>CM062816.1:1313497340-1313843477 GCA_031772625.1 Pinus tabuliformis | reverse complement strand
AAATTTTCATATATGAAGGCAAATCCAACCTCAAGGCATTGTTACCAATCTTTTTTCCAAAATTTGAATGGATCATATCTAATTGGTTTTCAGTTTTTTACCTTCTCCTTGGAGCCTCTCTTTGTTAATGTGAAGCCAAACTTCATCCCCAACTTGGAACTTGTGATCTTGACGATGCTTGTCGTTCCTTGCTTTGTACTTGACTTGGATTTTCTCAAGTTGTTCTTGAATCTTTTGGTGTACTAATTGGGTTTGTTCAATGAATTTTCTTGCTTTGTTTATGTCACTATGATCTTCAATAGCAGCATCTTTTCTAAAAATAAAATCCAAAGGAGATTTAGACAAGTATCCCAAACATGTCTCAAATGGCAAAGTTTGAGTTGAAGAGTGCTTGGCTCGGTTGTAAGCATGCTAAATATAGTGAAAATGTTCATCCCACAACTTAGGATTCTTCCTGCAATACCCATGAAGAAGATGTATCACTATTTTGTTCACCACTTCTGTTTGACCATATGTTTGTGGATGAAAATTTGTACTCTTTTTTAATTTGGTGTCCATGAATCCCCACAATCTTGACCAAAAATTCCCAACAAAGTGAGAATCTTGATTAGTAACAATGGATGTGGGCACTCCAAATTGCACCCAAACATTCTGAAATAATAACTGATTAGTTTGTTCAACTACAAATTTATTTTTACATGGCATCAAAATACACATTTTGCTGAACCTATCCACAACTACATACAAATAATCATGACCTCTTTTTGACAATGGAAGACCTCCTGCAAAGTCCACAAAAACACTCTCCCATGGTCATGAAGGAACCAGAAGTGGTGTGTACAATCCTAACTTCCTATTTTTAGGCTTACCGATTGCACATAATGAACATCCTTTAATAAAACGAGACACACTTTTAAGCATATGAGGCCAATAACAATACCTCTATAGATGTGCCACCATCTTACTTACATCGAAATGACCAGTAATAAGAGAAGTATGTACCTCTCTTATGATGTTAACTCTTTCTCTCCATGGAATACAAAGCTTGCCAAGATGGTACAACAAGTTATCATGCAAATGATAATCCAATTCCTCTATTTGGTTATCTTGACTCAATCTTGCGTAAACATTTTGAAAGTCATTATCTAATGCATAGTTCTCAATATAAATTTCACGTAAAACAAAATTATGCTTGAGTAAAGTAGATGCACTAAAAATAGGCCTAGAAAGCATATCAACAACTTTATTGTAGATACCTTTCTTATACCTAATTACCAAGTGGAATTGTTGAATAAAACCCATCCATTGGAAGTGCCTTGATTGATGCAACTTTGATTGTGATTGCAAGTATTGCAATGGTTGATGATCAATGTGAATGACTGTTTCCTTACCCATCAAGAAGTGTTTCCATTTTTTCACACTTTGCTCCAATGCATACAATTCCTTGTCATATGTAGGATAGTTAATCATTGCACCATGAAAAGTTTTCAAATGAAAATAGATAGGCTTACCATGTTGCATGAGGACTACACCAATAGTGTAGTCGCTAGCATCAGTCTGAATCTCAAATGACTGTCTCAAATCTGGAAGTGCAAGTACTGGAGCTGTATTGATCTTTTCCTTCAATGCATAAAAGGCCTTTTGTTGTTTTCCTCCCCACTGAAAAACCCTTTTCACACTTGTCAATGCATGCAAAGGAGAAACTATAGGAGAAAAATTAGCAATGAATTTCCTCCAATATTGGGCTGCTCCCAAAAAACTTCTTACCTCAGTAACTATCTTGGGCCTTGGACAATTCACAATGACATCAACCTTGGAGGGATCTATTTTCAACTCACCTCCTCCAATAATATGACCCAAGTAAACTAAAGAAGTTTTTCCAAACTTGCACTTTGACATCTTAAGATACAACTATTCTTTTTTCAAGACATCAAGTACTTTTCTTACATGCATGACATGTTCATCACGAGATTTACTGAAAATTAAGATGTCATCTAAGTAGACTATGACAAACTCATCAAGAAATGGACTCAACACATCATTCATCACATGCATGAATGTATTAGGAGCATTACATAAACCAAAAGGCATAATCAACCATTCAAACAATCCTTGTTTTGTTTTGAATGTTGTCTTCCAAATGTCACCTTCAGCTATTCTAATTTGTTAGCAGCCACTTCTTAAGTCCAGCTTAGTCAAATACTTTGCATCTTTCAATTGATCAAGTAAATCATCTATTCTAGGTAGTGGGTAATAGTTCTTTACTGTAATTTTATTCAATGCACGAAAGTCCACACACATGTGCTAGGTTCCATCCTTCTTTGGCACCAAGACAATAGGTGAACCACATGGCAAGGAAGATGGTATGATAATCCCTTTATTCAACAACTCTTGAATTTTCTTCTTAATTTCTGCGCTTTCCGTCACTGACATCCTTTACATGCCAATGTTAGGAAGAGGACAATCTTGCTGCAATTGTATCTCACGTTGGATTCCTCTCTTGGGAGGTAATCCCTTTGGTTCCTGAAACATCTCATCATATTGGTTAACTATGACAACCAATTCAAATTTCAAATTTGAATCACAACCTTTAAAAGATTCATTATCAACATCATTCTTGGATTTGATTATTAGAAGCACAAAATTCTTTCTCAAGTTCACTAGTATTTTCATGTACCCTGCATTAACAAGTGAAATATTTATTTTTTTGCTATGAGCTCTCACAATATATTCTACTCCATCTTTGAATAAATGATATTTTTTTCATGTCTATGGAAGATAAATTTTTTGTCATAAAGGTACGGGCTACCCAAAACTATGCCACAAATATCTAGCGGCACAACATCAAACTCCACTTCATTTTCTGAAATTTGCAGTAATGACGAATTTCAGTTTACACTCTCTAGTAACCTATAATTGTAAATTGTCACACATCCATCCAAGTGGATATGTTTTATGATGTGGAACGGTTTCCAAGTTTAAACTTTTGACAATGTGTTCAGAGATAAGATTGGCTTGAGAGACACTATCGAAAAGTGTATCAATCTTGTTGTGTTTTGAGATCACCCTTATGTGGAAAAGTTCTATTCTCCTATTTTCATTTGGAGTTTCATTTTGTGAGTTTGAAGAACTAATGCTAGCAATGGATTCTTTTCCTTCTAACCCCATGGCCGTGGTTTTAGTTTCATCACCAGAATCAGATCCCAAATCCTGTTGAGTGATTACAATTGTCTTTTGTTTTCCCTTGTTGTTGTTTCTCTTTGGTATCATTTTGGGATGAAGCTTCCAACAATGAGCTTCATCATGACCCTCCCTGGAAAAATGTTTGCATGTAACTTTCTCTCCTTTTTTGATAGACTCATTTTTCTTTTCCTTCCCTTTGAAAGCTTTTTCCTTTCCTTTACTCTTAAATGGATTTTTACTACCTCCTTCTGGGGTGATTTTGCCTTTTGCCTCAAGATGAGTGGCTTGCACACACACATCATATAGATTATTGGGATTGAACATTAAGATAGTATGCCTAAGGTAACTATGTAAACCCCCTATGTACTTCAGCAATGTATCCTATGATTGAAAATCTACACCTAACATCAAAGACCTTTTTTTGAATTCTTGGGTGTAATGTTGCACATTTTGACCTTTAAGTTGTCTAATGTTATGCCAATTCATGATGCCTTTCTGCATATAAGCTAGAGGTAGAATTGTCTTTTGATTGCAGCGATGAAATCATTCCAAGAAATTGATATCTTACCGTGTTTTTTAATCTCCTCTTGGGTCTTTGATTCCCACCACACTAGTGGTGCATCCTCCATTCTCAAGGAAGATATTTGAATCTTTATGTCATCCTCTTGAAGGTTTTGAATCCTGCAATAGACCTCCAACTGACGAATCCAATGATCAAGATTCTCTGCATTCATTTCACCATTATACATGGGCAACTCAAATTTAACATCAAGTTTTAAAAAAGGCGATATACCAGTGCCTTTTGAAGTATGATGATGAGTTTGCGTAAGGGTTGTGTTAGTGGAAGAGTGTGAAGATGCTTGTGAAGAAGAAGATGAAGAATATGGTGGAGAGGGTGGAGGTTTGTCTCCATTTCCATTACCTCCTTTTCCATTACCTCCTCCTGAAGAGCCTTCTCCTTTAGGACGTTTAGAACTTTCCTCTTGCAACTTGGTATTCCTCTCTTCATAGACAACCTTCACCATCTCTGTCATATCAAAGAAAGCCTTTCTAAAGGTCTTCTCATCTTCTGTCATGTTTGTAGGTTCTCCTTCATGAGACATGACCTCTGGAGTCTCAACTGCAGCTCAAGGTTGAACTGGTGTTGGAGATTGTGGCAACCTTGCTCTCCTTCCCCTTGACCCAACTTTAGGGCTTCCAACCAGCTTCCCTTCTCCTCTTTTGATTTTTAACCTTGTAAGCATGACATAAACTTGAAAATAGTTAAATCCTTCTTTCACGAATAAAACCTAGTGCTCTGATACCAAAATGATCATTTTTAGAATATTAGATTGTTGTGCTAAGATCCTCTTCATATTAGAAACAAAATTCTTTCATTGTGCTTAAGGATTCATGGATTTTTGCAAGTGAAATGATGATTTTTTATGTTAATTTGATGAGAAATTTAACATAAATAAGAGACTAAACAACAACATAAACATGTACTGAAAATCATCAAAAACACATTACAACAGGAACATGATAAAGGAGTTCAACCCTCTTGGACTACGTCTCCTTGGTCTAGCTTCCAATGCTTGGGCCTCTCTGTTATGCTATAAATTGTAAAAATATGTGTTGACAATGCTCAATTTCTTTTGAAACTTGCTCCAATCATTCCATAATACTAAAAAATGGTACCCCGACCTCTTTTTTCCCCTCATTTGGTCGAAAATTGCCTTAGTTTTGACTTATGTCAGTATTTCCACAATTTCCTCCTCCAAATCTAGCTAACTGTCAGTTAAATTCATTATCTAGAGTTAATCCTTGTAGTTCCACTAAAATTGGTGGTCTCACCAACTACCCCCCCAATGAATCTGTCTATATTGCGATTAAGGCTGAGTGGTCATATGCAAGGTGGTTAGGTCCGACGGTTAAGGCCACGGTTCTGGTCATAAACTATAGGCACTGACAACCCCATCACAATCACAATCGGCGGGAACTGAAGGGTCTTATGGTTTGTGACGACAGCATGGGCGATGTGCAATTGTGATAAGCAGTAGATCCGACAGACTATCAACTGCAGTATAACTTGTATCACATCTGGAATATATCGCAATTGATGGAGCCAAGGTAATACATGTAACAAGGCTTTACTCTGTGTGATATGCGATTGAGATATCACAATTGCAACCTAATCTTATCAGCGTCGATTCCATAACACCTCCCTTCTGCGATGTGTGATTGCAAGCATCAGATCGCAACCCTGGCTTGTTTTGGGCCGATTCTTTAACACTGACCTGCTTGCGATATGTTAGTTAAGAACCAGCCTGCAGGCGTGGTGGTAAAGCTTGGTGTTGTTGTGGGTGAGGTCATGGGTTCAACCCCGACCTCCACACATAAAATTTTATTTGACCTTTAAGAGGGCACGTGGCAGCCTTCGGGTTTGCCATGTGTCACCATCTCATTGGTCCACTTGTATAGCCTTCAAATAAATCATCCTGCCAACTCATGCCTGTACAAACGTGCCACATGGAACTTAGCCATTTGCTGATGAGACTACGGTGCCGCCTCAACTACACAGTTAGCACCAACTGGGTAGCCTAGTCAGTAGTACGGACTGCTGACTGGGCTGTCCCTTTTTTTCCAAAATTTTACCTATTTGCCAAAGTGAACATAACACGTTTCTGAAGCCATACAGTGTCTGTTTCGCGTGAAACAAGTTACAGGGGATTCAGGATGATGAGAAATATACGTTTGTTCAGGTTCCACACCAATCTAACAACTTTGATTTTTGAGCATAATTTTGAGCACCTAATCAGTGGGTATACCTTAACTGTTCCCGGAGCCATTGGAACTGTTAGATCAGTGGTGAGATCAACGACAAAGAGAGTGTCAGATGTTTAGCATGTGTGCTGCCAAGGGGTTTCAAGAAGTTTCATGAAAGCTTGTGATTCAATATTAACCATCCAGTGTTGGGGTCAAAACAAAACATTATCGCTTAATAAACCCTCATATAATTAGTTTAGCAAAAGGGTTGTGACCTACGTTATTTATCAAGTGGGCGCATAATAACAATACTCCACATAGTTGTAAAGATATTGGAATTTGATGTAAAATCTATGACCACATATTAAATATATCTATATCTATATCTATATCTATATATAATAATAATAATAATGTATGTCAGAATGTTAAGTTTCCAAACAAACGTATGTCCTCGGTGATAAATTAAAGTTTTTTCCCCTTATCTTACTGATTATTGGGCATTTAGTCTAATGGTATTTGTGCATGTTACAAAGGTCCAATCTCTAGGTTCTTCATCTTTGGACCTTTTCTCGTATTTAAAAAAGCCTTGATACCTTGAGATTTGTTATAGCCATTCTTCTCAAAGACATTGAGGAGATGAGTTTTCTCATTCCATGTGACTCTCATTCAAAACCCTTAAAGCACAAGTAACCAAGATTAAAACACTGAGCTTTTGGGTAGGATAGTGATGGGAGTCAACATGGAGATATTACTCAATGTGAGTTTTCTTATGAAAAGCTTGGTGAGAGAAAGAACCATCATCTTTCTTAGAGACAAGAATGTCAAGGAAGGGGATGCTACCATCAACCTCAAATTCCATGGTAAACTTGATGGACCTTGATTGATTATTAAGATGTTGAAGAAAAATACCTAATCTATCATGATTGTGGGGCCATAAGATGAAGAAATCATCAACAAATATTTTCCACAACTTTGGCCGAAACTGAGCTGAGGCTAAAGCCCTATATTCAAAATCTTCCATGAAGAAGTTAACTAGGACAGGAGAGAGCGAAGAACCCATCACAACACCACACATTGTTCATAGAATTCATCTTCGAAATTGAAAAGGTGGAGGTCAAGTAAACTTCAACAAGTTTGGCTATATTAGGATTAATAAGCTCAACAACTTCACTAATGTTGTTACAAAAAAGAAGGATTTTAGTTATTTAAAGAAATTTAAATTAATAATGAGTTAATTTGAAGATATTTAAGTTGATATTATTTATAACTTATAAGAAACTAGATTAATATTAATATTAATAATTATGAATATTAAAAATATTAAAAATAATAATTAAATTTTGAAGTTAAAATTGTAAATGAAATTTGATTTTATTTATAATAATCATTTTTATAATGATGAAATTATTAAAATTAAATTAAATGATTAAATATTATATAATGTTTAATAACAAGAGATTTGATCTTCTTTTGGTAGATAGAGAGTTAACATGAATCTGGTTTAATTTCCTTCTTTAAATTGGTTATATTTCACATGAATACCATGGGTTCTCTAAACATGGGGCTCAAAAACACTAGTAACTTGACCAAGTCAAATTTACCTTATTATTTTAGTTTAAAATTATTTTTGTTTGAGGTAGAGTTATTTTTTATTTTTTATTTTTTTTAAAGTAACCATGTTAATAAAAACATCTATTACTTCTATTTTTATTTTTATTTTTATGTTATTTGATCAAGTAAAATGTTTACATATAATAATAGGACAAGACATCTCTTCCATACAAAACTGGGGAGTGTCTCTTGGGCAATAACTTATTAGAAACTAGCTGAATATTAATATTAATAAACATAAATATTAAAAATATAATTATTTAATTTTAAAAATATTAATTAAATTTGAAATGAAAATTGTAAATAAAATTTAATTTAACCTATAATAATAATTAATAATTTAATATAAGTATAACTGTAATAAATATTTAGCTATATTTTTGTAATTGATATCAATTTGAATCTTTTTTAGTAGACTTGTTCAACTAATTACCACTTTTTATTGCAAACAATATGCATTTCTTATTAAAATAATAAATATTATATAGATTGAAATCTATATAATTAGATTCGAAAAACTGCAAAAATCCAATAATATATATCTCATTTTATACCATACTAAATTGATTGTACTCATGATAATTATCTGATTATTTAAATTAATGAAAATATAATAATTGTTTTTTATCATTTAAAAAAGTAGATTTAATAATATTAAATAATATATTTTTAATAATGTATAATGAGTATAATTAATATTTTAAAATAATTTTTTAACGTTTTAAAATAATATATTTTTAATATTATATAATAGATAAAATTAATAGTTTTTTATAATATATTTTTTTAACATTATATAATGGAACATATTTAATACATTTGCTCAACTAACCATAATGTATATTTAACTAATTTCTGGTAACTGAAACTCTTTAAATTAGCTAATTTTTTATAACTGATATCATTTTAAATAATTTAATTGACTTGTTCAACCATCACCCTGTAGTAAATAATTTAATTGACTTGTTCAAGCATCACCCTGTAGTGATAAGGGAAGGGCGAACAATATGCACTCTGAGTAATAAATGTGATATATCTCCACTTATGCAGCATTTATTAACGACTATGAAATGCATATCATTTTTTTCTATATATTTGGGCAGATGAAAGCCATGGATGGATGCATGAGTCTTCGATACAACGGTTTTGAGTTGGTTGCTGTAAATTATTCATACAATGGATATAATGCCAACTTCAGGACTAAAGGTTTTCTTGCTTCTGTTTGGCATGCTAGGAGTCGCAATTCATGCCTGTAAGTAGTCATTGGTGTATTTCTTTTGATATCAATTGGGTTTTGTTTATTTCCATAGGTTGTCTACCGAACCTTCTGTAATTTTCTTGCTGATGGGCTTCTGATAGTCATTCGGTTTGCTTGTTTGAATAAATCCTGTCAGAAAAAACTTGGACTAAAATCCCATGGGTACTTGTCTTTTCCTGTTTGTGCTTGGACTAAAGTCCCATGGGTACTTGTCTTTTTCTGTTGGTACTGACATATGTGTGCTTATGGATTCCTCATATTTTTTCTTGTTGGCACCAATATATATTTGCTTATGGGGTTTACCTTTTACACTTATGAATTCCTCATATTTTTTCTTGCTGGTACTAATATATATTTGCTTATGGGGTTTACCTTATTTCAACTAATAGTCTCTGCAAGTAGATCCCATGGCTTTCCAGTGTTTTCCTTCTGAGTATGTACAGATCCTGCATGCTTTTCCCTAGTTTAATCTTTTTCTTTTTGTCATTGTTGCACAGATGCACAGAATCATGGCATTGGTGTTGCTTTTGGGCAGCTTGGCTACAACCTGCCCCCTGTAAAAGAATCAATTCAGTTGATCCAAAAACTGAAGGCTGGAAATGTTAAAATCTATGGCACTAATCCAATAATCCTCAGTGCACTGGCCAACACCGGTCTTAATGTGCTCGTGAGTGTTATGAATTACGAACTTGCCAGTGTCGCGACCAGCCAGACAGCCGCAGATCAATGGGTCAGCAAAAATATTGTGTCTTTTCCTGCAACCAAGATCAACATAGTCCTGGTGGGGAATGAGGTTTTGACAGACTATTCCAACAAACAGGCCTGGTACGAACTTGTGCCTGCTATGCAAAATATCTGGCGAGCTCTGGTTAAATATAATCTGGAGCATATCAAGGTGGGAACCCCATTGGCTATGGATATGCTAGCCCCTTCATTTCCTATAAGAGCATTCCCCCCATCCTCTGCTGCTTTTAGGGATGATATTGCACAAACTGTGATGAAACCAATGCTGGAGTTTCTGAGCAAAACAGAGTCCTACTTTTTTATGGATGTGTATCCTTACTTTCCTTATTTATTTGATCCCGAACAAGTACCTTTGGAATATGCAAATTTTGGGCCTCATAACCTAAAGTTCACCGACCCCAATGGCCTTGTGTATACCAATATGCTGGACCAGCAGCTTGATGCAGCTGTAGCTGCAATGAGCAAATTGGGTTATGATGATATTAAGTTGGCCATAGCTGAAACTGGTTGGCCCAATAACGGTGACCTTAGTCAGTTGGGTGCCAACATCAATTATGCAGCCCTTTATAACCGGAGGATTATCAGGAGAATGCTTGCAAACCCTCCCCCAGGAACCCCTCGCAGGCCCCATCAGTTCATCCCCACATACCTTTTTGAGCTGTATGATGAGGGTCAAAAGCCTGGACCCGGAACTGAGAGGCATTGGGGATTTGCCTATCCAGATGGAACCTTGATGTATGAGATTGATCTCACTGGGAAGCTCCGGGATTCTGACTACAAGCCTCTCCCTCCTCCTCCTCCACCCTACAAGGGAAAATTGTGGTGTGTTGCAGATCCTAAAGCAGATCCTTCTTCCTTGGCGTCCGCTCTTAATTCTGCTTGCATTCAGGGAGACAACACCTGCGGTGCCATCCAGCCAGGGAATTCTTGCTATCAGCCTAACACGCTGACTGCTCATGCATCCTATGCATTCAACAGTAATTGGCAGCAACTCAAGAACGTTTATTCCGGTTGTGACTTCAATAAAACTGCAAAACTTGTCACCAAGGACCCAAGTAAGTAAAATTATTCATCTGTATCTTTATCCATGTCATGTTTTGCTGCTGCTTGCTTGTTTATTTAGTGGTGTAGATATAGTTTTTTTTTTCGAGGAAGTGGTAATTCAGAATTCGGCCCTGCGGTTCTAGGGATTTGAATTTTGATCTTCTGCTTACATAATATTTCTCAAATCTCTTTATTTACACATTATTTCATATTTACATAATACTTCATATCACACCAGCTTACTTACAGATATAGATTTATTATCAAGTGAAAATTTTCTGTTATTTTTTATGTTCCAGGTTATGGAAGTTGCACATACACATTCGTAGACTGTGTGCAGAAGAATGTGCTTTGTTGAGACACTTTGCCTCGTTGAAATGCTGATGGTAGTAATATTTGCCTCAGTTTTTGTGGTGGTTCAAAAGATGATCCTAACGGATCTTGTCACGTAGCATGCCTGTAATTCATAGCAGGGAGTCTTTCATATGTATCAATCAGTTCATAGATCCTTTTTTCTGGGGATCTCAATGTCTGTTATTCTATTCTCTCTGCATGATTTAATGAATAATAAATACTTTTGAAGTTTCGCCATCCATGATACGTGTAAAAATTTCTATGTTGCCTTGTGATGATTTTGCGCGCTGGATCTCGTTATCTTTGTTTTGAGTTTACCTTTTTTTAAGCAGGATTCAAACAGATAATATATTTTTATCATTCATTCTTTTATTTGTGTTGCTTCAATAATAATAATAACCCGTTTTCATTTTATTATTATTTTTTAATTAAATTAAATATTAATAAATTAATTAAATATAAATTTTGATTTTAAATTATTGAGTAAATAATTATTTCATTTTAATAAAATTATAATTATAATTTATTAATGTAAAAGTGTACTTAATTTCTATTTGGATTAAGGCAGTTGCTATTTGATAACACATACAAGCCTTTTTTTGGGTAACCTTAACCCTAATTAATTTGTATATTTTATATTTTTCTTTAAAAAGTGTTTTTGTTTTTATAATATAATTTATAAGTATTTTTAGTGATTAAAAAGCTTGAAATTTGTCATTAGTGAAAGTAAGTATTTGATAGCACATACAAGCCTTTTTTTTTTGGGTAACCTTAACCCTAATTAATTTGTATATTTTATATTTTTCTTTAAAAAGTGTTTTTGTTTTATAATATAATTTATAAGTATTTTTAGTGATTAAAAAGCTTGAAATTTGTCATTAGTGAAAGTATTTATTTTCACTAATGTAAATGCAAATCAAATTTGCCTGATGGTTAAAAAGTTTGTAATTTTTGATAAAAACAAATTTAGATCAGAAGAATTCTATTTATTCTCTCGTAATTGAAATTCTGGTAATTCATAAATTAAGTTAATAAACTTAAACTTAAGAATTATTAATATTTTTCTAATTAATTTTATTAATTTAAAAATATTTAAAATATTATAATAATATTTATTTATTTTTATAATAATAATAATAAAATAGGAGATGATAGACTTCCTAAATTAGTTTTAAATTCCAACCAAAACCATCTAAGGCTCAAAGGAGGTTGGTATAAAGACATTAAGGTCTGGTTAAACCATTAGGAAAAATTAAGATATTATAAGGAGGTCATCAACCCCACCCTTGAAGATCCAAAGTATCTCTATGTTTTAACTAGCTCAAAGAATAAAATTAATATAGCCAAGATTAGAATGAATTCTCATGAGAGGATGAAAATCACTTCCTCGAGGATCAACATCACTTCCTCTTAGAGTGAACTCTCATGGGAGAGGATGAAAATCAAAATCACTTCCTCTTTAGAGTGAACTCTCATGGGAGAGGATGAAAATCACTTCCTTGAGGATCAAAATCACTTCCTCTTAGAGTTAGATCTTTGTTGCAATACTAATCTTAATCTTTGTTGCAATACTGACCTTCCTAGTCTTGAGACTTCTCTCCAAGCTTTTTGAGCATAAGAATAAAACCTTAAATCAAACTAAATAATTTGTTTCTTTAGGTCCAATAGACCAAAATTTGGTTTCAGTTAACGTTTACCACCACCATCATCATCAATATTTATTTATATTATTTTAATATAATTATAATTATAATTTATTAATGTAAAATGTTTTATTAAATTTATAATTCATTAATCTAAAAGTGTAACTAGTTTCTATTTCGATTAAGGCCATTGCTATTTTATAGCACACCTAAGGCTTTTTATTGGTAACCTTAACCATAATTAACTTGTATATTTTATACAAGTTTTTTATATTCCTTAAAAATGGTATTTTTGTTTTACTATATAATTTATTAGAAGTATTTTTTTAAGTGATTAATAAGTATTTTTTTTAGTGATTATAAAGTTTGTAAAATTTTTAGTGAGTAAAAGTTTATTTGTTTTCAGTAATGTAATTGCAAATCTTTGTGATGGTTAAGAAGTTTGTAATTTTTGATAAAATTATTTAGATGAGAAGAATTATATTCATTCGTAATGTAGTAATTGCAATTTTGGTAATTGTGTCAATAAATTAGGTTAATAAACTTAAACTTAAAAATTATTAATATTTTTTTCACTAATTATATTAATTTAAAAATATTTAAAATATAATAATAATAATTATTTATTTTTATATCGTGTTTAATATTTATTTATATCATTTTTTTTTTATGGAATAAAGACATTTCAAAGTTTAGTTTTTTTTAAAATTGGATCAAGACATTTCAAAGTTTAGCTTTAAATAAAGAAGTTTTTTATTGAATTAATGTAATAAATAAAATTATTTTTTTATAGCTCTTTATTTTTTAACAAATAAAGAATTGTGTTTTTTTTTGGGGGTAAGTTTCTACTCATGGTTAGGTTCATGAAAATAAAAAGATTTATATTAAAACATAATATTTTAAGAATTGTATATATAAGTAGAATTTTTCTAGATAAATCATAAAAAGATTTTCAAACTTCTACTAAGGCTCATCATTAGGATTTAATTATTTATTGATAATTTTTATTTAAGGATGTAGAAATTTCCCATTGTAGATCACGTAATGCAATGTACTAAAGCAAAACACTTGATCTACTTCTACAACAATTTAGGGAAAGCTTAATCGAACATGAGCAACATCAACCATGAACAGATATAACTGATAATGAGAAGTAATCAACCATAATATAGAAGATATATCACTGGGAAGCTTAATCGAACATGAGCAACATCAAGCATGAACAGATATAACTGAGAATGAGAAGTAATCAACCATAAAGCACCGGCCTAAAACCCCAACTTTGCATTATTATACAAGTGGAAATCTTGTTCAAGTTACAAAAAGAATTAGCTCTCAAGCTATCATGATCTCTTTGCACTCAAACAGTACAACTCACAGACTCAATAGACAGAATATATCTTCCTCAAGCCTTGCAAGCCTCCTATTTCCTTGTGTAGTTTTGATTGGGGTCCAATGATATCACATATGTGAATTGGCCTCATCACACTCATTGTAACCTCAGGTCCAATTGCATACTCCATAAGGAATAATATTCCTTCTGCATGCAAGGAATATTCACCAAGGAATATCCTAGCAACGGATAGTACACTATCCCTCCATCTGATCTCAACTGGGTCTTTGACTAAACTGACATGCATGAGTTATGCATGAGTGAATACTCAGTTATCTAAAATACAATAGTTACATGCATGCAAGCATTAACTAACTGAACTCTCATTAATTTAACAAACTGTTAAATGAATCTAACTAGACTTGACTAAGTTAAACTAAGTCAACTAATCACAACTCAATATAACAACTCATCCTTATCTCTTTAACTGAAAGTTAAATTCCTCAATTAATGGAGAAACTGTTGCATGTCCTTACATAGACTTCAAATTTGGTTTTCCTTAACTAATTAACTCAAGGTGAATTAATTAATTAATTTCCAAACTGCTATCGATATCAAATTCGAATTTTACTTCCTATGTTTAGTCCAGGGACTAACTAAAATAAGAAGGGATTCCGAAATGCTATTTTTAGAAAAGTTATTTTTAACACTTTCACTTTTCACCCATTGTAGCTAAGATCTCTAATGGCTGAACTGCTATTTATAGCCTGGCTATTTATAGCAGTGCTATTTTTAGAAATTTCTATTTTTAGCATTTTTTGTTGTACACTTTTCAACACTCCCTCTCAACAAGAAAGGGATTATCAACAACCTTGATCTTGTCTCTGTGGAACTCGAACTTGCATTTTAACAATGCCTTAGTCAAAATATATGCATCCTGCTCCTCGGTTGAAACATATTGCAACGTCATGATCCTCTTGACCACACAGTCTCTTAGATGATGGTAATGGATATTTATATGCTTCGACCTATCATGAAACACTGGATTCTCAGAGATTTTTATGCAACTTTGATTATCACAGTATATCACTGTAGGATCCATTGTCTGACCAAACAATCCCACTAGAATCTTTCGCATCCAAATGGCCTCACATGCTGCCTGACTCGCAGCCATGTATTCAGCCTCAGCTGAGCTAAGTGCAACTGATCTTTGTTTCCTACTATACCAAGAAACTATAGTTGAACCAAGGTTGAAGATTCCTCCAGAAGTGCTCTTCTGGTCTGATGGACTACCTACCCAATCCGCATCTGTGAAGCCTTGCGGCTTCACTTCCTCTGTCCGTCTATACCATAATCCGTACTGTGTAGTGCCTCTGAGATATCTCAGCACATGCTTCATTGCCTTCCAAAACAGCTTGGTAGGCTGAACCATAGCTTGACTCAGCTAGTTCATCGCAAAGCACAAGTTGGGTCGTGTGTTCACCACATACATGAATGAACCCACCAGATGCCGATAAACAGTAGAAGCCACTACCTCACCTGAAGTAGCATCCTCCTTCCTCCAGTTCCCAGCTAGAGGAGTCTACATGGGCTTGCACTTCTCCATGTGGAAGTGCTTGAGTATCTCATTTTCATACTTGCCTTGAGACACAAATACTTCCCCATCTTTCTACCACACTTCCATGCCTAGAAAGTAGTGCATGAGGCCCATGTCCTTCATCTCAAACTCTCTTGCAAGGTCCTCCTTGCAAGACTGTATCAGCTGCGCATCACCTGTCAAAATCAAATCATCAACATAAAGCAAAATAATCAAGGGCTTACCTTCTACATGATGTGGTATAGGTTCACATCTGCTTCACTCTTAGTGAAGCCCAACCCAGTGAAATAGCTGTTGATCTTGGTATACCAAACACGGGGTGTTTGCTTTAGCCCATACAGTGCTCGCTTGAGTCGGCAAACATGCGACTAGCGATCAAAGGTCTCAAATCCTTTGGGCTACTCAATGTATACCTCTTCCTCAATATTCCCATTAAGGAATGTTGTCTTCACATCCATCTGATGGATCTTCCAACCCATCTGAGCTTATAGAGCTATCATCGATCTGATAGATGAGTACCTTGCTATAGGAGCAAACGTCTCATCGTAGTCAATCCCCTCAACCTATGAGAAACCTTGGGCAACAAACCTTGCCTTGTGTTTCTCAACACTGCCATTAGCTGCCTGCTTTACCTTATAAAGCCATCGGGAGCTAACCACTGATTTGTTCGCAGGTCTAGGGACAATATCCCACACACCGTTTCGCATGATAGAATCATACTCTTCTACCATTGCATCAATCCATATTGGCTGCTGCACTGCCTCTTGAAAAAAAGAAGGTTCGGTCGCTACACACTCCCCAACTAGGGCCATGTAGCTAGTGTATCTCTCTGGAGATCTCCTTTGTCTGCGATGAGAGGATGGCTGCCTCACATTCTCTCTCACATCTTGCATCAATATGTTAGCTTCCCATGAGCATTTTTGCCTGTCTCTAGAAGACACTCTAGGAGTGGTGGTCTCCACTACTGAATCCTCTGCATGTGGCTGATCCACGTCATCAGGAGGTTCCTCCTCCTTTGGAACTAAAAGTTCCTCATAACCATGCAACTTGAGCTCCCCCTCAAGTGACATTTGCATGCCTCTCTACTCGTCGAACTTTAGATCCTTGCACACTACGGTCTTCTGACTGGCAGGAAGAAACAAATGATAGTTGTGTGGTGTATTTGTGTACCCCACAAGTATCCCCAACTCAGCTGTTGGGTCTAGCTTCTTCTGAGCATCTTTGGTCACATGACAAAAAACTGGTGATCCAAAGATGCGGAAGTGACTCACATCTAGTCGCTTCCCTGAAAAAGCCTCCATAGGTGTCTTCATCCCCAAAACACAATGAGGACTTCTGTTCTGAAGGTACACTATTTTATTGCATGCCTAAGCCCACAGATGAAGTGGTAGGCTTTGGTCATACAACATTGCTTGAGCTGCTCCCACAATAGATCTGTTCTTCCTTTTGGCCACCCCATTCTATTGTGGGTTATGGGGTGCCATCAGTTCCTGTTTAATTCCTTCTGTAGCACAGAAGTCTTTAAATTGCTAGGAAACATACTCTCCACCATTGTCGCTATGCAAGGCTTTTACTTTCTTCCCAGATTCTTTCTCTGTCGAGGCTTTAAACTCACAAAACCTCAAGAAGGTTTGATCCTTCTTTTGCATAAAGTAGATCCAACATCTACAAGAAAAATCATCAATGAAAATATCATAGTACCTTTGCTTAGCGGTGGAGGCTGTAGAGAATGGTCCACATACATCTGAGTGAACTCGCTCCAGGATTGCTCTAGCTCTACTATCCTGATCCTGAAAGGAAGCTTTCACATACTTACCCAAGGTGCATCCTTTGCATGTATCTGTTTGCTCTAGTTTTCCATTGGGTAAGCGGTAGAAATTTGGTGCATGATCTTTAGGGCCTCGTGATGCAAGTGGCCTAGTCTCTTATGCCATAGCTCGCCAACATCTTGGCTTTGCACCACCTCTGCTTTGGAACTCAGTGCAACACAATCATCTACCTCTAGCTTGTAGAGATTCTTTACTCGAATCCCTATTCGCTTGGTCTATCCGGTGCCGATATGCCTGAGGAACACTTTTCCTTTACTAAATACTACATCATAGCCTTTATCTTCTAGCACAACAATAGACACAAGATTATTTTTCAAACCTGGTACATATTTCATAGTAGATAGTGTAAGAGGAGCACCATGCTCCCTCTGAAACACAACTGTACGTTCACCTGAGATAGTATTTTCCATCATCGCCCATCTCGATCCACATTTGGAGATCCTTCTCCTCCAATGTACTGAAAAGATTCTTGTCACCTGACATGTGGAAAGAAGCTCCACTGTCCAGGTACCAAACACATCCCACCATGGATGAAACCATGCATGTGATAAGTGAGAAATCCAGCTCAAATTGTGAAGCTAGTGCATCACCATCAAATCTCTTTGAGGAACCCTTCTTGGATTTCTTCTGTGGAAAATCCATAGCATAATGGTCCACTTCATGACAGTGAAAGATTCACACCTTTGACTTGTCAACCTTCTTCCCACCATGAGAAGATTTGGATTAGGATGCCTTCCCTTTCCCTTTCTTAGCTTTACTCGCTAAAGCTAGATTTTCTTCATCATCTTGTTTTGATGAAGATCCATCCCTGGTGCTCTGCCTTATCTCCTCTTGCATCAGATCCGACCAAAGTCATTCCCACTCTGGCAGTTTCTCTCTTCCATTAACCAATTCCTGGTAGCTATGCTAGCTCTTTGGAAGACCAAGGAGTGCTAGACTCACCATATCGTCATCAGTAGTCATGACCCCTACACTTGCAAGCTCATCCCTGCAGGTGGTGAGCTTGTTCAGGAATGTAGAGATTTTGTCACCCTTTTCGCACTTGATCTTGCGAAGTTTGTCCTTTAGCGCTAGCTTCCTCTGATCATTGTTATTATGATAAAGATCTTTCAATGTTTTCAACATCGAAAATGGAGTCTCCTTCCCAAGGAGGCTCGAGACAATGTGATCTCGAACTCCCTCCAGGAGGATTCTCCTTGCTCTAGCCACAAACTTTTTCCATTCCACCAGTTGAGTAGCATCAGTTGGCTTCTGGACTTCTTGATCAATGAATTCCTTTAGACCGTTATCTTCCAATACTGCCTCCATGCGATCCTTCAAGGCTATATAATTTGAACTACCATCAAGGGCATATTTGAGTCTCAAACCACTGAAGGTGAAATAGATGTGATAAGAACTCAACTCAATATTCAAAAACCAAACTTCGTACTTCTCCTGCTTGTATACTGTTCTTCCTTGATCACCTTTGCTCTGATACCATGTAGAAATTTCCCACTGTAGATCACCTGGTAATGCAATGTACTAAAGAAAAATACTTGATCTACTTCTACAACAATGTAGCGGAAGCTTAATTGAACATGAGCAACATCAAGCATGAACAGATATAACTGAGAATGAGAAGTAATCAACCATAACACATAAGATATATCACTAGGGAAAGCACTAGCCTAAAACCCCAACTTTGTATTATCATACAAGTGGAAATCTTGTTCAAGTTACAAAAAGAATTAGCTCTCGAGCTATCATGATCTCTCTGCACTCAAAAAATATAGCTCACAGATTCAATAGACATAGAATATATCTTTCTCAAGCCCTCCAAGCCTCCTATTTCATTGTGTAGTTTTGATTGGGGTCCAATGATATCACATGTGTGAATTGGCCTCATCACACTCACTGTAACCTCAGGTCCAACTGTGCAATCCATAAGGAATAATATTCCTTCTACATGCAAGGAACATTCACCATGGAATATCCTGGCAACTGATAGTACATTGTCCCTCCATCTAATCTCAACTGGGTCTTTGACTAAAGTGACATGTATGAGTTATCCATGAGTGAATACTCATTTATCTGAAATATAGTAGTTACATGCATGCATGCAAGCATTAACTAACTAAACTCTCATTAATTTAACAAATTGTTAAATTAATCTAACTGGACTTGACAAAGTTAAATTATGTCAACTGATTACAACTCAATATTACAACTCATCCTTATCTCTTTAACTGAAGGTTAAATTCCTCAATTAATGGAGAAACTGTTGCATGTCCTCAAATAGACTTCAATTTTGATTTTCCTTAACTAATTAACTGAAGATGAATTAATTAATTAATTTCCAAACTGTTGTTGATATCAAATTTGAATTTTACTTCCTATGTTTTGTCCAAGGACTGACTAAAATAAGAAGGCATCCTGAAATTCTATTTTTAGAAAAGCTATTTTTAGCATTTTCATTTTTCACCCATTGTAGCTAAGATCTCCAACAGCTGAACTGCTATTTATAGCAGTGCTATTTTTAGAAATTTCTATTTTTAGCATTTCTTGTTGCACACTTTTCAACAAAGGAAACATCTAGAATTAGTTACAACAATTATTATCATCTTAGTAACATAGAAATTATAAATAGATTAAAAACACAGAAGGGAGCTTAGAAAATAATAATATTCCTATAAATATTATTTTGATATAATAGAAAATATAAGTTAAAATAATAAATATTATAAAAGAAACTAAAAATAGAAGTTACGAAAGTTCTAAATAAATAATAAAAATAATATTCAAATTCAAGATTCTGTGATCCATATCTTGAATATTTGAAACATTTTTGGTAGAAATCACATTATAAAAGTTTGGTCGACGTGTTTCCTATTGATGAACCAGTTTCCTCATGATGAACCACATAGGTTGGTTTCCATTGAAAATGTTTCAAATATTCAATAATAATAATAATAATAACAACAAAAACAACAACAACAACAACAATAAAAATAACAATAATTAAATAATCAAAATAAATATAGAGAAGGAAACCAAGGCTAGGAGATTAAAAAGGAAGGAGCCCAGGAATAGATGGAAGGGACCCACAAACTATTGATCTTCCATCCATTGCCCCTATTTAGAGTATTAGATATTTTTTCTATCTTGATGGATTCCCTTAATTTACATTGATGGAAATGATAACTCCTAGCAAGGACCTTGGAATCCTATAAATAAATGTGTTGTTTTGTCTTCTCCGCATGTTCAGCCAAAGCATAGGAGTTAGTCCTACAATATCTAAGGACATTTGCGAGCTCTTGAATCCTCTGATATATGGAATGACCAATCTCTCCAATGTATGGGGTTCCAGAGGAACATGGAATAAAATAAACACCCTTCATGTTTTTAGGATCCACAGGGTCTTTGACAGATCTTAAAGAGCTATGAATGGTTTTTAAGGGTATAAAGGTCAAAAAAACCTTACACGCAGGACTTTTTCATTCATTCATTTTCATCAAAAGAAGGTTACAACCAGAGTCAAGACGTTTAGTGGTCTCAACCTGCCCATTGGGAAACTAGGTTTGTTGGTCACCAAACAACATTATATGCCATCTAAAAACAAAATATTTTAAGTATGTCTAAAGATGTCTTGTAAGACTGAATGTTTGGAAACCATATACATCCTAAATATCTATTGCGAATAAACCTAATCAACTTATACATCATAGAAAATTAAACAAAAACAAGTGCAGTCATAAACAGTAAAAATACTAATCATCATAGGGCTCCATAAGAGTTGGGTCCTTTGCACTTGAACACGGTAATTTAGAATGAGGAAGACACAAAATGTGTTTTTCAATGCAATTGAGATGGACATTCTACTGCTGAATTTGAAGAGATGAAATTCTTTCTAAATTTCCTGAAATCCTGGATCAAATTTGATAGAGCCTTCTGGAGAGGTCATCAGAGCCTTGGCCACAATAATTTTCATCAACAAGTAGAGGTGAAAAAATTTCTTATATTGGGTGGTACGACCTCTAGAATGTCTCAGGTTTAGAACTAAGTCATATAAGTCTTCCACCCGAACTTCAACTTTTGCCCGTTGATTCAATTAAGCTTCCCAATTAGAAATCAATTATCGAACTTGAGTTGGGGTATCTGTTTCATAAGCCTAGGATGCATCTCAGACAGTCTAATGTAACAGCCATGGTGAAAATTCCATGTAATAAAGTTAAAAACAATAACCATGAATGAATGAGACACTTATTCCAAGTTGAAGCTAAATGTTGGGCAAGACATCCTAGGGGTGTTCATCTGGTTGTTTATGGCTAAGGAAATTGGCAAAGGCAATGGCTAAGGCATTAAAAGGCATTTTGGCACAATTATTTATGAAAATAATGGAAATTACGAGAAAAAGAAGGTGAAATGTCATGAGTTGCATGTGAGTAGGAAAATGAAGGAAAATAATGGAAAATGAAGAAAATAGAAGCCTCGTTCATAAAACGGCTTCTGAGGATCAGTTTGTAACCTTTGGACAGTTCAGTTTTGGAGCTCTCTCTCATTATTCTCTATCTCGTACTCTTGGACATCTAGAGTTTTATTAAAGCACTCTTGGAGGGTGTGGCATACTCGGAGTCTTAGAGTAAGAAGGCAAAGAAAGAGAAAGAAAGTGCAAGAAGACATAGACATCAGTAGCTACATCATATTTACTTGCAGGTACTGAGTTGCATGTATGATTTATTCACGAGTTTTGGAATGCATGTCATATGCATGTGGTTTCTTCGTTGTGATCTGTCATTGGCATGGGGGATTGCCTGGATCGACCTTGGGTTTCCTAGCCTTGCAATTTCCTAGATAGCCATGGTGATTGTGGGCTTGCTTTCATTGTTTTGTTTTGGTTGGTTCTCATGTTTCCTTAGCTTGGGTTGAGTTATTAGTACTGGAAGCCCTGGTTGAACAAATGCTCTGGAAGCCTTGTAATAGCTTGGGTTGAGTTATTCCTCGAAGCCCTGATTGGGAAAACACTCTGCAAGCCCTTGGTGGGTTGAGTTACTAGTCCTGGAAGCCTTGGTTGGACAAATGATTTGGAAGCCTTGCATAAGTTGTGGGTTGAGTTACTAGTACTAGAAGCCTTGGTTGGACCAATGCTCTGAAAGCCCTGTATAAGCTGTGGGTTGAGTTACTAGTTCTAGAAGCCTTGGTTGGAAAAACGCTTTTGAAGCCCTCGAAGGCTTGGATGGAGAACAATATGAGGATGTTTTTGGTGATGTTCGATCGCGAGGTGGAATCATTGTTTGATGGGTTGAGGTGGATGGCCTTCGAAAGCCCCGGATGATTTTTGATTGATGTGTTCTATGATATCCCACATTCATGCTTGGAATATGGTACAAGGGGTGAATGGCTGAAGAGGGATTTTGTTCAACCATTCTACGGTTGGTTGGAACGCGATGGTCTCACCTCCGGTTGGTTCATTGCATTCATTAATGAGAAATCCATTCCCTTGATTTTCATGTCTAAAGGTACTGATGTATTTACGGATTTGATGGATGATATGTTTATTGTATTTCTGTTCCTATTATTCTAGTCATATGCACATTTTATGACAACAGTTATGTATCACTCTTAGCATTTTTTTACTTGTATGTGAATGGATAACGTGTCTATGACCTAATAGATGATAATGCAACAAATGGCATGAGGGAACAATGGTTCATATTGATTATCAGATAAGTATGAGATCCCTACACGTAATTATGTTGTATACACCTATAGGTTACACATCGATGATATGTTTGATGAAATGCCTGCAAGGGCTAGTAGGGATCCAGTCAAGGTATTGAGCAAGTATTTTCTTTAGTACTTTCATTTCCATGTTACTTTACTAATTTGAAGAGATGGATAAATTTTGGGAAGTGTCCTGGGCTTTGAGCCTGAGAAAGTGGCTTAAATATCAGGGTTGCTGGCTCAACATTGGAAATTTTGGTCCACAATCGTTGGCAGGCAGGCATGTGAGAGCGAATTTAGATTGGTAGTCACTCCCTTGCCCATAGCACGAGAGTGACTATGGCCTAAGAGAACTAAAACAATAGTGGGACCTAGGGATAGGCTATTTGAGTGGTCGACTTGTCCTTTAAGGGTTCTGGTGATGATGTTGGATGTTTGTATGGTGTGTTTCCATCGGTTACACTTCCTTAATGTCACTTAGGAGGTCGAATCATATCATAGTGGCCTCTCCTCACATGTTTACCCCAACTTGCATGTTGTTTGGGTAGATGTGGGAGGAGGGTGTTATAGAGTGGTATCATAGTATGGCTCACCTCTCGAATGGGGTGGGTTATGTGTTGGTCATGCATGCATGTCAATTGCATGTGTGTCTCTTACACTTATATACTTATTGCAATTTCTTGATGTCAGATTAGGGTTGTAGTATGGTTGTCATGGAGAGTTTGTTATTGATTTCATGAAATGTATTTGAAATGAATATGTGACTAACTGAGTATGGATTATATGTGACTTACATGTTGATTTCGTGGTACCTACTTACATCCTTGTATGTTAGGTTATGTTTTTGAATATTTTGATTACATCCATCAATATTGTAGGTTGATTACAAGAACTGATATATTATGCTCAACTACATGTGGTTATGCGTAATTGTATTTGGTTTGGCATTTCTTATGCATACTATTGGTCACACATGGCAATGTGTATAATGGAGTAATGGTTGTTTTCATGTATGATGTCATAGCATGGATTATTGATATGGCCTTGCATTAATGATTAGATCCTAGTTAGAGTGATGTTTATCTGTTGATACATTTATTGGTGTATGCCTAAATGCTATTATGATTATATGTTATACATGTATCACGCCGATTTGGTAATCTTGCAAATAAGTATCCTCCCCAAGCTATACTAAGGTACGCTGGTTTATTGTGATTTGGTTTATTTGACATATTATGCATTGCAAGAAGAAATATCAAATGGCTAACAATATGGTTGACTATAGAGATTCTCGCTATGAATCCAAAGAGCAATATGGTGTTGTGAATCCCTCTGACTTGGCAGTTACATTTAGAAGTTTAAAGGAAGAGATAAGGAGTTGTAAGGAAGATAATGACAGAATCTTATAGTCACAGGAAAAGTTAGCAATGCCATAGAGTACAGATAACAAGGAGAATGTTGCACCACCTAAGAGGTTCAATGCATCAGATAGAGGACAGGGACATCGAGATGAAGAGAAGAAAAAGGATGGAAGTTGGAAGCCCATAGAGTGTTGGACTTGTGGCAAAGATCATTGTAGGAAGGATTGTCTTCAGAATCAGGGTGGTAGACCCTAGATATACAGTGCACAAGAGGCGCAGACTATTGGAGATGTTGGCCAGAGTATTTGTTGTATCTATGCACCCATGGACAACATGGAGGCAGAACATCAGGAATCTATCATTGAGATGGACAGTAAGCTTAGTGATCAAGTTATTTATATTTTGATTGACCCTGGATCTAATTATAGCTATGTTCATCTTGACTTGGTGGATAAGTGTGGTTTGAGTAAGGAATTGCATGTAGGTTCTTGGTTAGTGCAGTTAGCTACAAGTACAAAAAAGCGAGTTCATCATTGTGTAAGAACTTGTGCGTTTTACTTAAATGGTATGCCTACAGTAGCACATTTGAATGTATTACCATTGGGTTCATACATTATATTATTATGCATGGATTGGTTGTATATACATAGAACCAAGGTTTCCTGCTATGACAAAGCTATTGAGTGCGTTGACGACAATGGAGAACCAAGAGTCTTGCAAGGTAAGAATAAAGCCACATTAGTTAGGATGGTGAAAACTATGCAAGAAAAGCATAGCAGCAGGAAAGGGTGCAAGATATTTGGAGTACACATTTCTAGTGATAAGGGTAAGGTGGTTGAGGATGTAGATGTGTTGAATAGATACCCAGTGTTGCAATAGTTCAGGTATGTATTTCCTAAGGATATTATAGAGTTACCACCTCATAGGGAGTTAGACATTTCTATTGAGTTATTGCCGGGGGAAACTCCAACATTGAAAGAACCTTACATGATGAGCACACTTGAGTTGGTTGAGTTAAAGATGCAACTGAAGGAAATGTTGGACAAGGGTACATTAGGCCATGTGTATTTATTTGGGGTGCATCGCTCTTGTTTGTTAGGAAGAAGGATGGTATCCTATGATTATGCATTGATTATAGACAATTGATAAAAGCTACCATTAAGAACAGATATCCTTTGCCGAGGATTGATGACTTGTTCAATTAGTTGAAGGGAGCAACAATGTTCTCGAAGATTGAATTAAGATCCAAATACCATCAGGTACACATCAAAGAGGAGGACATTTACAAGAGCGCGTTCAGGACTAGGTATGGGCATTATGAGTTTGTTTTTGTTCCATTTGGCTTAATGAATGCTCCAACTATATTCATGTGTTTGATGAATAATGTGTTGCGTCAATATTTGGATACGTTTTTCATTGTGTTCATTGAAGATATACTAGTATATTCTAAAATGAGAAAGAGAATGCCAAGCACCTAGAAATAATGTTGAGGTTGTTGAGAGAGTATCAGTTTTATACTAAGCTCAAAAAATTAGTTTCTTTCAGACTGAGGTACTCTACTTAGGACATGTTGCCTCGGTTAATCCTTATAGTCTCCTAGGTTGAAAAGGAAATCGAGAAGGGTAACCTCAAACCACTTCAGCTTAGTAGCTAGCCCTACTGAGCATGAGAGAGATCTCTCTAAGTCTCTTATCATTGATATGAACTTAAAGCAAATGAATTTTATGCTAGATATGTGTTTTTGTTTGTATTTTTGTGAAACTTTGGTTTTTAGGATTTGTTGAACTTAGGGTTTGGAGCCACAAGTAGGTCTAGGCTATGGGAGTGTAGGAGAAAACATAAGAAGGAGCTAGATATCAGAAGCCATGGTGTAATTTGAGTATTTTTCAGTGTAGTATAGAGGATATAGTGTGGAAGAAACTAATGAGCATAAATAAACATGATTTCATTAGCTTAGGAAGACATACACATAACTATGAAAACTAGATAACAGAGCTTGAAAAAATAATAATTTTGAGTATTTTATTACAAGGCATTCATAGAAAGAAGAGATATAATGTAGATAAATATGTTTAGACCATGATAAAACAAAAATAATGAAGTACAAGCACCATGAACTCACTGGGCTAGAGTTCCTTGAAAATAGCTGCAACATGTCTCTGTATTAGCTGAAAAGATGATTACATGCAAGCTTCCTTCACAAAAAGTTCAAACCTCTTCTCCCAAGGAGAAATGATACATATAGACTCTCCTAGACCACTTTCCCACCTTCAGGAGTCGAATTCCTTGGTGGAGGAACTGACTCCAAGATTCTCTCAACCAATAGGTGAGAGTGAGAAGGTGAAACTCAAACACTTCATGGAGAGTTTGTTTAGGAGTTTTCTTCTTTTATGAGGCCTCATAAACATAAAAACACTACCTATGATGTACATTTATTCATGGCTACATCAATTATCATCGCAACTAGTTCCATTACATAGAGAATCTTGACTTTGACTATGTCAAACTAGAAACTAGAAATTCACAATTTGAAACACAAAAAAGTGCAGAAGTGCATTGATGACTTTGAGCTGATTTCGAGGTGCCCTCTAGGGGTAAAAATGAAAAAATGAGAGAATGGTCAACTAGCCCTTCAAGTCTAATTTCCAGAATAGTTTTAATTTCTAAATTTGGAGCATGGGAAGGCCTCCAAAAATCCATTCTCCCAAGGTCACTCTAGAATACCTAGCCACAACTTCATCTTTTGTTTCACCTCCAAGCGCATTTGCTACATCTCCCAAAGTTTCAGTTTCACCATCTTTCATACCTCCCCCATTCGTTCCATCTTTGCCTCCACAGCCAAATTTAGTAGTTCCATCATCATCATAATCATCATCACCCTTACTTACACCATCCATTGTAGCACCTTCACTATCTTCAATAATCATGGTGAGATTCACACCTCTTTTATTGCCTACTCAACTTGTTGCTTTGCCTCGGAATCATGGTCAAATACTCCATTTGTTTGATGGAAGTGTAGAAATTACAGCTCAACAACATGTTTACAAGTTACTAGATTTCATTGATTTATAAGAAATTGATGATGGGAATGCTAAGATGAGGATTATAGATCAGAGTTTCTCAAGAGATGTTAAGAAATGGTTTCGAAGTATGGCTACTAATTCTATTAATAGTTCTCAAAGATTGATTGAATTATTCTTAGCTCATTGGCAAGAGAAGAAAAATCCATTACAGATATTGGCTGAGTATAATTCAATGAAAAGGAACCCAAATGAAACATTTCAATAATTTATAGCAAGATTTAATATAGTGTACAATTCCATACCTGATGATATGAAGCCTCCTCCTGGTTTGGTTCTTCTTCATTATCCTGATGCTTTTGATCCGAACATGGACTACCAACTTAGAGAAAGAGACCCCACTACTCTGGAAGAGATGCAGCGGAATGCAGTCAGTGTCGAAGCCAATTTTATCGTTAAGAAGTTAAAATCAAATCCAGAGAGGGCAGAGAAGAAATTTGTCTTCAAAGAAGAGCTTGCATCATCTTCTAATGCAAAGCTTGATAATCTAATAAAAACTATGGAGTGGATGATGGATAGAATATCCATAATTGATCAACAAGTTGAACCTTTAGTGAGGAATCCTAACTTTCACGGATAACAACAACAACAATTCAGAAATTGACAAAAAGAGCAGCGAAACCAAGATCCTCAAGGTCAAGTAAGAGCTCCATTCCAGAAAAATTACACTGAAGGTCAGGAAGAAGATGAAGAAGAAATTGTAGAATAAAATCACTTCTTTCAAGAAGATGAATTTCCTCCTTTCCTAACAGAGGAAGATCAATTTTCGAAGACTCTCTCATACCAAGTGATCAACAATTTGTGTTTGCAAGCAAAGATCTGTAGGCCATTCAGACTAAATAGTACCAAAGAGCATATCAGAATGCCCTTAGTCATCTCCAAAAGCAGTACAATTTGAGGAATAGAAATGTACCTATCACTCTAACTCAGAAAAGACAAAATCTACAAAAGGACGCACCAAGCAAGGAAACCACTCCTGTAGGCCAGAATAAAGACAAGGACATTGTCATACTAAATCGAGATAGAAAAAATGAAGCCTCCACTAGCAATGTGAGGAAAGATAAAGAACTGCAAACTAAAAATCACAGGAAGGAACCTCAAGCTAAAGGCCAAACCGAAAGGAAGGAAATTGCTTCAAAAGAGGTAGAAAAGCAATCTAATATTTTTAGTTTGGAGAATGAAATTTCTAAATTAAAAATCTTCATTCCCCTCACCGAATTGGTAAGGAATGTAAATATAAATTTCATATTACAAAGATGCTTAAGGTTGACCAGATGTCTGATATAGTTAATGTGGCCTGATGATGAGCCAGCAATCCTTTTTGGTCCAGCCTTAGAAGGAGCTGCTGAAGATAGTGAAATTCCTCCTTTTTATCTGAGTCTTAAACTTCATGATTTTATCCTTCATAATGCCATGCTAGATTCTGGAGCCTCCCAGAATCTGATGCCTAAAGCAATCATGGTTAAATTAGGACTGAGCATCACCTGACCTTACCATGATCTTTATTCCTTTGATTCTAGAAGAGTGAAATTCCTTGGCCTTATTAAAGACATGGTAGTGTCCTTGTGTTGGGTTGTGTTATATTCTTTCCACGATTAGCCCACGTAATTAACCGAGGGGTTAGATGGGGGGTCACATGGGTTTTGAGGCGTACCCGTAACCCCACTTTATGGGGTCCGGGGTAGCGCCCCAGAAAATTTTGGTTTTGGAATCTATGTTAGGTTGGACGGACCCAACTATGGTTTTGATCATGATTTTTGCACATGTTTTTTGGACATGATGGTTTTTCGGTCCATGGTATTGGACGCGATGGTTTTCGGTCCATGGTATTGGATGCTTCGACATGTATAAATATGTATTGTAACATTGAAAACAAAATAATGAAAAATCAAGTTGGTAGTCCTGGTTTTGGGATCCAGGGGAAATCTCTGTGTATATGTGTTTTATGTGTTATGCTCTCACATTGTTTATTTTCTGTGTTTTAGAATTCGTATGTAGGTAATTTCTATACGAGGTTAAAACCTACATTTGGTATTAGAACTGTTTTGGCTTCAAGGAGACGCCTTTGTTGCTGAGGGGTTTCGCTCGGGCCTGTTGTAGACCCTGTTTAGTGGGAGATCTGCAAGATCGATTTTGGTGGTGAAAGAAGATGGTGAGCAATGGAAAGATAGAGAACGAGAAATTTAATGGTAAGAGTTTTTAGTTGTGGAAACTCAAGATGGAGGATCTGTTGGTGGATAAAGATCAGTGGATCGCGGTAGATTCGAGTACTAAACCAATGGGAGTGTCCAATGAAGAATGGAAGAAGTTGGATCAGAAGGCAAAGAGCACAATACGTTTGTGTGTCTCAGATTTAGTATTGTTGAATGTATCAAGGGAAGCTACAACGAAGGCTTTATGGGACAAGTTAGGGATTTTGTACCAATCTAAGTCTTTCGTGAATAAACTATTCTTACGGAAAAATCTATATAACCTAAGGATGAAATATGAAGACCTGGTGACAGAGCATATGAACACATTTAATAATGTGGTAAGTTAGTTAGCATCTATTGATATTAAAATTTCATATTAAGATAAGTGCATCAATTTGTTGTGTTCTCTACAAGATTCATGGGATAGTCTGGTTACTGCAATAGGTAGCAATGCAATTTCCTTGCAGTTTGATGAAATAGTCTCATCCTTGTTGATGGAGGAGATGAGACAGAAAAATATGGAGAGCCAGAATGGCGATGCCTTGTCTGTACAAGGATGGTCCAAGAACAGAAACAAAAATAAGTCATTGAGTGGGATATCTAAATCTAGATGAAGATCTAAATCTCCGGGAAAACTTGTAAATGTGGTGTGCTGGAAATGTGGAAAGGAAGGGCACTAAAAAAGGGACTGTAAATCTAAAGCTCCTGATAAAGGAAAGGGATCTGATGATGCTCCTTCTGCAGAGGTGAAAACCACCTCAGATGAAGGTGGGGATGTGTACTTGGCTTCTTCAAGTACACATGTAGATCACAAGGCATGGTTGATTGACTCAGGGGCATCCTTTCACTTCACTCCCCATAGAGAGTGGTTCTGAGAGTATGAGAAATATGATGGTGGTGATGTCTTCTTAGGGGATGATAGGTAGGCTAGAATCATTGGTCACGGAAAAGTAAAGTTGAAGTTGCAAGGTGGAAGGATTAGAACACTTCTGGGTGTTCTGCATATTCCTGCATTGGCCAAAAAATTGATTTTTGTAAGCAAGCTGGATGATGCAGGTGTAAAAACAGTGTTCGAGAAGGATACTTGCAAGATGGTTCAAGGATCATTGGTATTGATGTGGGGAGTTCAGATTGGAACTCTGTACAAGCTGCAAGGTAGCACAGTTGTTGATGGGTGCAAAATTTCTGTGGTTCCTGAAAGTGGAGCAAAAAATCTAGTGGTCTTTGGAGAGAAGACCATGTTGTGGAATCAAGGGCTTGGAAATATTGGAGAGAAGGGCCTTTGAATACTTCATGGTAAAGGTATGAGTAATAGGTCTCTGGATTTTGATTTCTGTGAAAACTATGTATATGGGAAGTAGAATCGGGTGAGTTTCCCCTCTGGTAGTAAGAGGGTGAAACAGATATTAGAGCTTATGCACAGTGATGTGTTTGGAACTGTGAAGGTTCCATCACTAGGTAAATCTGTGTACTATGTATCATTTATATATGAAGTCTTTGACAAGTTTAAAGAATTAAAGGCTCTTGTGGAAAATCAGACAGAAAAGAAGATAAAGGTATTGAGGACAGATAATGGTGGATAGTTTTGTAGCAAGGAATTTGAAGAATACTGTAAGAAGTGTGGTATAGCACGGCAGAAGACTGCTCCATATGCACCTCAGCAAAATGGAGTTGTATAAAGAATGAACAAGACGTTGATGGAAAGGGCAAGAAGCATGCCCAGTGGTGCCGGGTTAGGACAGGAATTCTGGGCAGAGGCGGTAGATACTGCATGTTACCTGGTCAACAGGTCACCTTCATTAGCGTTGGAGGATAAGACTCCGCAAGAGGTATGGACTGGTAAGAAACCGTCTCTTTCACATCTGAGGGTATTTGGATGTGATGCATATGTACATGTTCCAAAGGAGAAACAAACCAAGTTGGATGGGAAATCTAAAAGGTGCATCTTTATTGGGTATAAGGATGGTTTAAAGGGTTATAAGCTTTGGAACCTAGTAACAAGGAAGGTTGTGTACAACTGAGATATGGTGTTTAGATAGGTGAAAGATGTTATTAAACATGAAGTCCAACCAAAGGAACATGCGAAGATAGAGTTTGAGCCAAAGAAAGAAGAATCATACTCTACAGCAGAGGAGGAATCAGAAGATGAAGAGCCACAAACTTTGGGTGTGAGAAGATCAGTTCGAGAAAGAAGGCAGCTAGAAAGGTATAGTCCATCTGCTTTCTGTTTAAATTTTTATTTATCTATTATTGATGATGATCCCAAAATTGTGAAGGAAGCAGTAAATTCAGAGGATGGTAAACTTTGGAAAGAGGCCATGGTTGATGAAATGGCATATTTGCACAAACTGAGGCTTGGGATCTAGTGGAGTTGCCAGCTGGAAGGAAACCCATTGGCAGCAAATGGGTGTTCGAGAAGAAGACAAATGTAGAATGAAAAGTGGAGAAATACAAAGCTCGGTTGGTAGCAAAAGGTTATTCCCAGGTGCCGGGAATTGATTTTGGTGATATTTTTTCTCCTGTTTCCAAGGTAGCTTCTATTAGATTACTTTCATTTGTTGTTGCTGCTTTTGATTTTGAGGTAGAACAGATGGATGTGAAGGCAACATTTCTTCATGGGGATATGAAAGAGGAAATATACATGAAGCAACCTGAAGGCTTTACGGTGAAGGGTAAGAAAAAACTGGTATGCAAGTTAAAGAAGTCTTTGTATGGGTTAAAACAGTCACCAAGGATGTGGTATTAGAAATTTGATACATTTATACGGGGACTTGGCTTCACCAGAAGCAAAGCAGATCACTGTGTGTATTTTAAATTAATTGGTGACCGTTTTATTTATCTGGTCTTGTATGTGGATGATATGTTGCTGGTTGGAAATGACAAAGAAATTATCTAGGATTTGAAGATCCACTTGTCCTCCAAAATCGACATGAAACATCTTGGTGCTGCAAACTATATTTTGGGCATGGAAATTAAAAGAGATCGGGAAAAGAGGAAGCTCTAGTTAAACCAGAGGAAGTATGTCGAGACAATACTACAGAGGTTTAATATGCAGGATAATAAACCAGTGAAGGTTCCTATTCCTGTAGGTGTGAGGTTATCTGCTGAACAATGTCCCAAGACATAAGAAGAGGAAGAGGACATGTCCCGTGTTCCATATGCAAGTGCAATCAGTAGCCCGATGTATGCAATGGTCTATACTAGACCAAACATTGCACATGCAGTGGGAGTATTGAGCAGGTTTATGTCAAAACCAGGGAAGGAGCATTGGACAATAGTGAAGCGGGTTTTCAGGTATTTGTGTGGCACTAGTGATTATGGTTTGTGCTACCAAGGAAGACCAGGATTGGACAGAGCGTTGGATATTCATGGCTTTGTTGATGCAGACTGGGTTGGAGATCTGGATCAGAGAAGATCTACAAGTGGGTATGTGTTTAACCTATTTGGAGGTGCAGTCAGTTGGATGAGTAAGAAACAATCTGTAGTGGCACTATCAACTACAGAGGCAGAATACATGTCAGCCACTCATGTAAGCAAGGAAGCAGTTTGGTTAGAGATTGTGTTCAAGTATGGGGTTAGTACAGGAAGCTATAAGGATAGACTGTGATAGCAAAAGTGCAATTTTCTTGGTAAAGAAACCCGCATATCATTCAAAGACAAAGCACATTGATGTTCAATATCACTTTATGAGCGATATGATAGAAGACAAAAAGGTGTTGCTGGTAAAGGTGGACACTTTGAAGAATACTGTAGATGCATTGACAAAATTTGTGAGCTCTGAGAAGTTCTCTTGGTGTAGAGAGACAATGGGTGTTTCAGGGCCGGAAAAATGACTAAGCTCTCTTGTGGCCCCCTGTGGAAAGAAAACAACAAGTGGGAGAATGTTGGTTTGTGTTATATTCTTTCCATGACTAGCCCACGTAGTTAACTGGGGGGTTAGAGGGGGGGTCACATGGGGTTTGAGGCATATCCGTAAACCCACTCTATGGGATCTAGGGCAGTGCCCTGGAGAATTTTGGTTTTGGAACCTATGTTAGGTTGGGCGGACCCACCTATGGTTTTGTGCATGATTTTCTCACATGTTTTTTGGACGCGATGGTTTTTCAATCCATGGTATTAGGCACGATGGTTTTTGGTCCATGGTATTGGATGCTTCGGCATGTATAAATATGTATTGTAACATTGAAAGGAAAATAATGAAAAATCAAACTGGTAGTCCTAGTTTTGGGATCTAGAGGAAATCTCTGTGTATATGTGTTTTATGTGTTATGCTCTCGCATTTTTTATTTTCTGTGTTTTAGAATTCGTATGCAGGTAATTTCTGTATGGGGTTAAAATCTACACCTTGGACCAAATCTTGGAAAAAAACGTACTCATGGATGTCGTAGTTTCCAATATTCCTCCTAGGTTTGGCATGTTTCTTTCAAGGTCTTGGGGAGCAAAATTAAAGGGCACTTTGCAGCTTGACCTTTCATATGCCACTATCCCTATTTTTGGATAGCTCCAAAAATTTTATAGATAAAAGATGAAATTTATGATCAGCAGTAAGGAGAAGCCAGTCAATCATCCTATACATGTTGTTCATACTGATCTTGACTATTTCATTATGTTTAGTGATATAAATTTTGTTGATGATGAAAGTCAGCTAGTGGAAATTTCAGAAGTTCCCAAGGTAATGGGCAACATACATGAAGCTATTACAGTAGTAGGTAAAGAGGTTGGTGAAGAAAGTAGGAAACCTACAAATCTTATTGAGGAAATTCAAAGAATAGTGTATAAAACAGAAAGTATTGAGATAGCTGTTCAAAATCCTAAAAATAAAAAAAATTCAGTCTTCAGAAATCCTTTTTCCGGATGAAGAAAATGGTCTTTGGACCATGGAGTTCGATGGTACATTGGGAAGAGAAGGAGTAGGAATTGGTGTCTGGATACATGGTCCATTACATTAGTCAAATAAAATCCCTCGAAATGTGAGAATGACCTCTTACAAGTTGGCTTTTGAATGTTCAAACAATGAGGCAGCGTATGAGGCATTGATTGCGGGCCTCAAAATTCTGAAAAAGTTGGGAGCAAAAAAGATTTATGTTTATGGAGACTCTGAATTAGTGATCAAGCAAGTCAAAGGGGAATACCAGGCCAACCACCCAAGAATGAGAGCTTATTGCAATGTTGTACTTGATATTGTCAAGACTTTTTCAGAATATACTTTATCTCTTATTCCTAGAACTCAAAATGTCATAGTTGACTCACTCGCCATGACAACAAGTATGGTGAAGATCCTTATTTATCCTAATCGTAAGTACTCCATCGATGTCGAACACTGCCTAGCTGTCCCAGATAATATGAGGTTTTGGCAAGTGTTGGTGATGATAAGAAAATAGATAGTTTTCTGCATTTGGAGGGAGATTTTCAAAATTATCATATTGATGATGCATGCAACTTTGATGATCCAAACATCCACTCAGCTGACACTGAAGTATTACAACTCAAGGACAACAACATTCCAAGAGGCTTGGTGCCTTTGGAAGTGTTATTTGACATAGATGATGTTGCCAAGAAGCCCACCATGGTTCCTGTAGAAAAGGGAGTTGAAGATGTAAACATTGGCACAACTGAAAATCCTAAAATCGTCAAGTTATCAAAGTCCTTATCTCCTGAAACAAAGGGTAAGTATATGTCTTTAATGAAGGAATTCGTTGATGCATTTGCTTGGGACTACTTGGATCTGAAATTTTATGGCAAAAGTATCATTCATCACACCATTCCTATTAAGCTTGATCAGAAGCCATTTCACCTGAAATTGAGGAGAATCAATCCCAAGTTGCTGCCATCAATTGAAAAAGAGGTAAATAGAATTTATAAGTCTAGAATCATAGTCCCCATTTGGTTTTTTGAATGGATGTCTAATCTAGTACCTGTGAGAAAGAAGACCGGGGAAATTTGTCTATGTATTCATTTCAGAAATCTCAATAAAGTGTCCTTGAAAGACAACTATCCCTTGCCTAAGATGGATCAAATACTACAGAGGCTGGTTGGATCCTCTAGGATGTCACTGTTAGATTGATACCTTGGATATAATCAAATTCTGGTGCACAAGGACGATCAACTCAAGACAACCTTCACAATGCCATGGGGTACATTCATGTATGCCAAGATGCCTTTTGGGTTGAAGAACACAAGAGCTACTTTTCAACAGGATATGGACATAGCTTTTGCAAATGAAGAAGGTGTATTTTTGGTTATCTATCTAGATGAACTTACAATATTTTCAAAATCTGATGAAGATAACTTGCATCACTTAAGGATTGTTTTTTAGAAATGTAGAAAATTTGGTAGCTCACTCAACCCAAAGAAGAGCTTGTTCGCCATGGAAGAAGGTAAGATACTAGGACACATCATCTCTAAAGATGACATCCGCATTGATCCTACAAGAGTGGAGGCCATTCAGCAACTAGACTTCCCCAGGAACAAGAAAGAGATTCAGTCTTTCAATGGGAAAATTAATTTTTTGTGAAGATTTATTCCTAATATAGTTGAGCACTTTAAAGAAATGACAAATGTGTTGAAGAAGGAAAATGAGGTAAAGTGGTATTTGGAGGCTAAGAAATCATTTCATGTTGTAAAGTTTGCATTATCTACTGCTCCTATTTTGATTAGCCCATATTATACTTCAGATTTCATCATCTTTTCTTTTGCTTCTGAGCATATGTTAGCGGCAGTCCTAATGCAGAAGAAAGATCAGAAAAATGAGCAAAACCTATAACATTCATCAGTTGCACTATAAGAGATGTAGCATTGAGATAAAATATCATTGAGAAGCAGGCATTGGCGTTGGTAAAAGTCCTCAAGGATTTTCGAGTTTATATTCTACATTCTCATACCATTGCTTATGTTCCTACTGCAGTAGTAAAAGAAATTCTTATGCAGATAGATCCTGAAGGCAGAAGAGGAAAGTGGATTGCAGCCATGCTGGAGTATAACTTGGAGATAAAGCCTACAAAGCTCATCAAAGGACAAGGGTTAGCCAAACTCATGGTCGAATCAAATATACACGCACTAGATATCAATTTGATTCTTGCACTGTCAGAAGAACAAGAAGAAGACAACCCTTTCTTACAGTTGTCAGATATGTTCATGTCCTCACCCTGGTATTCTAACATTTTCTATGTCTTGCAGCACTTGAATCCCCCTCGAAGTCCCCGAAGGTAAAGCTAGATCACTAAAACTGAAAGCTTCAAAATATCATATTCTAGATGGTGTTTTATTTTGGAAAGATCTTGGAGGTGTGCTACTAAATTATTTGCTAGAAAATGAAGCTAAAGATGTAATAAAGGATTTTCATGAAGGAGATTGTGGCAGTAATCACTTTTGGAAAACTACAACAAATAAGATCTTAAGAGCAGGCTTCTATTGGCCCACCCTCTTTTCTGATGCATACAAAATAGTCATGAGCTGCCATGAATGTCAAATTTTTCAAGGAAAGAGGAAACTTCTACCATTACCACTACAGTCCATTTTGATTTCAGCTCCTTTCCAGCAATGGGTCTTGATTTCATTGGCGAAATCCATCATTCTTCTTTAGCACAACATAAATGGATATTAACAGCCATCGACTACTTTACAAAGTGGATTGAAGCTATCCCAACCATGCAAGCTACTGATGTTGTCATCATTCAATTCCCGGAGTCTAATATTTTGTCTAGATTTGGCTGCCCATAGAAAATAATTACAGACAATGCTGCTTCTTTCAAATAAAAAAGAATGGTGGAATTTTGTGCCAAATATCATATTGTGCTAGGACATTCTATTGTTTATCATCCGTAAGGGAATGGTCTTGTCGAATCTTCCAATAAATCGTTGGTTAATATCATCAAGAAGGTCCTGGAGGTAAACAAGAAGAATTGGCATAAAAAATTCATCAATTCCTTGTGGGTGCACACGGTCAACACTAAAAAATCAATAGGTATGTCTCCTTTTCAGCTGGTATATGGAGTTGATACAATATTTCCTTCATCTCTTGCTATCCCAGTAATGAAAATTATACAAGAATTGGATAGTGAAACTAATGACATAGAAAGGAGGATAAATTAGATGATTCATTTACAGCTGAAAAGAGAAGAGGTTTTTCAGAACACATCCAAACTCTAGGAAAAGATTAAAAAGATTTATGACCGCAAAGCCAAGGAAGACAATTTCAATCTGGGAGATGTGGTTTTTCGGTGGGATGCTAGAAATGAAGAAAAAGGAAAACATGGTAAGTTTGAAAACTTATGGAAGGGGCCCTACAGAATTTCTTCCTTCAAAGGAAAGAATACTTTCTTGTTGGAAGAAATGGATGGAATAGATTATTTAGGAGGGGTGACCAATGGTAGGCTTCTCAAGCACTACTATGTCAAAAAAGTCCTGAAAATTCATCACCATTGTACATACTGGTGTGTATTTTACTTCCAGCATTTAGATAGCTATCAGAGGAGTTTGAAGCCCGAAGTGAAGGCCCTAAGGCTCTTTAAGTCAACACTGTTTTTTTTTAGGGGAAACCAATGGTAGGTTTCTCAAGCACTACTATGTTAAAAAGTCCTGAAATTTCATGATCATTGTACATACCGATGTGTATTTTACTTCTAGCATTTAGATAACTATCATAGGATTTGAAGCCCAAAGTGAAGGCCCTAAGACTCTTTAAGTCAACACTTTTTTTTTTCTTTTCTTTTTTATTTATTTATTTTTCTTTTCAGTTTTTGTCATGTCAAAAGGTTAGTGAGTCTTAAGTCAAAAGTTAGTTTTTATACATTGTTGACTCCATTGCCCAATGAATAAGGCTACTTGGTATATGGTGTTCTTGACACCTCCAAGGAGATGCCATACCTAGTTGGAGCCAATGTTAGTGTCAGTCTTATTAGCCTATCACCTAGATCAAATATGCTTTTACTATGTTTTTTAAGACTCTCAAAATCAAATTTTTCTGCTACTAGGTTTACAAAACAAATTTGTTCATTGTTTGGTCAATTTAAAGATGAAGTCATTCTTTGGAAATTCACTCATGCTAGTCACCTATCACACTTTATGAAGGTGTCACAATAAAATGGGTCAGTCATCATCATCATTCCATTTGGTCTCAGGTCATCCATTAGGTCGCTAGGGTTTCCAAGGTCCATTATTTTCATGAATAAAACCAACAGTGATTAAAACATGACAAAGAAACTTTTTGGAGTAGATCTTGATTTTTCACACGCTCCTCACACTCTCAAGTTCCAAAAGTTCCAGAAAAAGAAGCTCTAGCACTCAATAAAGTAAAGCGCATCTTAGGTTTGCAATGTTAAAGGTAACTCTGCTTTCATAAAGTGAAAATCAATTTCTAAAGGAGGGTGCGTCCCATTTCTTTTTGAAAAAGTGAAGAAACTTTCCCTATATAAACTCAAAAGCCCCAAAACTCCTTCATTCACATTCTATTCACTCTTTGTTATCAAGCTATCTCATCCAAAAAGAAAAAAAGTCATTTTCCTAGGTGAAATTAGCAAAAAATTGCAGGCGTTGCACTTAGAAGCATTGTGTTGCGCTTAGAAGGCATGCACTACACTTATAAGAATTGCGTTGTGCTTTGGCACTGCGCTTAGGAACACTGCACTGTGCGCAGGACAGAGTGCCTCGAAATCCTTCAAAACTCTACCAAACTTCATTTTTTCACTTGCAAGCTTGATTTTACTAAATTATAAGCTACGGAACAAGTAAGTACACCATCATCCTCCATATTTTTCTTTTCCAATTTCATCTCATGTCAATGATTCTTAAAGTTAGGTTTTGTAGCGAAATTTGCATGGGAAATGATAGGGTGAAAATGACCATCATTATTTTTTATTCCTAAAAACATGTAAAATGATATCCTACACTTGCATACATGTTTAATGAGTCATTTTAACCATTTTACCCATCTCAAAACAAAGTTTAAACACTCAAAAAGAAAAACCCTAGCTCATTCCTAGAGGTTTTTGGGCAAGTTTCATCATAAACCCTGTTGTTTCCACTTGCAAGAAAATCATCTTTCCACTATTTCTCCACTCATTTCATTAGATTTCAAATTCCTCTCACCTTTCCCAAGATCCCTCCCATCATTTTGTCAAAAAAATCACCTTCATATCACTTCATTTCCATTCACATCTCACATTTTATTTTCACTGCCTGCTACTAGGGCTTTGTGTCGTCATGGAGGCAGAATCTTTGCTAGAAAGAAAAATACAACATAAAGGAGGGAATATTATCAGATATGAACCATTGGACTGCAATACAATCAACTCCTATCCTTTCATCAAACAATGCTTTGAGGATTTCCATTGGAATTTTTCAAAAGGGTGAGCGAGGTGGGATTTCATGATAAATTAACAGATTGGGTGGCAACTCAACTGAAAGGAGAAACTACTTTCACTGCTGGTGTTGAGTTCAATTTTTTAGTGGCCTCTATCTCAATTGCAACTGGGTTACCGGACAGTGGTGAATATTGGTTCAAAGGAATGAGATTAGATCTTGAATACTACAAGCCTTTCTTAAAGATGCCATACAGAGATACACATACTCACCTCATGCATTTTAGATATTTGTTGGAGAAATATGCCCCTTTGATGAAAATTGTCATGAAGTTCTTCACTTGTGAAGGTAGATTCTCTAGGTTGTATGCCTATCATATTCGCCCCATGATGCATTTCACCTCTCAAAAGCCACTCAACAGGTGTAATTATCTATTCAAGAGCATTTCGAAAATTTCTGAAAAAATAAAATTAAAGGACAAAGAGCACTCCCCAAGCTTGTTCCATCACAATGTCATCAAAACCATTGTCCTTCATCAGCTGGCAGAGAAAGGTATGGCTTGGGAAGCATTTTTGGAAGAAACTTTGAAATGGCCAGAGAAGAATGCAACATCTCAGTCTCCTAGTGCACTAAAACAACAAGCAGAGGTGGGGTCATCTAGAAAAACAATGGAGAAGACTTAGCTACCCAAACCTGAGGTGACTAAAGTGTATAAGAAAGGGAAGAGCCTTGTGTCTTCTTCTCATAGAGAGAAAGGAGCCAAGCCTTCTTCATCAACAAAGCAGGAACCAACATCAAAAGAAAAAGACACAGTTGAGCATGAGTTTGAACTAGTTGATCCAGAGACTGAGGATCAGACCTCAAACATGTGACAAACAATCAGAGATAAGGACTACCAAATCAAGGAGCTAGCAATCAATTTGGAAAGGGCAGAGTATGTTATATCATTCCTTGAACAAGAAAACAATGAACTCAAAGCAAAGGAGTTGATCCTAGAAAAGAAAAAAGCCAAGTTAATGAAGCAAGTTGGCAAAGGTAAGGAGATCATGAAATCAAGAAAGTTTGAAGCATCAAAGGGGAGAGGAAAAATGAAAAGACCAAGAATAAGAGGCCTCAAGAAATCTTTGCAAGAGGAGCAAGAACAAATTCTGTTGAATGAGGACCTTGACCTAGAAGATAGGATTTCCCTAGAGGTTCATCAAGATAAAGAATATTGGCTCAATAGGGTGAATGAACACTTGGAGAAGCTCCTTGAGATGGCGAACAGGGATAATCAGTTGCTCAGACACATGGCGCATCACTATCAAGCTCAAAACATGACCGCCAATGTCAAAGTAAAACAACTTCAAAATAAGCTCAAGGAGGCCCAAAATACCCAAAGGATGAAGGGAACTTAGAGATGTTTGGTGACGCATCAATGAATCTATAAAAACATGTTTTTACACCTTCCCTCCAATTTTCAGCAAATTTTGATCATTTTGAGTTTTTTGAGAAATTTTGGTCCAGGTTCAAAAATTCAGCTACTCTAGAAGGAACTATGCTTTTTCCGAGGGCCTCCATTTGAAAATTTATACATTTTTGGAAAGATCTTACCATCCTCTAAAAACCCATTTTCTCAGATTTTGCAGAGGTGGCTCAATTTTGGAGAAAAAGGCAAAAAAGTGGCAAAAACTAGCATTTTGGACCATTTTTTGACAGGTGCTACGCTTCTGGAGCGACCTTGGGAGAATGGATTTTTGAAGGTCTTCCCATGCTCCAAATTCAGAAATGCAAACTGTTATAGAAACTAGAGCTGAAGATGTAGTTGACTGTTCTCTCAGTTTTTCATTTTGACCCCTGGAATTCAAAGTCAAGATTCTCTATGTAATGGAACTAGTTGCGAGGCTAGGTGATGTAGGCATGAATAAATGTACATCATAGGTAGTTTTTTATGTTTACGAGGCCTCATAAAAGAAGAAAAATCCTAAACAAATTCTCCATGAAGTGTTTTAGTTTCACCTTCTCACTCTCACCTGTTGGTTGAGAGAATCTTGGAGTCAGTTCCTCCACCAAGGAGTTCGACTCCTGAAGGTGGGAAAGTGATTTAGGAGAGTTTATATGTATCATTTCTCCTTAGGAGAAGAGGGTTGAACTTTTTGTGAAAGAAGCTTGCATGTAATCATCTTTTCAGCTAATATAGAGACAGGTTGTAGCTATTCTCAATGAACTCTAGCCCAGTGAGTTCATGGTGCTTTTACTTCATTCTTTTTGTTTTATCATTGTCTAAACATATTTATCTACATTATATCTCTTCTTTCTATGAATGCCTTGTAATAAAGTACTCAAAATTCTTGTTTTTTCAAGCTATGTTATCTAGTTTTCACATTTACGTGTATGTCTTCCTAAGTTAATGAAATCATGTTTATTTATGCTCATTAGTTTCTTCCACGCTATATCCTCTATACTACACTGACAAATACTCAAATTACACCATGGCTTCTAATATCTAGCTCCTTCTTATGTTTTCTCCTGCACTCCCACAACCTAGACCTACTTGTGGCTCCAAACCCTAAGCTCAGCAAACCCTAAAAACCAAATTTTCATAAACGAACAAACAAATACACATATCTAGCCTAAAATTCATTTTATTTAAAGTCACATCATTGATAAGAGACTTAGAGAGATCCTTCTCATGCTCAGTAGGGCTAGCTACTAAGCTGAAGTGGTTTGAGCTTACCCTTCTTGATTTCCCTTTCAGCCTAGGATATTGTAAGGACTAACAGTCTCCAAGGAGGGCATTGAACTAGATCCAGAGAAGATAAGGGCCATCATGGAGTGGGTAGCTCCTAAGAGTGTGGATGAGGTGAGATTTTTCATGGGTCTAGCAGGCTATTATAGGAGTTTCATTAGGAAATTATCCCAGGTTTCTTATCCTATCACATCATTGCAGAGGAAAGGTAAGAAGTTCAAATGGACTGAAGACTGTGAGGCTAGTTTTGAGAAGCTTAACTAGTTCTGACACATGCACTAGTACTATAGATTGCAGATCCAGACAAAGAGTTTGTGGTGTGCAGAGATGCTTTCAAGATAGGTCTTGGTGGAGTCCTTATGCAGGATGTAAAGGTGGTATGTTATGAGTCCCAGAAACTAAATGAGCACGAGAAAAACTATCCCATGAATGATGTCAAGTCAGCAATGATTATACATGCATTGAAGATGTGGAGGTACTATTTTCTTAGTAGGCAGTTTGTGTGTATGAGTGATCACATTGGGTTGAGGTATTTGTTTGACTAGCTGAATCTGAATGTCAGGCAGGCTAGATGGTTGGGCACAATGATCAAGCTTGATTTCGAGATCAGGTACATCAAAGGAAAGGAGAACACAGTGGCAGATGATCTTAGCAGATGGGTACAGGTGTATCACTTAGCAACTATGAGCTCTTATGGGACATATTTACAAGACATGATTTTGTGGGTAGGTCAAAAGGATGTCAGGTATATGGAGATTGTGCACAAGTTGTAGTTGGATGATGGTATAGGTATAGGTACAAATAGTGGTACATGTATAGGTATAGGTGACGTCACAGGTACATGTATAGTTACAAGTACACAATGCTTGGATTATTGTCTTACAACAGAAGGATTAGTTAGGTTCTGAGACAGGATATATGTGTCGGATGACAGTGAGCTCAAAAAGGTGATATAGAGGGAGTTTCATGCAAAACCATATTCACGTCACCCAGGCTATCAGAAGATACTCACATCAATGAAGAGGTATTACTATTGGCCGAATATGAAGAGGGATGTAGCAGAGTTTGTGGAAATATATTTCAATTGTCAGCGAGTGAAGGCAGAGTCTAAACCTCTAGGTGGATTGCTACAATCAATCACAATTCCATAGTGGAAATGGGAGGTCATTTCCATGGATCTCATCATAGGGTTGTTGAAGACAGTGAAACAACATGATTCCATCATGGTCATTGTGGACAGGTTAACAAAGGTTCCACACTTTGTTCCAGTAAAGTATACATTCTTAGCTAATGATGTGGCATAGGTATTCATTCAAGACGTGGTTAGACTACATGGTGTTCGAAAGAAGATTGTGTTGGATAGGGATGCAAAGTTCACTTCCAAGTTTTGGAAGGAGTTATTTGCAGGTTTGGGCACAAAGTTGACCTTTAGCACAACTTATCACTTGCAAACGGATGGACATACAGAGAGGGTCAACAGGATATTAGAGGACATATAGAGGATGTATGTGATGCATCAGTAGAGGAAATGGGAAGAGTATCTCTCATTGGTCGAGTTTTCAAACAACAACAGTTATTAGGAGTTACAGAGGATGAGTCCTTTTGAGGCATTGTATGAGCAGAGTTGTAACACTCCCATTAGTTGGAGTGATCTGGTTTGTAGGGTATTGATTGGGCCCAATATGTTGGCAGACATGGAACAAGAGATGCAGGTGATCAAGAAGAATCTTAAGGCAACATAGGATAGGCAAAAGAGTTATGCAGACATAAACTGATTGTTCAAGGAGTTCCAGGTTGGGGAATAAGCGTACTTGTGCATCAAATCGAAGAAGAGCTCCTTGCAGATTGGCTCATGTGCCAAGATCGTACCACGTTTTTGTAGACTCTTTAGTATTATTAAGCAGATTGGGCCAGTAACCTATCTACTTACACTGCCTCCGATAGTGAAATTCCACAATGTTTTCCATGTCTCATTGCTTAAGAAGTATGGTACATATGTTGATCATGTAATTGACTGGTCTATATTGTAGGTGGAACTAGATGGATAATTCTAGCTGGAGCCTTAGTGTATATTGTAAAAAAAGGTGCTCATGCTCCAGAATTGAGAAATCGAGCAAGTTAAATTGAAATGGAAGCAATTTGGGCCTGATGAAGCTACATATGATATGGTAGATCAGATGCAGGCTATGTATCCTTCCTTGTTTTCCGGTGAGGAAAAGAAACTTGACATGGTGGTTTGGTATTTACTTATGGTGGTTTAGTATTTGTTGATGATGGCTTGGTATATGCTTCATGGTGGTTTATTATTTTCTTATGTTGGCTTGGTATATGCTTTATGGTGATTGATATATGCCTTATGATAGTTGATATATGCTATATGATGTTTTGATATATGCCTATATATGATGCTAGTATATGTTTGATATATGCTTTGGTATATGATCTGGCATATGTTTTGGTATATATATTTTTTGATGATGTTTCTATATGTACACCCATGTATGGATGTAAATATCGCAACGAGCTGTGTTATAAAGCTCCACTATGCAGTATGGGTGTCATGTCATTATGCTATCATGTGGTTATGTTATCATGATGTTGTGATGTCATATGAGTTGGCACTTAGAATGATGATCATTGTAAATATCGTAATGACCTGTGTTATAAAGCTCCACTATGCGGTATGTTGTCATGTTGTCATGATGTGTTTCTCTTGAGCAGATCTTTCATTGTAAATACTGCATCATATTGTGTTACAAAGATCCATGAGTAGTATGTCTTCTTTTGGTAGGTTAGGTATATGTGTGATTGAACACCGATGATGGTATCACCGAAGGGGGAGGTTTCTATAACAACCATGGTGAAAATTCCATGTAATAAAATTAAAAACAATAACCACAGATGAATGGGACACTTATTCCAAGCTAAATGTTGGGAAAGACATCCTAGGGGGTGTTCATATGGTTGTTTATGTATAAGGAAATTGGCAAAGGCAATGGCTAAGACATTAAAAGGCATTTTGACACAATTATTTATGAAAATAATGGAAATTAGGAGAAAAAGGAGGTGAAAGGTCATTGGTTGCATGTAAAGAGGAAAATGAAGAAAATAGAGGCCTCATTAAAAGGCTTCTAAGGATCAGTTGGTAACCTTTGGTCAGTTTAGTGTTGGAGCTCTCTCTCATTATTCTCTCTCTCATACTCTTGGATACTTAGGGTTTTCTTGGGGCACCCTTGGAGGGTGTGGCATACTTGGAGTCTTGGAGCAAGAAGGCACAAAAAGAGTAGGAAAGTGCAAGAAGACATCGACATCAAAAACTACATCAGATTTTCTTGCAGGTGCTAAGTTGCATGTATGATTTCTTCACTAGTTTTCACATGCATGGAATATGATTGTGGTTTCTTGGTTGTGATCTGTCATTGGCATGGGGGGTTTCCTAGATTGACAGTGGATTTCCTAGCCTTTCCATTTCCTGGATATCCATGATGATTGTGGGTTTACTTTCATTGTTTTGTTTTGGTTGGTTCTCATGTTTCCTTAGCTTGGGTTGAGTTATTAGTTTTGGAAGCCCTGTAACATCTTGGGTTGAGTTACTAGTCCTAGAAGCCCTGGTTGGACAAACACTTTGGAAGCCCTTGGTGGGTTGAGTTACTAGTCCTTGAAGCCTTGGTTGGAAAAATGCTCTAGAAGCCCTATATAAGCTATGGGTTGAGCTACTAGTTTTGGAAGCCTTGGTTGGAAAAAAGCTCTGGAAGCCATGGAAGGCTTGGATGGAGACCAATCCGAGGATGGTTTTGGTGATATCCAAATTCTAGGTGTAATCATTGTTTGATGGGTTGAGGTAGATGGCCTTTAGAAGACCTAGATGAGTTTTGATTGATGTGTTCTATGAGATCCCACATTCATTATTGGAATATGGCATATGGGGTGAATAGCTGAAGAGAGATCTGGTTCAACCATTCTATGGTTGGGTGAAACATGGTAGTCCATCTCCAGTTGGTTCATTGCATTCATTAATGATAAATCCATTCTCTTGATTTTCATGTATAAAGGTACGTTTATTTGATGGCTGATACGTTTATTGTATTTATGTTCCTATTATGCTAGTTATATGCACATTTTATGACAATAGTTATGTATGGCTCTTAGCATGGTTTTAGTTGTATGTGAATGGAAAATGTGTCTACGACCTAATATACCATAATGCAGAAAATGGAATGAGGGAACTATGGTTCATAGAGATTATCAGATAATTATGAGATCCCTACACATAATTATGTTTTTTACACATGTAGGTTACATGTTGATGATATGTTTGACGAAATGCTTGTCATGGCTAGTAGGGATCTAGTCAGGGTCTTGAACAAGTATTTGCTTTAGTACTTTCATTTCCATGTTACTTTACTTATTTGAAGAGATGGATTAGTTCTGGGAAGTTTCCTAGGCTCTAAGCATGAGAAAGTGTCTTAAATCCCATTTTCGTTGGAACAACACTGACAATTTTGTCCTACAATTGCTGGCACGCAGGCTTGTGAGAGCGACTTTAGGTTGGTAGTCGCTCCCTTTCCCATAGCATGAGGGCAACTATGGCCTAAGAGACCTAAAACAATAGTGGGACCGAGGTACAAGCTTTCTGAGTGGATGACTTGTCTTTTGAGGGCTTTGGTGATGATGTTGGATGTCGATATGGTGTGTTTCTGTCAGTTCCACTTCCTTGATGTCACTTAGGAGGTTGAATCATATCATAATGGCCTCTCGTTGCATGCTTACCTCAGCTGGCCAGTTTCTTGGGTAGATGTGGGAGGAGGGTGTTACAGAGTGGTATCAAAGCATGGCTCACTTAAGATGTAGTATGGTTATCATGGATAATTTGTTATTAATTTCATGAAATGTATTTGAAATGAGTATGTGAATGATTTAGTATGGAGTATATGTTGCCTACATGTTGATTTCATGGTACCTACTTACATCCTTGTATGTTAGGTTACATTTTTTAATATTTTGATTACATGCATCAGTCTTGTAGGTTGATTACAAGAACTCGTCGATTATGTTCAACTACATGCGGTTATGCGTATTTGTAGTTGGTTTGGAATTTCTTATGCATACTGTTGGTTGCATGTGGCAATATGTACAATGGAATAATGGTTGTTGTCATGCATGAGGTCATAGCATGCATTGATGATTGGATCCTAGTTAGAGTGATTTCTATGTGTTGATACATTTATTGGTGTATGCCTATAAGTTGTTATGATTATGTTATACATGTATCACGCTGATTTGGTAATCTTGTAGACAAGTATCCTCCTCCGAGCTATACAAAGGTACACTGGTTTTTTGTGATTTGGTTTATCTGAAACATTATGCATTGCAGGAAGAAATATCAAATGGCTAGCAAGATGGTTGAGTATCGAGACTCTCCCTACGAATTTAAAGAGCATTATTGTGTTGGGAGTCCTTCTGACTTGGAAGTTACATTGAGAAGTTTAAAGGAGTTGATAAGGTGTTGTAAGGTAGATAATGATAGAATCAGATAGTCACAGGACAAGTTAGCAAAGGTGAATGCAGTAATACTTCAGATCTTGTTGAATTTGCAATGCCAAGGACCACTATAGATAAGTCACGAGCAGGAAGATAAAACTAATGGGGGATACAGTAGTAGATCGCATGGTTGTCATCGATCATATAGATATGATACAGTTAGAGATGGCATATTGTTGGACACTTCAGAGAGGAGAAGGGATAGACACAGGTATGATTCTAGCTCTGATTCACATAGGAACTATGATTGTCATTGATATCATCCTTATAGGAAGAATGATAGAGGATACTTGCCGGATGAGTTTAAGAAGGCAACGCCACCTACTTTTGTTGGGGAGATAAAGAGATCACAAGATGTAGAGGCATGGTTGCTTCGTATGAAGAAATTATTCAGGTTTCATGAATACTTAGAGAACATGAAAGATAGAGTGGCTACTTTCAGTCTTAAAGGTAAAGTAAACATCTGGTGGGAAGACATGAAGAATCTCAAAGATATAGATGAGAAAGATATCACTTGGACTGAATTTGAGTGGTTATTCAAGAAGTATTTGTTGGAGAGATACTTCAATGATAGGGCAAAAGAGGTCTATTAACTAAAGATGAGATCCATGACAGATGATGAGTACACTAGTAAGTTCTTGGAACTGTTGAGGTATGTGCCTTACCTCAAGGAGGAGAAGGCTAAGATTTAGATATTCATTAGTGGACAACTAGTTGCATTCAAAGACAAGATTGAATTCGATGAGCCTAGATCATTGGAGGAGGCCATTCAAAAGTTAAAGTATTGCTATGAACAATCAAAGCGCAAAACTGAGACTAAGCCAGATTGGAGAGGTAATGTAGAGAACGAAGGAAAATGGGATAAAAAGAGAGCAAGGACTAGAGTACAGATAACAGGAGAATGCTGCAATTATTAAGAGCTTCAATGCATCAGATAGAGGACAGGGGCATCGATGTGAAGAGAAGAACAAGGATTAAGGCTAGAAGCCCATAAAATGTTAGACTTGTGGAAAAGATCATTGTAGGAGGGATTTTCTACAGAATCGGGGTGGTAGACCCTAGATATACAGTGCATAGAAAGCACATACAATTGGAGATGTTGGCTAGAGTATTGTTTATCTATGAAACCATGGACAACATGGAGGAAAACATCAGGAATCTATCATTGAGATGGATGGTAAGCTCTGTGATCAAGTTATTTCTATTTTGATTGAACCTGGATCAAATTATAGCTATGTTAGTCCTGACTTGGTGGATAAGTGTGGTTTGAGTAAGGAATTGCATGCAGAGTCTTAGTTAGTGTATTTGGCTACATGTACAAAAAAGCGAGTTCATCATTGCGTAAGAGCTTGCGAATTTTACTTAAATTGTATGCCTACAGTAGCACACTTTAATGTATTACCATTGGCTTCATATAATATGTTATTGGGCATAGATTGGTTGTATATACATAGAAACAAGGTTGACAGATATGACAAAGCTATTGAGTGTGTTGAAAAAAATGGAGAACCAAGAGTATTGCAAGGTAAGAAGAAAGCCACATTAGTTAGGATGGTGAAAACTATGTAAGAAAAGTGTAGCAGTGGGAAAGGGTGCAAGCTATTTGGAGTACATATTTCTAGTGATAAGGGTAAGGTGGTTGAGGATGTAGATATGTTGAATATATACCAATGTTGTAGTAGTTCAAGGATGTATTTACCGAGGACATTATAGAGTTGCCACCTCATAGGGAGGTAGATGTTTCTATTGCGTAAGTGTGAGGGACAACCCCAACATCGAAAGCACCTTACAGGAAGATGACACCTGAGTTGGTTGAGTTAAATTTGCAACTGAAGGAAATGTTGGACAAGGGTACATTAGACCATGTGTATTGCCTTGGGACGCACCGGTCTTGTTTGTTAGGAAGAAGGATGGTACCCTAAAATTATGCATTGATTATAGATAGTTGAACAAAGTGACCATCAAGAATAGATGTCCTTTTGTTGAGGATTGATGACTTGTTCGATCAACTGAGGGGAGAAATTTTTTTCTCGAAGATTGACTTGAGATCTAGATACCATCAAGTACGCATCAAAGAGGATGACATTTACAAGATTTCATTCAAGACAAGGTATGGGCATTATGAGTTTTGTTGTTGTTCCGTTTGGCGTAAGGAATGCTCCAGCTACATTCATGTGCTTGATTAATAGTGTGTTGTGTCCATATTTGGTTAAGTTTGTCATTATTTTCATTGGTGATATACTGGTATATTCCAAAATGAGGAAGAGCATGTCGAGCACTTATCAGTAGTGTTGAGATTATTGAGAGAGCATAAGTTGTATGCTAAGATCAACAAATGTAGATTATTTCAAATTGAGTCACTCTACTTGGGATATGTTGTCTCCAAGGAGGGCATTGTAGTATATGAGAAGATAAGCTCCATCATGAAGTGGGTAGCTCCTAAGAGTGTGGATGAGGTGAAATTTTTTATGGGTCTGACAGGCTATTATAGGAGTTTCATCAGGAACTTCTCCCAAATTGCTTATCATATCACATCATTACATAGGAAAGGTAAGAAGTTCAAATGGACTGAAGAGTGTGAGGCTAGCTTTGAGTAGCTTAACCAATTGCTGACACATGCACCAGTACTACATATTGTAGATCTAGACAAAGAGTTTTTGGTATGCATAGATGCTTGCAAGAGAGAGCTTGGTGGATTCCTTATGCAGGATGGACAGGTGGTATGTTATGAGTCCCAGAAACTAAATGAGAATGAGCAAAACTATCCCATGCATGATCTTGAGTTAGTAGTGATTATACATGCACTGAAGATGTGGAGGCACTATCTTCTTGGCAGGAAGTTTGTGCTTATGAGTGATCACATTGTGTTGATGTATTTGTTTGACTAGTCAAGTCTGAATTCTAGGTAAGCTAGATGGTTGGTCATGATCAGCTAGTTTGATTTTAGATTAGGTACATAAAAGGCAAGGAGAACAGAGTGGCAGATGTCTTAGCAGGCAGGTGCAGGTGAATCACTTAGTAGATATGAGCTCTTATGGGACCGATTTACTAGATAGGATATTGCGGGCAAGTCAGTAGGATGTTAGGTATATGGAAATTGTGCACATGTTGTAGCAGGATGCTGGTACATGTACATGTGTAGGTACAGGTATAGGTACATGTACAAGTGATGACATAGGTACAAGTACAGGTGCAGGTGTACAAGGCTTGGATTATTATCTTATGACAAATGGATTGGTCAGGTCCCGAGAGAGGATATATGTGTCGGATGACAGTGAGCTCAAGAATGTGATCTTGAGGGAGTTTCATGCGAAGCCATATTTAGGTCAGCTAGGCTATCAGAAGACACTCACAACAATGAAGAGGTATTATTATTTCCTGAATCTAAAGAGGGATGTAGTAGAGTTTGTGGTGAGTTGTTTCAATTGTCAGCGAGTGAAGGCAAAGTGTAAACATCCAGGTGGACTGCTACAACTGATCATGATTCCAGAGTAGAAATGGGAGGTCATTTCCATGGATTTCATCACAGGGTTTCCAAAGATAGAGAAACAACATGATTACATCATGGTCATTATGGACATGTTAAAAAAAGTTGCACACTTTGTTCCGGTAAAGTCTATATTGTCAGCTAATGATGTGGCATAGGTATTCATCCGAGGCGTGGTTACACTACATAGTGTTCCAAAGAATATTGTGTCGGACATGGATGAAAAGTTCACTTCCAAGTTTTCAAAGGAGTTATTTGTAGGTTTTGGCACATAGTTGGCCTTCAGAACAACTTATCATCCACAGATAGAAGGACATGCAGAGAGGGTCAACAAGATATTAGAGGACATGTTGAGGATGTATGTGATGCACTAATAGAGGAAATGGGAAGAGTATCTCCCTTTGGTCGAGTTTTCATACAACAATGGTTATCATGAGTCACTGAGGATGAGTCCTTTTGAGGCATTGTATCGGTGGAGTTGTAACACTCCCATTAGTTGGAGTGATCCAGTTAGCTGGGTCTTGATTGGGCCAGATATGTTGGTAGACATGGCACAAGAGATGCAGGTGATCAAGAATAATCTTAAGGCAACACACTGGATAGGCATAAGAGTTATGCAAATAGGAAAGGGTTGTTCAAGGAGTTCCAGGTTGGGGAGCATGTGTACTTATGCATCAAACTGAAGAAGAGGTCCTTGCTGATTGGTTCATGCACCAAATTGGCACCATGGTTTTGTGGACCCTTCAGTATTATTGAGTGGACTAGCCCAATAGCCTATCGACTTGCACTGCCTCCGACAGTGAAAGTCCACGATGTTTTCAATGTATCATTTCTTAAGAAGTATGTTAAATATGCTGATCATTTAATTGAATGTTCTGTATTGTAGGTGGAACCAGATGGAGAATTCTAGCCAGTGCCTCAATGTATATTGCAGAAAAAGGTTCTCATGCTTCGTAACTAGGAAATCAAGCAAGTTAAAGTGCAATGGAAGCACTTTGGGCCTGATGAAACTACATGGGAGATGGTAGATCAAATGAGGGCTATGTATCCTTCCTTGTTTGCTAGTTGAGGCAAAGCAGCTTGACATGGTGGTTTGGTATTTTCTTATGGTGGTTTGGTATTTTCATATGGTGGTTTAGTATTTGCTTATGATGGCTTGGTATATGCTTCATGGTGGTTTAGTATTTTCTTATGACGGTTTGGCATTTGCTTTATGGTGATTGATATATGCCTTAAGATAGTTGATATATTCTATATGATGTTTTGATATATGCCTAGATATGATGTTAGTATATGTTTGATATATATTTTGGTATTTGATTTCGCATATGTTTTGGTATATATATATTTTTGATGATGTTGCTATATGTACACTCATGTATGGATGTAAATACCATAATGAGCTGTGTTCTAAAGCTCCACTATGCGGTATGGGTGTCATGTTATTATGCTATCATGCGGTTATGTTATCATGATTTACTAATGTCATATGAGTTGCCACTCAACAGGATGATCATTGTAAATACCGTAACGAGCTATATAATAAAGCACCACTATGCGGTATGTTGTCATGTTGTCATGATGTTTTTCTCTTGAGAAGATATTTAATCGTAAATATAATGCATCGAGCTGTGTTATAAATCTCCATGAGAAATATGTCTTCTTTCAATAGGTTGCTGAGGTATATATGTGATTGAACACTGACGACGGTGTCTCCCAAGGGGGAGGGTTTTGTAATAACCTTGGTGAGAATTCCATGTAATAACATTAAAAACAATAACCACGGATGAATGGGACACTTATTCCAATATGAATGTTGGGAAAGACATCCTATGGGGTGTTCATCTAGTTTTTTATGGCTAAGGAAATTGGCAAAGGCATTAAAAGGTATTTTGGCACAATTATTTATGAAAATAATGAAAAATAGGAGAAAAAGGAGGTGAAAGGTCATAGGTTGCATGTGAGGAGGAAAATGAAGGAAAATAATGGAAAATGAAGAAAATAGAGGCCTCATTCATAAAAAGGATTATGAGGATCAGTTGGTAACCTTTGTTCAGTTCAGTGTTGGAGCTCTCTCTCATTATTCTCTCTCATACTCTTGGATACTTAAAGTTTTCTTAGATCACTCTTGGAGGGTGTGGCATACTTGGGGTATTGGAGAAAGAAGGCAAAGAAAGAGCACGAAAGCGTAAGAAGACACCGACATCAACATCTACATCAGATTTTATTGCAGGTACCGAGTTGCATGTATGATTTCTTCACTAGCTTTGGCATGCATGGCATATGCATTTGGTTTCTTGGTTGTGATCTGTCATTGGCATGGGGAATTGCCTGGATCGATAGTGGATTTCCTAGCCTTTCCATTTCCTGGATAGCCATGGTGATTTTGGGTTTACTTTCATTGTTTTGTTTTGGTTCATTCTCATGTTTCCTTAGCTTGGGTTGATTTATTAATCCTGGAAGCCTTGGTTGAACAAATGCTCTGGAAGCCCTGTAACATCTTGGGTTGAGTTATTAGTCCTGGAAGCCTTGGTTGGAAAAATGCTATGGAAGCCCTTGGTTGGTTGAGTTACTAGTCCTCAAAGACTTGGTTGGACAAACACTCTGGAGTCCCTGTATACGATGTGGGTTGAGTTACTAGTTCTGGAAGCCTTGGTTAGACAAATTCTCTGGAAGCTCTAGAAGGCTTGGATGGAGACCAATCTGAGGATTTTTTTGGTGATGTCTAACTGTGAGGTGGAATCACTGTTTGATGGGTTGAGGTGGATGGCCTCTGGAAGCCTTGGATGAGTTTTGATTGATGTGTTCTATGAGATCCCACATTCAATCTTGGAATATGGCACGAGGGTGAATGGATGAAGAGATATTTGGCTCAACCATTCTACGGTCAGATGGAATGTGGTAGTCCCATCTATAGTTGGTTCACTGCATTCATTAATGAGAATTCCATTCCCTTGATTTTGATGTGTAAAGGTATTGATGTATTTATGGATTTGATGGCTGATATGTCTATTGTATTTCTATTCCTATTATGCTAGTTATATGCACATTTTATGACAGTAGTTATGTATGACTCTCAGCATGGTTTTACTTGTATGTGAATGGATAATGTTTCTATGACCTAATAGATGATAATGCAACAAATGATATGAGGGAACAATGGTTGATAGCATTTCTCAAATAAGTATGAGATCCCTACACTTAATTATACTATTTACAACTGTAGGTTACATTTCGATGATATGTTTTTCAAAATGCCTGTCATGGCTAGTAGGGATCCAATCAAGGTCTTGAACAAGTATTTTCTTTAGTATTTTTATTTCCATGTTACTTTACTAATTTGAAGAGATGGATTAGTTTTGGGCAGTGTCTTGGGCTCAAAGCCTGAGAAAGTTGCTTAAATCCCAGGGTTGTTGGCACAACAATGACAATTTTGGTCCACAGTCACTAGCAGGCAGGCATGTGAGAGCGACTTTAGGTTGCTGATCACTTCCTTTCCCATATCATGAGAGTGACTATGGCCCAAGAGACATGTTGTTTGAGTGGCTGACTTGTCCTCTAAGGGTTTTGGTAATGATGTTGGATGTCTATATGGTGTGTTTCCGTGGGTTCCACTTCCTTAATGTGAATTAGGAGGTCGAATCATATCATAGTGGCCTCTCGTCACATGTTTACCCCCACTGACCGGTTTCTTGGGGAGATATGGGAGGATGGTGGTACATCTGAGCAATTGATTTATGGCCACATCTTCCCAACTAATGGTTCTATGATGGGTCATTCCCACCTCGCTTCCCTAGTTGGCTTCCACGATCATGGCCACATCCACCTGGAGAACTGGCACTGCGGGTTGGGAGAGCCTTAGAGGTTGTCCACAAAACAACAGAGACACCAAAAGCCTTAAGCCTCACATAACAAAACACATACGTGGCCCAACTTGTCTGCTTGGAGTCAGGGAATTTATAGTGGTCGTGCAAACCTGATAGAATAACATTGCAGAGAAGAAAGATGCAAATAACACTAGGCTCAAGCTTATTAAAGAACTTGAGGGTTGAATGGGATTGCCAACCTCGACCTAAAATAATGAATTTGGGTTCTCCGAGCCCAAGAGAAACCAGATACAAAGGAAAGCCAAGGTGGGTCTACTTCCTAAGGAAGAAGGCTCTGTATACTGGCTCCTCGAGCCCAATTTCAGTAAAACCCACAAGATAAGTGCAATGAATCAAATGCAGGAGGTTCATTCTCCTTTCCATTCTCATAATCAACAATTCAATGATATATCCAACATCAATGAACATGCATGCACCAACCAGATAACTCCAAACCAAAGAGATATAATACATTCCCATGTGAGATAAAAGAATGCCAAAGAGGATGGGTATAGTCACAGAAAAGGAAAACATCATATTGGACATGACACCAGAAACTTTCCAATTTTCCATTCAACGATACCAATTTCTTACAAATAACATATTTCTAAACTTTTGTTTTATGTTTCGAGAGACAATAGAGTAATTTGTAGACCATGGTCGGAGAGGAGGAATAAAGAGAATTACATACCCGACAGAAGAAGACATTAAACTGAGGAAACCAATTGCATCTAGGGAATTAACCTACCTGACCTTTCTTTTAGATGACAAGATGTTTACTAGGAGTCTTCGAACACTACAAAGAATTGAAACCCAACATGCAACTGTGAAACACTTACAGCTACGAGCCATTACCACTTGGAGATAAAGATCACACCAGCTCGTGGCATCACCATTAATATTTACCATGTGTGCTTCCACCTAGCATTGATATCTAAGCATGCGAGGGCATGGGTCGAGCCACCCTCCTACCCTTTCATTAACTGACATAATCATGACGAGGATCCCAAGATGATCCATTGACTATGTTGCACCCTGATCCGGGATTCATTTATAATATGTATTATTTTAAATTAGATTTCCTATTATAATAAAATAATATTTATCGGAATATTATTCTTTTCTAATCTAAAATTGCATTAGGTGATTTCTTCCTCTTTCTCAAAATCAAATAAAAAAATTAGGACCATGTCGATGATTTGCAAGGTAGGACTAGGTACTGAAAACAAAAGGTTTCCAATATCTCTTCAAGTCCTAAATTAGTCTTCATATGTATCATAACATAATTAACACAACAACACATAATCCATGCAGACATAATGAAGATCAAGATGAAATATTTGTTGATGGATTTCACCCCTCCTGGGCTATATCTCCAGGCTTGTCAACATGACTAGACCACTCATATATTTAGTATCAAATGAAGTACATAAAAGTTTGCTTCAAGTAAATATGTGGCTATTACCCCTACCAGGTAATGTTATCCTACAAATAACTCTCACAAACAACAATAACTCAAGGCATCTCCTACAAAGATGACCTCCTTCAATTGAAAAGAGCTAAAAACAACATGTGAACCCTTCAATTCCACATTGAGGCACATAATCAAAACTTCATGTTAAGAGAAGTTGAACTTGAGTTGAACCCTACTTGTTATGGATGCTACAAGAGTGTTTTGGAGGTGATAATACCCCTACAAGGTCTTCTCCATGACCAAATACCTCTCAGAATTGCTTCCAAATCCTGACTCATCCATACACCTTTTGTCTAAAACTTGAAAAATGGATTTGTAAATGTTCTCAAATAAAAAACTAGAGGTTACCAATGAATTAAAAACATCTAAAAACCCCTAAGTGTGCACTTTATGAGCTCAATTTGGATAAAAAATAAAAAATATATCAGCTTCCAAGCTCTCCCATGAATTTTTTTGTTAACTATCCTACTTTAATTCAACCTCTTGTCTAATGGTCCTACAAATCTTCCCCAAAAATTGCTAATGGAGAGATAATTTAGCTACCTCCGGTGTATTCTGTTGCATGATTAATTTACCCTCAGACCCCTTAATCTGAAAATCATGGTCACATGGGCCACATAGGACCAAGGGTTGGGCCTTAATGGTCGCCCCCACCGGCTAAGCCTTATCCGTTGGAGCCCCTAATTGTTGGCCCACGTTTTGTGACTGTCATGCGATCTTAGGGTTGCCCCCTTCCTTGGCACCTTTTCCCTTATGCCCAAACTCTAGAACTGTGGTCACATTAAGGGCCATATGGCCTGGGCCATACCTTAGTTCCCATCACAAATCTCCATCGAGCCCCTTAGCATGTGGTTCCATGGCAGCTCTGCGACCATGGGATGGTCCCATGTCTTAGCCCCCTCAACTGTTCCACTCCTGTACTATAACATATGATCTAGTGGTTGCAGTTGTTGGTGCCAGAACCATGGGTTGGGGCTAAGCCCGTTCCCTTGGCTCCCCCACCTACAGTCCTATGGGCATGGGGTGACCCAAGGCCAGGGATTAGCCCCGAGCCTATCCCCCATTGCAAATCCTCATACAATTCAAATATAATTGCGCCACTATAGTTAATAAGAACTACCCGATGGCATGATAGTAAGGTGATGAGTTGCTAGACCATAGGTCTCACTTTCGATCATATATGAGTCCCAATGGGCCATAACATAAATTTCATACCATCATTGGGAGGCCACGTGGCAACCATCCATTTACCCATGTGGCTTCCATCCATTGGACCACGAAACCACAACCAAAAACAAATCAAAACTCAACATAATTCGACCAATGCAGTGAGACCACTTGGAATTCCACCATTGGCCCTAAAATCATAGTCAAATTGCCTATTCACCCTACCCATTTAGCATACAGACTGCACAGTCAACATACCTACACCCAACATGCAAAAATTTTGTCTGTTTGGAAAAATGATCAGAACATGATATTGGGAGCATATGATATCAATTTTGAGTGATTCAAGTTGCGTTGGATTCATATTTGTGAGCTCTTCGATTTGGCACTAGTTTCAAGAAGTACTGGAACTTTCTATTTTAAGCTTAAAATTGATCACCTTATCACACCTCCCCACTAAGAACTTTTGGACTCCAAAATTTTACTTCCTCAGTCAATATAAATAGGTTGAAACTAAAAAATACCCAAAAAATCAATCCAAAATGAAAAAATTTCAATTGGTGCCCTTTAAGCCCCAATCAAGGCACTTCACTTATCATCTTCATGAAGAATTGATGTCGTGTTAAGAACTGAGCCAACATTCTTATCGCTATTGCAGGAAACAATTATTGATGAGTGGAATCTTGACATTCTCTCTACTCTCATCTTTGCACGGCTCAAAAAATGCTTCATCATGAAGTTTAGATTGTTTAAGACAAACTTGTTTCCATCTTGGAAATCATAAACAACATAAATTTTCTTTAACATCTTCAAGCTGAATTTGTACATGAAAAGTACACTGCTACAAAATTTTCCATGATATGATTGGCCTCGCCTACAATACATAGTCATATTATACAATCTTGAAATCAAAGATTCAATTCACACAAGTTCCAAATTGAATACTTGTATCAGTGAACATATGACAAACTTGTAGACAACTTTGAACAACAATCTTGTACATTCACAAAAGTTCTTGAACATGTGGACTATAGCAAGCCAATACATACATCAAATGAAAAACTTCTATTTGTTTAACATACTGACAATGAACAGTCACTTTAAAAATTTACCTAAATAGCTAATGACAACAAGTAATTACAAAATTTTACAAAACAACTTTATAATAAGTCTACCCAAACTTTGCCTCTCCTAGGCTTATGGGTTCTCTTTTTGCATCCTCTTTGTCTTGAAGGTCGCTTAGGATTGTGGAGAGTCCTCTTTGCCACATTTTTTTCCCTTGAATTATGTAGCATAATATCTTTACCATTCTTTAAACAAAGACCTGGATGCAACTTCCAACATCGTTCAGTGTCATGTCCATGCACCTTGCAATGAGAACATAAGAACTTCCTCTTGTTTGCCAACACAGAAGTTCTCTCATCTGAAAGAAAGTCATTATGCTTGATGCCTAAAATTTGGTTCATTCTTTTAACCATTATAATGCGTTTCTCACATATAGTCACATAATGATCAGTCACATCACAAATTGTACAAGGGTATTGATCCACAAGTATTCAAAATTTCCATACATTGGAAAACACTCTTGAGAGTTATACATGTATCTAGAGCTGCAGCTTCGATGGTTGTCACAAGATGATGAAATATCATGCTTAGATGCTTGAAGTACCTCAAGCCATTTGGATCATTCCTCAAACTCTCTTCGACCATATCCCAATCCCATATACTTCGGTCTCTCCTCAACCATAATTGGATTGGTAATACCTTGGACATTTATGTTGAGGCCTCCACCTTCATATTCCATCTTGGAAAGAAAGTTCATACCTATGCCCTTGGTATGTTTCTCAAATGCTGCAAAATAGTTGTCATGCATATAAACAGAAGGAGTGGAACTTGAGATGCTAATTACCTCCTTAAATTTTTTATTCATCTTTTCGGCTTTTGATGATGATGATGATGGCCAACTTCTAGATGACTCTAGCCACCCACTCTTGTCCATTGGCATATGGTGTGCTTCTTGAATATGTTTGCAAAATTCACATGCAACACCTTCCACATATGGTCCAAAAACACTATTTGAACCATGACCACATACTAGCCTCATTCTGGAGGCTTCTCTTGTTGGTATAGGAGTATAACTTTCTGCAACTTTCTCATTAAGAATTTTTTGCAAAATAAAGTGCATGTGTATCTTCTCCTCTTTAGCTATCTCTAACATCCTTCTCAATTCTATGTTCTCCATCCGAAGAGTCAGATTCAATTCCTCTAGATCTTGAAGACTCTTTTTGCTGCTCATTATTGCAACTTGGTCAATTGGTGCTCTGATACCAAACTGATATGAAATTGGATTAGGTGATTTCTTCCTCTTTTCAAAAATCAAATAAAACAAAAATTAAGACTGTGTCGATGCTTTGCAAGGTAAAACGGGGTCTTGAAAACAACAGGTTTCCAATATCTCTTCAATTCATGAAGTAGTCTTCATATGTAGCTTAACATAATGAAAATAACCACACATAATTCATGCAAACATAATGAAGAGCAAGACAAAAGGTTTGTTGATGGAATTCACCCCTCCTTTGCTACATCTTCGAGCCTATCAACATGACTAGACCACTCATATATTCAGTATCAAATGAAGTATATAAAAGTTTGTTACAGGTAAATATGTGACTATTACCCCTAGAAGGTAATGTTCTCCTACAAATAACTCTCACAAACAACATCAACTCAAAGCATCTCCTACAAATATGACACACTTCAACTAAAAAGAGATAAAAACAACATGTGAACCCTTCAATTCCACATTGAAGCACATAATCAAAACTTCATGTTAAGAGAAGTTGAACCCAAGATGAACCTTGCATGTTACAACTATTGCAGTAGCCTTCTGTAAGTGAGAATACCCCTTCAAGGTCTTCCCCATGATCAAATACCTCCCATAACTGCTTCCAAATTTTGACTAATCCATACACCTTTTGTATCAAATCTACAAAAACACTCTATAGATGTGCTCAAATCAGAAATTAGAGGTTACCAATGAATTCAGAACATCCAAAAAACCCTAAGTGGCCTCTTTCTGAGCTCAATTGGATAAAAACTCAAAAATATATGAGCTTCCAAGCTCTCCCATGAATTTGACTGTTAACCATCCTATAAATTCGACCTCTTGCTATTGGTTCTACAAATCTACCCTGAAAATTACTAACGCAGTGACAATTCAGCTACCCATTAGCACATTTTGTTGGATGATTAATTTAGCCTCGGACCCCTTATTCCGAAAATCATGGCCACATGGGCCACATAGGGCCAAGGGTTGGGCCTTAATACCCACCCACATTGGTTAAGCCCTTAAAATTCGGGATAAGATCATGTGATACCCCACGGAGCTGAGGGTCAGGCCAACGACTTGCTCTATCCGTCAAAGCCCCCAACTATTGGCTTGCGGTCCTGTGACCTTCATATGACCTTGGGGATGGCTCCCTTCCTTGGCACCTTCTGCCTTATCCCCAAAATCTGCACTTGTGGTCTCATCAAGGGCCATATAGCATGGGCTAGGGCCTAACCTTAGCACTTGTCACAAATCTCCACCGAGCCCCTTAGCATGTGGTTCCATGTCGACTTTGTGACTGTGGGCTAGTGCCATGTATTAGCACCCTCAACTATTCTGCTCCCGCACTATAACATATGGTCCAGTGGTTGCAATTATTGGTGTTGGAACCATTGGCCAGGACTAAGCTCATGCCCTTGGCTCCCCCTCATGTGGTCCTATGGGTGTGGGGTGACTAGGGGCTAGGGCTTAGCCCTAACCCCTTTCCCCATTGCAAATCCACATATAGTTCAAATATAATTGCACTACTATAGTTAATAAGAACTACCTGGTGGCATGGTGGTAAAGAGATGTGTTTCTTGATGATAGGTCTCGTGTTTGATCCTCGGTGAGGCCTATTCGAACATAACATAAATTTTACATTGTTGTTGGGAGGCCACGTGGCTTCCATCCATTGGACTACGAAACCACAACCAACACTAATCATAACTTAAAATAATTTGACCTATGTGGTGAGCAACTTGGAAGTTTGCCATTGGCCCTAAAATCATAGTCAAACTATCGAGTCAGCGTACCTACATCCAACTTGCAAAAAAATTGTATGTTTGGGAAAACAATTAGAACACGATATCAAGAGCATACAATATCAGTTTTGAGTGATTCAAGTTACATTGGATTCAGATCGGCAAGCTATTCGATTTGGCACTGGTCTCAAGAAGTTCTAGGTGCTTTCATTTTTTAGCCTAAAATTGATCACTTGACCATTTTCTAAGCTCCCCTCTGTGTTTTTAATCTATTTCTAATGTATATGTTAGTAAGATTATAGTAATTGTTTTAACTAATGCTAGATGTTTCCTTAAATAAAAATGATCAATAAATCATTAAATATATAGATTGCTAATTTATTAAATAATAGTTTTATTATTTTAATTATATTTTTGACTCACCCAATTTTAATATTTATCTTAGTGACTTTTAACGTTTTACGATCCAAAATTTTCAATATAATTTATCTAAAAAAGTTTTACTTAAATTATAAATCACAGAAGATTCCAATCTCTGTTCATATTTTTGATAATTTAAATTATTGTGATTCATTTAGATAATACAAAACTATATATGTTATTTAAATTTGTATTAATTTTCAATTATGTGCAATTAAATTAAAAGAAGGTGATATATAAGTTTATTTAATATGCATACTTTTAAATTTGACTTTTAAAATTAAATCATTAGACATGCTAAATAGATTATAAATTTATAAAAAAAATAAAAAATAAAAAATATTTAATAAAATAATTATAAAATTTGTTTTTAAAATTATTTGTTAATATGTTTATATTAATTTTTAGAAAATATATATATATATATATATATATATATATATATATATATATAATCTATTTTATGTAATATTGTGCTACTCTTAAATTTAATAAAAATATTCATTATAATAAAAATATTATTATCAATGTTCAACTTGTGTTCACAATATTACAAATAAATGAAAATTATTTGGTTTAAATATATAAATAGAAAATTTGAGTAAGAATAAGAATAGAGAAATGGAAATAAAAAAGAAAATTAAATCTACGGTTTTTTTGCGTATCATAGTCGTTTGTCATACAACGGTATTGTTAAACAATATATTGCATATTAATAGAAAAGGACATATAATCTTAACTTTTTTTATTGGTTGAGGTTAATATATAGTCTCAACTACTAGAGAGATACTTTTTTTTTTAAGAACTTTGATACTAACCGGGCCTTTTAATAATTCTAATTTATGTTTGACTTAGATTTTATTGGCCAGGATGGATTCACAAATTTACATACTATATATAAGCATTAGCTAGTATTGTTGGTTATTTGATTAATTTTTTAAGATAAGTTTTAATTAATAAATTATAATTATAATTAATTATATATATATTTATATTTAAGCGTGGTTTAAGGATATTTGGTGGCCGCTACCTCTATGGGAAAATTTATGCAGATCAATTTGAAGGGATCAAGCTCTAACTCCAAGAGCATGGAGGATTTTTGACCCTATGACCTTCCAATTGACAAAGTACTTAACAATAGGAACTCGACCAACTAAACTAACCTTTGGAGCTGATTAATAAATCATATGTTATATAAAAGTATTCTAAATAATTTAACATTACATTGGAATGAATAAAGAAAAAATAATCTTAAACCAGAGATAAAAAGAAATCAAAACATTAATTTTAATATCTAATACATCACGGATGCCACATACTCATAGCCTCAACTACCAATAAATATAATTAGAAAACCAAAAGTGTATGATGTATATTTATCAAGAAACATCTTGAAGGATAAAAGGGGATGTAGTGTATTGTTGAGAGAAGAAAATAAAAGATATAAAATTTTGAAATACTTCTAGTACTAACAACACTTTTAAAAAGATAATTTGAAAGATAATTCTAACCCATGTTTCAGTTAGATTTTATTGGCATAAATTGGTTCACAAATTTGTATATCATATATAAACATTAAAAATAACTAAGTTAGCATTGTTTGAGATGAATTAGTGAAGATCAATTTTGATTAATAAATTATATGTGATATAGAAGTATTTTGAATAATTTAGCATTGCATTGGGATGAATAAGGAAAAGATTAATCTTACCCCAAAGATAAAAAGGAAATCATCACTAATTTTAATATCGAAAACATCTAAAACCAAATTAAATTTAAAATGACTTATAAGTACTTAATTTTGTTTAAACATTTTTCAAAGATATCTCACAACTAAAGAATGTGATGCTCCTTCCCTATCTGTAACATAAATAGTACAAAGATTCTAAAAAAAGTAACTATGGAAACAAACATGCCCAACAAACTTAGTTTTTCACATCTTCATGGGAGAACAAGGATATTTTGAAAATATTATCTTAAAACTTGTTTTAATATATTAAACCATGTATGTGCTCGCAATTGCGGGGGAAATCCTTTATGCTCTTAGAGGGAAATAGGGATTATCTAATGGCATGATTTCATATCATATTACAACTTAGGAAATTATATTAATATTTATCAAGTACAACTGAACTAATAAGCCACATGTCAACCTCTTTTGCATTCATGATAATGAAGGTTTAGGTTGTTTATGTTTTGATGAAGGTAGGATAATGGGAAAGGTTGGGGGGAAATGTATAGGGGTATGTTGAACTCTCGTAAAGAAGCTTCAATATGTCAATTCAAGGCTTAACCTTGAGTACATGTTGGTGCATCCATAATTCCTCGATTTGTTTTATAATATTTGGTTTAAATTTATGTTAGCTTTGTGTTTATGGAATTTGGTTTCTCTCAACCTTCAATCCTATTGGAATATTGTGTCTTCCTTTCTTTGGTACCATATGCATATATAGGTTTTAAATTTGGGTGAGTATTTTGGTTCTAGTGTGTTAATGGGTTGTGGTTGTTTTTAGTTATATCTTATTGCTTAAAAATATATGTTTCTTAAGGATATTAAAAATTTATATCAATCTTCCAATATTCATTTTTGGTGTCAAGATATCCTTACACAACCTTTGTTTGATGTTATTATTAGAGTCATCGAATATAGAGAAAAAGAAGAAATGCAAAGAGTTTTACATGTCCATTGATTAAATAGAATAGTTCTATAACTTGTATAATATCAGTCAAGGTCTAAGACAATGAGAAGCAAGTTGTCTCCCAAGTTTCTTCTAGTATGGGACTATTATACAAATGAAGTAGTAATCAACTAATTTGGAAACAAAATGTGCACAACTAAGGAATCTAGTTGTCTTGCTAAGCATGAATGTTAACTCGGGGGCTTCAAATCAAATTATACTAGAGAATTTAGAGAAAGGATATTTCAAAGAAGAAAATATTGTCCACTGGTTGTTTGAAGCCATGAAAATTGGAAATGATAAACCAAAACTCCTTGACTAGGGATCGGATGAGGTTGCTACCTACAATATTTTTTAACTAGTTTGTGTTTTTTAGAGTAATTTGTGTATTGGGTAGTTTCTATAGAATATATAGTAGCAATATACATTGAGAATATCTTCTATCAAACACTTATAAGTTTTGCAATTTAGCTTGGACCAACCATGAGTTTCAATATTTTAGGAACTCAGGTATGATTTACTAGTATTGTTTATCTATGTTGTAGCTTGATTGATATATATATATATACTATTAAACTCCTATCGTGGCATCAATCTCTTTAAATAGTTACATTTAATAATGCTTATGTTGCATTTGGGACTATAATAAGAAAAAATACAACCTTAAAAGTGAACTTAAATTAAATTTAGTTGTTTATGTAATACTTGTGGTCTAATCTTTTGATGTCTAACTGCATGTTCAAAAGTGTTTGTGAATTTTGGTTGTATATTAAATCTCTAACAATATTAATAAGTTGGCATGAATTATCTTGTTTCAGTCAATCCCCTCTCATTTATGAAATCAATTTTAGGCTAAAACTTTTAATTAGTGATCAAATTTAAAGGGATATTCTTTATTTCAAGTTGAAGGGTATATTTTCATCCAATCCTTTTACTTCAATTGAATTATCTTGTTTCACTCAATCCCCTCTCACTTATGAAATCACATCGCTCAATCCCCTCTCACTTATGAAATCACTTTTAGGCTCAAACTTTTAATTAGTGATCAAATTTAAAGGGATACTCTTTATTTCAATTTGAAGGGTATATTTTCATCCAATCCTTCTACTTCAATTGACAAGAGTAAATTAAGTATACATTTCAAAATAAAATGATTCTAAATAAAATATTGTCTTTCAAATTTTTTAATGTTGAAAACTAATGAACAAAAATAAAAAGCATTAATGTCAGGCCATATTTATTTTCTTGGAAGGAATTTCAAAGTATTAAAATTGAAAATGGAAAATTAGAGGAAATTACAACCTAAAAGTGCGCATGATTTTTTCATGTAATTTCTCTGTCACAATATGTAAACCAATCAAAATCCTTTCAATTTAAAAAGAGGTACATGTCTTAAATAATTTTAAATTGTTTAATTTGGGTATCTGTGAAATATTTTATTATTAATTTGGGTATCAATGAAATATTTTACTATTAATTTGGTATTCGTGAAATATTCTATTAATATTATTTACCTACATTACCCATATGAATTAGAATATTGAAAAAGTTATTAATGAAATGTAAATCTTGATATTAGTGAGAAAATATAAATTAAAAGTCTGGGCCTATTTGACATTAATAACCATGCCCAAAAAAATACAAAAAATTGTTACATATAAAATATAAAATATTTAAATAATTAAAAATAGTTAAATAGTGAAATAGTTTAAAAACTTTAAGAAATGACAAATTACTAGATTTTGGCCAAAAAAAATATATTCGAAATTGTGGCCTCGATAGACAAACTCATTAAAAAAAGCACAAAAAAAAGAGTTAAATATAAAATATATATAGATGGTTAAGTATAACATATAAATATAGACAATCAAATTTAAATATAAAAAATATATAAATAAATATTTTAAAAAGTGTCATATAAAGCTATGTTGAAAAAATGTAGCAAAAAAGACTCAATTTGACTTTAGCCTTAGTCAGATTGAATAAATCAAATTTCCACATCAGCAGGACAACTTGGAGGCAGTCAACTAGTGTGACATGGATCTTGTCACTCAGTTACCTCAGTAAATTCGAGTTAGAGGGCTTGGAGTCCAATTATGCATGTTTGATTGCTAAATTTTAGTAATCCAATTCGGTTATTTTTAGTTGTATTCAGTTAACTGATCTCTAACTACTGATAGAGCCAATTGAAGGTCAGTTGTGCGGTGGGACAACAATCTTACTCAAAGATCTATCATTTAATTGATCAATCAACCCAAGATAGCTAGTGCATGTAAGGAATTCGAGTTCCCTAATTGAAGTGGAGATGACAAGGCAATGTAACAATAGTTCTAAACTAGTTTGAGTGTACAGGTGTTGCATGAGATTAGGTGATCCATCCTTGGGAATTACACAATCAATATGGAGGATATTCCTATGTTTGAGGGGCTAATTTCCTCAATATTTGTGCAAGAAAATAGGAGGCTTGATGAGCAAATAATTAGCTAAGTGTTGGCTAGAGTTTGTCATTGAGAAGAGAGAACAATTATTCTTTTGCAGGTTGAGCTCAAAGTTGGAGCTAGCAATTGTAATAGTTTCTCTATTCAACTGATTAATGCAAAGAGGTTTGAGGGGTTTTTCCTAGTTGGGTCCCCTAGAAATCACTGTGTATTTGTGGTTTTTCTTATTACATGTCTATGCATGTTGTTTGTGATTTCCATTCCATAGATTAGTATAGTAGAATTGTGTCCCTTGTTTTCAGTTAGAAATCTTGAGCAGTTGCGATTTCTTTCAAATTTCTACAAGTTACAAAATTAGAAATAGATTATTTTTATTGTTATTAAATCTCGTGATAATAAAATAATAATAAAAAGATGTCTACATGACATTTTTTAATAATTTTTTGATTTTTCCTTAAGAGGCCAGTTTTAGGTTGAAATTTCCTCTAATGAGATTTAGACATAAGGTCATAATCAAACATTTTTGTGGCACACATATTAGAGGGGATTTGTTTTTTTTACTCATATGATGATTGAGCACTCTATAATATATTAATATCTCAAATATGTATTAACCATAGGAGTCATGTTTGTTGTAAATCTCATTAGAAAATAATAATTGTCATAGGCCTTGAGGCCTTTATTGAAGGGTGGTAATTCTATCAAAACACTATAAGAGCCATGAAGAGAGTCTTCTTGCCTTATAGGGATCTAGGAGCATGCAAATCTAGTATGATTCCATCCATTTCTTATTATGTAGGCTAAAACATCTATACTCCTAAGGTCAATATAAAGACAAAGAGATGAAATTACTCATTAACACCACTAAGTATGTTATTCTTAGTGAGGACAATGAGTATTCACTTTATTTCTCAACCCATACAAAAAAGTACAATATAGTGGGTTTAAAGCATAATTCCTATTGTATAAATCTCGTGAATCATGATAACATTAATTATGTTACATTCTCTCTATCTTACATAAGCAACCCATCTAAGCATAAAAAATGTAGCTACAAGCATTAAGCTTGTCAATGATACATGTCATTGCTCTCGGGCTTTCATTAAGGAAGACATAAAAAGACGTAAGGAGCATTCTCAAATATTTTAAACTTAAAATATCATCACACTGATGCCATTGTTTCTAGAAAGAAGAAGATGAAACTGAAAGACAGTGATAGATAAATATCCATAATATTGGAGAATGGAGAATGAACATAATAAAAAAAATGATGATGCAAAAAATTTGAGTGAATATAAAATCACAATTATTACTATTGCACACCCAATTTTGGGTTTTGTGATATTGACAAGTCCCTTTCATACACATTCATAAATAAAATTAATCAATAACTTACAATTTATCACTATTATTAATAGTTTTTAATCCCAAACAAATCATTAACATATTTTTGTGTGAAACAAAGAAAAACTATGCATTACATTTACGATGAGCTTGGACAAACCTATATAAGATTAGTGGTTTGTTGTGCGATTTATGTTTGAATATTAGTTATGTGGTTTTTCTCAAGTATCTATTGTCATAATCTAGATTTCATAAAATACATACGTATGTAAGTTTCTGTGGTGGTCAAATTTTGAAGAATGTGTTTCTGGAGTTTTATCCACAGTAATCATTTTCAATCAATGTTTCAAATCCACACTAGGAATCATCATTAGGATGTAAAATTATTGTTGATTGAATATGATTACTATGGATAAAACTTTGGAAACACATTCTTCAAATACATATGTATGGTTGAGAGGCCAATGAATGTACTCAAATATTAAGAAAATACTAGATGGAAATATTGTAACCATGTAATATTTGTTAGCGTGTAAGATATTATTAGATAGGGGGAATATTACAAGAACTTGAAGAAATAGATATGATTTGATTTCCTTGGGTTTAGTAAATGACTATTTTTCACTTTTTAAATTGCCATTGAACCACACATTTGTGGTGAATATTGCTAATAAGTTTTTAATGACATTATAGTTCACACTCAATAACCCATGACTAATTGATGTGACATGGAAACTTATTAAGTTCATTACTTCCATGTGGAAATTTTACATTAGTGTTGAAAACATATATTTTCCACTTATTTGGTTTTAAGGGATATGATTTCAAAGCCTTCTTCTCAAACCTTTCCATGAAGAGGTAGGCTACGATGGATGAAAGTGGTGATTCCATGGCCACAATCGTTGCATGTTATTCACCTTGAAATCTAAAGAATGTATACCTTAGACATGATTCAACAATCTTAGCTATATTATGTTTTGTAACCCCTTTGATAACTTTTATGGCTTCATTAAGAGGTATTTTGGTAAATAGAGAGACTACATCGAAGTTGACTATCATATCTTCTAGGTTTGTCCTTTCATCTTTGATGATATTGACAAAGTGGTTAGAGTATTTGATGAATGAGTCCATGTTTCCTACTAGGGGTGACATGATGGTTGCAACATGTTTAGAAAACCCATATGTAGGGAAACCAATAGTATTCATGATAGGTCTCGATGTTACTCCTTTATGGATCTTAGGAACACCATATATTCTTGGGGTAATCTCAGAATTGGAAAGAAGTATTTTCTTAAATGCTTCATAAAGGCCAGATTATTTGATGAATTTTTTTACTATGACCCTAATCACTTTGGAATTAGTGTTCTCATTCAAACTTTTATATCTTATACTCTTATAGATATGATCATTCATCTTGGAGATGTATTCTTCTTTGTTCATTACTATCATAGCCCTGACTTTCTCAACTTCTAAAACATTTATGTTATCATTGTTCCTAATATTATTTATAACTTGAAGATGCTTATTACTCATATTTACTTTAGGAGGTTTGACTCTTTTCAAGATGTTTCCACAATCTTTACTAGCCTATTCTTTCTCATCATTATCTAATTTCCTTATCCCTTCACCCATGTGACAAATTATGTTTTCTAGAGGGATGTGTTTGGGGGTTATAGAAAAGTTGATACCTTTTTTTAAGACATATGTTTCCTTAGGGACGAGTTCATGTGATAAAAGGTTCACCACCTTTTTCCCTAGAATCCCCCTTTGATACGCTTCATTGTAGTTGTAGTTGTCCCTTTTACTATTTATCAGTGCATTTCTATCATTGTTAATATTTATTCAAACATGGTTGTCTGCAATGTAGGGAGTAATTATTTTCATTTCCTTAGATTGATAGTTGTTTACATTATTATTGTGTACCTTAAGACAAGTGTTTTTCCTCTCTTCATTAATTACTATGTGGTTCTCATTAATATCAATTCTTGAAACAATGTTTTCTAATAAGTTAAAAGTGGTATTATTATTTTCCTCTGACTAAATGGAAGTGTTGATTGTTATCCTCTACCTCCACATGAGTAAATGCACTACTATCATTTGAAATGATGGTGTTCATGCCATTAGCATTGTTGTTGTAATTTTTTTTTTTCAAATGGTATGCGATTTTCACCACTGTTGTTTTCAACACTCCTAACTACATTATTAATGAGAATTATATTATTGGTGGAGTTCAGGATGATGCTATGTTAAATTCTTGATACATTTATCATCACTCTAATCAATAACATGTTGATGCCAGTGTTGTCCAACTTGGAAATGATGTTGTCACCTGTGTTAGAATTGTTGTTGTCTCCAATTCTTGATATGTTGATCATCTCTCTAATCAATAACAAGTTGTTGTCATTGATGTCTATCTTGGAAAGAATGATGTCATTTGTGTTATAATCAATGTTTTCCTTGGTGTTGGACTGTTTTTTATCTCTCTTTTTGGAAACGTTATTTAGAGACAACTAAGGTTTTTGAAGTATATCTAAGGTCCACATTCCTTAGCCTTCAAGGTGAATAATTTTAACAAAACAATGGGTGTGGCCGTGGGATCACCACTTTTAGTGATTTTAGTCAACCTCTTCATGGAAGGTTCAAAAAGAAGGCTTTTAACTCATATCCCTTAAAAAACCAATCAAGTGGAAAAGATATGTTGATGACACCAATGTGAAACTGCCATATGGGAGCAATGAACTTAACAAGTTCATAAGTTACCTCAATGGAATATATAATGATACAAAGTTTATATGGAAACTAAAAGCAATAAAATAATTCATTTCCTTGATGTTCTACTTACTAGGAATGATGATGGAACCTAGGGACACTAGGTATACAAAAAAAAGATGCACTCTGACAATTATATTCATGCTGACTCACATCACCATCCCGCTCAAAAGATGGGGATATTTATGTTATGAAACCATCTCAAGAAAAAGATAGAAAAGATAGATCAACGCCTTAGAATTCAGCCTCTTCTAGTGGGGCAACCTCCTTTACATTACATAAATGAACAATTCTTGGATGATTCAAATGACAAAACCTCCTTTAATATATAGGAGTATAAGGAGTCATAATATAACCCAGCCGACCTAACAATAATAATATAAAACCAAAAAAATAACAATATAGGGATTCTATGGGGCACAGTAATAATAACATGGGGATAATAGGGGCACAACAATATTAATAAGGGTTACAACTACAATAGTAATGGGGTAATCACTAGTATTATAGGGACCCAACATGCCCCTCTCCTTCAAAAAAGTGTTGTCCTCAACGCTTGAGTAGTTCTGGATGCTTCTGTATAAAATTCTCATCCTCCCATGTGGAATCTTCAGCGGATAAGTTCTTCCACTTGATAAGATACTCTGAAATTGATCGATTTCGTAGCTGTCGAGTTCTTGTTTCTGTGACTGCTTCCGGTTCCAATATAATTTTTCCTTCCTCATCAAGTTCTGGCAATATTGTTTGAACTGGGAGCTTGTCGCCTATAACCTTCTTTAAACATGAAACATGGAAAACTGGGTGCAATCGAGAAGCTGCAGGAAGCTCCAATTTGTATGCCATAGTACCAATCTTTTGCAACACCTTGTATGGACCATAATACTTTGGTGATAATTTATTATCCTTCTTAGCTTGCTTGAGGGACATTTGCTTATATGGTTGTAGCCGTAGGAATACCCAATCACCTACATCAAAACTTCTTTCGCTACCTGTTGTTTCATTCTATTCTGTGCCAACACGAGGTTATCCTTTAAGAGTTGGAGGACTTGTTGTTGATGTTCGATGTGATGTTCCACTGCTTGAACCTTAGAATTTTCTCTTAAATATGATGTGATGGATGGTGGCTGATACCCATAAAGTGCCATAAATGGGGTCATTTTTGTTGCTGTATGGAAGGAAGTGTTATACCACCATTCAGCCAGAGGCAACCATTTGACCCATTGTGTCTGTTTATCAGATACAAAGCAACGAAGATATCCTTCCAAACATTTGTTTACTATCTCAGTTTGCCCATCAGATTGAGGATGATAAGATGAGCTATGAGCTAACTGAGTACCAAGACAAGAAAATAATTCTGTCCAAAAATTTCCAGTGAAAATGGGATCTCTGTCACTTACAATAATCTTTGGGTTTCCATGTAGCTTTTGAATTGTTTCCATAAATGCAGTAGAAACTGTACTGGCTTTAAATGGATGTGATAATGCACAAAAGTGTGCATACTTGGTAAGTCTGTCAACTACCACCATGATGACACTCTTTCCCTCAGACTTGGGTAAACCTGTGATAAAATCCATTGAAACCTCCTCCCAACGTTGGCTTGGAATGGATAAAGGTTGTAATAGACCCGGTGTCTTAATTGTTTCAACTTTATTTTGTTGGCAAACCAAACATTCCGCCACAAACTTTTGAATATCTGATTTAAGGCCATCCCAAAAAAATTCCTTCTTAACCCTGTGGTAAGTTTTTAAAAATCCTGAGTGCCCTCCTAAGGGAGAAGTGTGCAATTCCATAAGAATATTTTGTTTTAGCTGGGAATTCTTACAGAGGTATAAGCGATCTTTGTACCATAACGAATCATTTTGCCAGCTAAATGTATCAGAAATACTGGAATCTTGTTGTAACTTTCGAATAAGTGCCCACACTTCTTCGTCATTCTTCCATTCCTCCCTTGCTTCGTTTATCCAATCTGGTTGGATAATAGAAATGGCACACAACAATGCTTCCACATCCTCATCCTTTCTTGAGAGTGCATCTGCCACCACATTTTGCTTCCCTTTTTTGTAGATGATTTCAAAGTCATAACCCAACATCTTTGTGACCCACTTTTGTTGCTCTTCAGAGGATAATCTTTGTTCTAAAAAGTATTTAAGGCTATCATGATCCATTTTTACCTTGAAGTGTCTTCCCATTAGGTAGGGTCGCCATTTCTTAAGTGCATGGAGTATTGCCAACATTTCCTTCTCATAAATAGCTTTGTGTAAAAACTTTCCCTTGATTGGACGACTTTCAAAAGCAATGGGTCTTTCATCTTGCATTAAAACAGCACCAATTCCATTTCCTGAAGCATCACATTCCACAATAAAGGTTTTTGTGAAGTCCGGTGTAGCTAAGACCGGTGCTTGGCACATTGCCTCTTTAAGATGTTCAAAGGCCTTTGTTGCTTTTGGAGTCCATGAAAACACATCTTTATTCAATAATGTTGTTAGAGGTGCTGCTATTCTCCCATAATTCTTAACAAACTTGCGATAATACCCTGTCAACCAAAGAAATCCTCGCAGATGCTTTATGGATGTGGGGATTTTCCATTCCTTAATGGCTTTAATTTTGCTAGGGTCTACCTTAACTCCTTCATGAGATACAATATGACCCAGATATTCCACCTCTTGGACTCCAAAGAAACATTTGGATCTTTTTGCATATAATTGTTTCTCCTCCAATAGTTGTAGCACCCTGTCAACATGTTCAACATGATCCTTCCAAGACTTGCTGTAGATTAGTATATCATCAAAAAATACTAACACAAATTTTCTAAGGAATGGTTTGAAAATTGAATTCATCAAACCTTGAAATGTTGAAGGTGCATTGGTAAGGCCAAAGGCATGACCAAAAATTCATAATGACCCTCATGAGTTCTAAATGTTGTTTTCGGAATGTCTTCAGTCTTCATTCTGATTTGATGATATCCTGAACGAAGATCCAACTTGGTGAAGTAAATTGATCCATGCAATTCATCCAGTAATTCATCAATGACAGGAATGGGAAACTTATCTTTAATAGTGAGCTTGTTGAGCTCCCTATAATCCGGACACATGCGCCATGATCCATCCTTCTTGTGCACCAATACTACTGGAGCAGAGAAAGAACTTTGACTCGGTTGAATTATACCAGCCTCTAGCATTTCTGCAACCATACGTTCAATTTCACTCTTTTGGGCATAGGGATATCTGTACGGCCTGATGTTTGGAGGAACACTTCCTGGAATCAGATGAATAGCATGATCATGATCACGAATAGGTGGGAGACCTTTGGGAGTCTCAAATACCTTGGAATGATTGTCCAAGACTTTTTGGAGATCTGGAGAAATAGATGATTCCAATGTGGAAACATCTAGCGAACATAATTGTGCAATTACACCTCTTTGTTCCTTTTTTAGAAGCTTTGTCATACATTAGAGCTGATTATCTTTCCCGGTTTCCCTGCAATACCCCTTAATTCAACTTCCTTTCCTTCCACAGAAAATTTCATGAAAAGTTCTTGAAAATTAAAAGCTATTGTACCCAAGGATTGTAGCCATTGGACTCCTAGTACAACATCAGCACCTCCCATTGGAATGGAAAGCATTGGGCTAGTCAATACATATTCTCCCATGGATAGCTTGATATTATGGCACTTTCCAGAGCAATTTATTGTTCCTCCATTTGCAATCATCACTTGACACTCTGGTGCTGGATATAAGAAGCAATTCAATTCTTTTGCTACCTTACAATGAATAAAATTGTGGGTACTTCCTGAATCAATCAACACTATTACCCTTTTCTTCTTGATTTGTCCTTCTATCTTGATGGTTTGAGGAGTGGTAATTCCCACCAATGCATTACAAGATATGGTCGGATTCATTTCTTCTTTATCTAGGCTTTGTTCCTGGAGTATATCCTCTTCTTTTGACCTTTCTTGCTCCTTTTCTTCTTCCTCTTCACAATCTATGTAGAATAATTTCTTCTCAGCACACTTATGACCTTTAGTGTATTTGCTATCACAACTGTAACAAAGCCCTTTTGCTCTTTTTTCTTCCAATTTTGTGTTGTCAACCTTATAGGTTTGGAAGACTAGGGGCAACAACACTTCCATCTTTATAGTTGTGAGTGGTATGCTTCCTGGTTGCCATAATTTTGCTTTCCATTTTTCTTGCTAACCTGAATGCCTTCTCTAATGAATCAGGTTCCCAAAGGCGAACATCATGTTGGATATTATCCTTAAAATCCCTATGAACACATCAATCCTATGCTCCTCTGGAATATTTTTTACCCTTATGTTCAATTTTTGGAACTCCTCAATGTGCTCCATTATTGAACCCTTTTGTTTGAGACTTATCAATTGGCTAAAAAAAGTGTTGCTTTTTGTATCCTCATAATGTGCTGTCAATTCTTCTGTAAAAATTGCCCAAGTGATAATTTGTTTACGAGAGCAAAGCCATTGATACCATACAAACTGATTTGGTTCCAAATATAAATTTGCAATACGTACCTTTTGTGTGTTTTGCACATTATTGAGATCAAAAAATTGCTCCATCTGTAATATCCATGTTGCGGGATCCTTGCCATCAAACTTCCTCATATCGATTTTTGGAATATGGTGGGTTTTCAATCCAAAATTAGGGTCTATTGAATCATGATTAACATTTGTTTTGTTCTCATCATGAGTTTCCTTTACTACCCTTTCACCATTAATGACCATTTCTTGTAGCAATTTATTCATATTTATCGTCAATTCTTCCATGTCTGTCTTCAAATATGTCTTCCAATCATCCATTTTAGCTTCCATGCCATTCATCTTAGCTTCCATGCCCTTTATCTTAGATTACATGCCATTTATCTTAGCTTCTGTTAGCTTTTATGAGATTGACATTTGTTTCACTTGGTCTTATAATTTTGATATATCATGTAGCATTTCTTCTTCTTCTTCATGAGTCATGCTACTGCTTTCAGGTTGCTTACTAGGTGTTTGCATTTTATTTCCTCTGGGAATTAGTTACTGATAACAATACTCTACTATGCCCTTTGAATTCCTTCAAAATAATTTTTCAAACCAAGCTTAAGAAAAAATTTAAAAAATTCTACACACCTTTTTTCACTTTGTAGGAGCTCGATATTGCCTCTGATGTATCTTTGTAATTTCTAATCATCTAGTTTTGAAATTGTGACCTGTAGTAGCCCTCTATGTCCTCTTTCCAATTCCACCAGTCTGATCCCAATTGGATTCTCCAAGGAAGAGTTATGTCAAATCTCCCACAGTGACCTGATTATAGACTAGTTCAGTAGAGCGAACTTGTATGACATGCCACGTGTCCCTGTTTCGACCTTTGGCAATGAACAAGATATACAAGAAACTACAGTCCATCCTCTTTCTATAGCTTTTTACGAAATTTCAATCCGATGCTCAGAGAGAAAGTTATGACGATTTTCCCCAGGTCACTTGTTTGGAATGTAATTCAGGAGTCTGCAAAAAGACCAACTTCCTCAGATCATATCTCCGCAAATATAGCGCGAAAAGATCTGAAATTCAGACCCGAGATTTAGCGCGACGTCTTCTAAAATGGGTTTTTTTTAGCTTCTGAAACGTCGCAGAAAAAAATTTCTAGCGAAAATTCCATGATGACCTGTTTGGAGCAGCGAAACCCAAGAATCCAAAGCTCTGATACCAATTGTTATGAAACCAGCTCAGGAAAAAGATAGAAAAGATAGATCAACGTCTTATAATTCAGCCTCTTCGAGGGGGAAAACTCCTTTAAATTACATAAATGAAAAATTCTTGGATGATTCAAATGACAAAACCTCCTTTCTATATATAGGAGTATAAGGAGTCACAATATAACCCAGCGACCTAACAATAATAATATAAGGCCACAAAAATAACAATAGAGGGATTCTATGGGGCACAGTAATAACAAGATGGGGATAATAGGGGCACAACAATATTAATAAGGGGTACAACTACAATATTAATGGGGTAATCACTAGTATTATAGGGACCCAACAATTTAACACCCTTATCACTAGAGACCTAATAATATTTAATATATAACATCTAAAAAAGGAGTTAGACTACCTGGCTACAAGTTTCCAATAGATTGGATACAAGACTAAGGACATTAAAAGGATCATCAAGAAAGATCAAAAGAGGAACTCCCCCTCCCCCCTTCTCACAACTCTCAGCCAATCAAAGGCAAGGCATATATTCCTTATATTTTAGGTGTTACTGATAGAATTTCCAAAGTTCTAAGAAGAAAATACATTCTTTCTTCCTTCAAGCCCTTTATTGCCATTAGACAAAAGATGAGATCTATCAAAGATAATATCGATCATCTATAACTCAAAGGTTTTTACAAGGTGAAATTTTCCTATCGAAAGTGTTATATTAAAGATATTGGTAGACCATTTAAACTCAAGTTGAAGAAACATGGGTTTGATGTAAAGAATAAATGAACTATATCCTTTTCTCTTGCATAACACTCTTCAAAAAATGGACACCATATTTTTCTTGAAAACACACAAATCCTTGCTGAAGAAGGGAGTCATTACAAATGAAAATATAGAGAGGCATTGGAAATAATGAAGCATCTTCATAATATCAACATGGATGAAGATATCGAAGTTAGTAGCAAGTAGCTCTTTGTTCTCACACTACTTCAATCTTAAATTAACCTTTTTGACCCCATTCCCCCTTTTTTCTTTTTCCTTTCATTTATTTTATTTTATTTTATTCATTTCCCCCTCCTTCTCTTACGAGTCATCTTCTTCCCCATATCTTTTTCTCCTCCCCTCTAACTGTCCCTTGCATTGTCCTTGGCTCTCACCTTTTCTCTCCTTCATATTCATCTCTTCCTCCTTTCATCTGCTCCTTTGACCTTCCTTGTACCTCACTCCCATTCCTTTCCTCTCCCCTCTCTCTATTTCTTTTGGTTTTCTTTCCCATGATATTGTCCTCTTTTTTTTTTTTCTTTCATCTCTCCCTTCTGTTTCCTATCTCCATCATTTTTATATCATAGGATTGTTCTTGTCTTAGGTTAGCCCTTAATATTTGTATAATATTCGTGTAATTTTATTATACTATATTATTAAGCCCCCTCCTTTATTACTATATAATAATTTAAAACATTAATTCCCTTTCTCTAGGATATTTATATTAATTTCTAAGTTCTTATAGTACAATTTCTTATTAATGCACCTACATCTATAATGAAATAATATTAATTAATATTAATCATAGATATAAATAATGTAATCAATTCTATTACCATGTTTATATTTTTTCAATTTGTTCTTGAGGTCTTACACATTTTTAATACATTAATATATTTTTTTGTAAGTGAGAAGCCTTTGTATTACATGAAATGTACAAAAATTACATACTAGAGTTCTCTTTGGCCTGACAAATAATAGCCAGATTCAAAGGTCAAAAGGCAATAACTAAAAGGAGTAATAATGTAGGAGGATACATATTCCAAAAAAGGAGAAACCATATGTCCTCCTATAATGTTATTTTCATCATTACATGAAGTAAAAACGGGAAAGAAACTCAGAAAACATTGCGACATTGTGTGGTAGCTATGCAAAAAGCTACCTAGAGATGCATGCCTCACTTAGATAATGTTATGGAAGGTATTCCAAAACCACCAGGGTAGGCTTGTAATAGTCATCATCATCGGTGAGGGTGTGCCCCATGGAGGGGGGATGATCAAATTCCACAAGATGCTCATTCTACTTAAGGGTTTGCACTCTGACATGACTCTAACGTGGATGACCTTGCCGCCAAAGGGACCCAAGCCGAAAGTGCTCTTAGTGTCTCCGCGTGGCTTTTGACACTTGGGTGATTGACTATAGAGCTAGGTGTGATGCAAGGTCGACTGAACATGGGACTACAAGGTGGAGTTGTTAACAGTGGTAGTTGAAGGGGATGAGGAGTTTTGGAGTTGCATGCCCAAAGCACAAAGAACCTTGCGAAGCATAGCTCTAAAATGAATCAGAGGGAGGTCAAGATACAAAACAATTCCTTGAAGAAAATAAATTGCATCCTCTTGGTCCATGAACTAGAGAATAAGAACATTGTGCAGAGCCCATAGGTGGTCCCTAGTGGCTCAAAGCTCGCGGGCTTCAACATCGAGAACCATACAATGATTATGATGAAGGATGTTGTTGTCAAATTGTTCATCACCATGTCCATGATACGATGGTAGGGGTGCTTGTGATACCTCACCACATCTACAATAATTCCTCTAGAAGAAATTCCTTTGTTGTCTACAAGATGCTTGTCTTTGGAACTACGATCTCATCTATTGTTGTGCCTCTTATTGTAATAACCAACTTGCCATGTTACAGGACGAGTGCGCTAGGCCAACTTAGGCCATAAATGTCGAGGGAGGGTGTGCTTGCCACTGACTACCTATCTCATATGTTGAGTGTTGATGAGAGTGTGACAATGGCACCGTCATTTCTCTATGTCATACATTCTAGGTGTGGTGTTGTGGTGCATGTAAATTCTCAGTGTAGACACAAACAATTCCTCTAGCTCGAGAGAGCAGGTCTAGCCACAAACAAGCAATCTATGGAAAGCTTCCTTAAGCTATAATCAAATAAGAGGGCCTACCTCTTAGAACACTATTCAGCTTGGGGATGATCCTGTTTCCTTCAGCTACTTTTCGTTTCCTTCCTTCGAAATCCTAAAAAAAGCAAACAAACAACAACAACAAATGTGATAGCATACAAATTGCATTCAACCTACTTAACAGGTCAAGGAAAATTAAGCCATCAAATGTAAGATAACACTTTAATGTAGTAAATCAATCAATAGTTGTATTCATATAAGTTCAGAAAGAGATTACAACTAGTGCCTTGACATTTCTGGTCTCCTCCGACGTGTCCGGGTTCCCACACTTCTGTTAGCATCTCATGGATATCCCCAACAATGGAATTTTTAAGGCTTATTCCCTTTAGTCTCAAACCAAACCAAACACACTATTCTCCCTCAAACATAAACTAGAGAGCTACAAGCTATAATATCTTGCTGATCATTCAAGCTCCAAAAATACTAACTCTGAAAATTACATCCAAAAACTAGTTCAGCTTTGGAAAGGAGGGGCTTATATAGCTTTGATGGAGGGGAGATCGTCCCTCTTATCATGGGAGAGGCCTTATATCTTAGTTTTGTTCCATCCTAATAGGGGAAAGGGACCCAAACTGACTTCCTCAGCTCCATCCAGCCCAACCATTTATTGGACTTCCATTACGAAGCTTCTAGGTCTGGAAGCTTCGACTCAATATTTAAAAAACTTGCCAAAAGAAGATCGGTCAAACTGAGACAAGGCTCAGTAGCATTGATCAGTGCTAGTCACAGTGTTAAACTCTACAGATCAGCCCGAGGGATGAATTGGTCATTAGCGTTGGTCTTGTAAATTGGGGTAAAAGGAAGATTATTGGGAAATGATGAAAAGGGAAATGTTCTGCTCATGAAGAGGGACATAATGGGAGTTTCTTCACGATGGGAAAACAAATGAGGGTCATTGTAGAGGTCCTTCAGGATTTTGGAATGGGGAGTATAGGGATAGTGACAAAATGTTGTGTAACAGATGCCCCCTAAATCATGAAGGTCGAACTAGAGTGAGGAGTGAAATGCCTTACAAGTAGATGCGGTGAACCAGAGTTTGTTGTCGAAAAACCTGTAAGCAAGCATACATGTACATATATGAAATCTAATAGTCATTCTAGATAAACATGAGAGGAATATAAAAATACATGAGTCCATGGTATAGGTGAAGCTATCCATAAAAAAAAGGATCATGTGCATGGATCCTCGACATGGACGTAGCCATCTGACTGGAGGGATCATATGAAATAGATCCACGGCATGGGCACAACCATCCATCTAAAGAATCATGTATATAATCATGAATGATTCATTACTCCTCGCAACCTAGACTTTTGTAATCTAAGCCTAGGGTCTTGCGCTCCAACATGACCCGATCAAAGTACAAATTCTAACATGTGAATAAATGTGTTGAAGTCGAACATGTTAGAAAGTCACTTGATTACTAGTCAATGATGTGAACCGTTAACAAGCACAAGAGAAACAACCAATAATGAAAATGGCTCTCAAGGTACCAATAGCATAATTCACGGGGTGTGAATAAGGAACTGAAATCGAACACCCGTGAAATCATTTGATCGAAGGCCAGTGATGAGAACTTGTTGTTGAGTGCAAAGAACTTGCCATTGAGGCATGCACTCTCTAAGGTACTGGAAAGGAGTTTCTAGATCAACTTCTTGGATAATGAGCTGAAGTCGACAGGAAACGATCCGTCGAAGGAAGGTCATAATGAATCCTTCATCATCGACATGAAATGGGAACACAATGAATGAGAGTAATCCAAGATTATTAGACAATGTACAGGTAGGAAGACTTATCTTGAACATATGGATGACACGACTCCATAGTTTGGTAGCATTTGACATCATAGCATCAAAGGTCATGGTGATGTGGAAGAGATCATATGAGAGGTTTAAAATGGATAACCCAAATCAAGTAGGAAAGTGATAGAGTGAGTATGTCCCAAAACCTGACACGAATAGTAGATGAGTGTCAATGTTCAAGATTGTTACACAGTAATTTGTCACCATTGGTCACCGTCCCTGTTACCCCTTTCCCGCATTTTGGAGGACTCATTCCGGGACATGTGAGAAGTGACATGGCTTGAAAACACTTGCATTATGTTCCCCTAAGTATGGACTTCATATGCCTTGAAGACATCTCCTGCAGAATATCCTTAAAAAGTCCCCTTTTTCCATTAGCGCAGATCCACAGTGTATCACCTGCGCCAATGGGGGAAATTCTCCAAAGAGGGCACGCCCATTGGCGCTCTGTCTCAGAATCTTACCCGCGCCAACCAATTTTGGGAAAGCTTTTTAACCAACGCACGCCCGAGAGTTTTTTCCTTTCGACTCATGAGGCTTTTCAAGGATAATGCCAATCTCATGGATGTCGAGATTCATCGTATCTCTATCCATAATAGCTTTTCGAGGATAATGCTTATCCCATGGATGTTTGGATTCATTGTATCTCTTCCTCCTCCTCCATCTATAAAAGCTTGTTCTGGTGCATTTGACAAGCTAGTTTTGAGCATAGGGAGAATGATACTGTCAGAAGTCTGAGAGATTATTGTAAGAGTCTTCTTTGCATTCATAATCAAAGAGAGAGAGAGGCCTGTTCCCGATCTCGACAAGATTTGCAAGACATATGTAGCTGATCACCCAGCCAAAGGAGGATTTGACATCAGAACTTTGGTTGTATACTCCTTTGTTGATTATCAATAATAGATGACTATCATTATGGTTCCATTCTTGCTGTTCATTATGATGATGTTTGGATTATATCTTTTCTGACCGATATATAATTGCATTTATTGGATTTTATGCTTGTATTCATGTCGTTCTTTGGATGTGCAGGTGTCCATTCACGGAGATCGTGAGGATCGTGACCGGCCGGAGCAAAGGAACGGGAGTGTCAACTCTTCTACAACACTAGCGTTGGAATCCAAGTAGGTTCTCATAATCCACCTTTAATTTGCAATTAGGAACTTGTGTGATAGCATTGTTTGATTGTTGCTAGACCCATTTTGGGCTAGTGGGATCGCCTCTATCCGCAGAGGGGATTTACCTCTCCAACAATTTGGCAACTCCACTGGGGAAGCTATTTGTTGTTTGATTCGTAAACTTTGGATGGAGCCTGAAGTACGGCCAGGTAGCCTTCGAAACGCTATTGCTCTGCATTAGCGAAGTAGATCAACGCCACTTCAGTCAATCTCCGGTTTGGTTTACGAACCGAACAGCTTGGAGTTTGTCTTGCACTTTGGTTTTCTCTTGTTTGCTTGCTTAGATAAGCTTTCTGGGTTGGATTTTTAAGTTGTTTCTTGCTGCCTGGTCTGTCTGGATATTGTTGATCAAGCCTTGGACTGCTTGTTTTTATTTTTAAGCTAGCAAACTTGATTAGCGCAACTTTTTCCTTGACAGTCGCGCCAGTCGGCACATGTTACACAAAATAAACTTGCGCTAATCCCTTAATAGCGCGAGTTACAGCCTGACAGTCGTGCCAGGCCTGTGAACTTCTCAGTTTACTTGTTTGGAAGCCTTCTGAGCTTGGATTTCTGTCTTGTTACATCTTTTTCAATTACTGGAGTGTGTCAGAGCTTTGTTTGACTGGTCTTTGACCTTCATCCTGCGGGTGTTTGCTTCTTTCTATCAATATCATATTCCAGCCCTAGAGCATCTAATGGCTTTGTACGTCGAGCCTTCCGTGGGAGTTTTTGGTTCTTTGATTGTCCAGTCGACTTAATTGCTATTTTTTGCACTTGTCTAGTGGTTGTCAAAACTTTTTATTGTGTGCTTCGAGCAATCTACCTCTTTTTCGTTTGGATTTCGCTTGGCTTCGTTTGGGCTTAGATCACATAGCTCATTGAGGTTTTTGTGATTTTTCTTGGTTTGAAAGATTGTCTTGATGTTTCAGACTTGATTCTATTTTCATTGAGTGAAATTTGTCTTTTTACTCTTTGTTATTATCTCTCAAAATTTGTTTAAGTGCATTTTGCCATCAAAAAGAAAACAAACAATCTTCTTCGCATTGCATTAGTTAATGGAAATTAGCGTTCTTTATTGTTATTAGCAATTAGTCACTTTTAAAAAAAGAAAAGAAAAAAGTTTCGTTTATTGCCATTAGCTGCATTAGAGTCATTGTTGATTGTTTGGTGATCATTTTGTTTGAATGAAAGATCTCAACTCTTCCGTAGTTAGCATTCATCGAATGGAATGATATATTTTGGCATATAGCTTGCATTTAGGAAATTGTGAGAGATTACATACGATAGGACCTAGAAACTGAAACCTAATCAAAGATGAACTGTAAAATGAACTGAATGAATCTAAAAATGCATTGGAACTTAACGCATACATCTAGAGGTCTAGGCTAGAGATGTGTTCCAGCGTCGTTAAACCTAGTCACTGGTGTTTCACATTATGGTTGGGTGATTCCTCCTTTTGTGACTTGATAGTGGTCTAGCACAGATTTGTGCTCCCACGTACCGTCGAGTATATGTGGAGACCCCACTAGGTTATCATCCTTTATCCACAGGAAGCCGTGTCTGCCGCCTTACAAGCCGTAATGCACTGAACACAGCATTCGGGAAGACTGACTACCGTACGGGAAGTCCTTGGTTTTCATATGATGGCCAAGGTGTATATGCAGTTTTACGGATTGTTTGGTAAACCTTTTGCCTAGTTTCTCCAGAGTAGTCACTTTTGACCCATTTTAGACTCCCTAAAAGAAAAGGTTCACCTGAGCATTTGTCACTTCGGGCTCACTAAATATTCGAAGGAGACTAGAGTCATCTTTTTGTCCTTTTCTCGACTCTTAAAACATGAAAAGGTCAAGTTCAGTTCCTTTGCCTTAAAATTTATTCGGCCATGATTCACATTTACCCAGTTAGATCTTGTTTGCATTAGCTTGAGTAGGGTCCTGTCTCGTTAGATTCCCTAGGATTTTGTGAAGTTTTCATCCTGGCGGAATTAACAATTTCGTCTTCATCCTTTGCTGAGATATCGGTTGTGAGTGATACTCTTCCTATTATTTTGAGTATACAACCGATTAATTCTCGTGCTCCAGGCGACGAGACTTATGAATTTCATTGGAATCCCGTTTGGGAACCTTCTGAAGACGGTATCCATTTTTGGGAATACACTTCCCCTCGTATTTTGGCACCACTATTTTCTTCCGATATGGAGGAAGTATCTCCTACTTCAACTGAAGAATCCGTTGCGACGAGTGGTGAAATTCCCACCGCAACGGAACCTATACTTGTTAGTAGCACCCCTAATACCGGGAGACTACCTCCAAGCTATAAATCATTACAGGATACATGTCTTCTAGGACTCCCTCCACGAGTTCTATTTGGTCACAACTCTCCATTCCCACCATGGAGGCTTTTACTCCACAAAGTCAGAGTACTTTTGTTACCTCAATCCCAACCATTCCAACAGTATGTGTAGCTTCTTTGACTCCCATTTTCAGTCGTTCTTCGGCCTCTATATTCGAAGTCTTTGATCCTACGTCAAACGTCCCAACAGAGGGGCCATACGACTAGTAATTACCACATCTCGGTAGGCCTTTGTCATCTCAACCGACTGTTGAGATTTTAGTCCCGTTGTCAATTGATTGGGGCCCCACCTATTATCATGGTGGCCAAGTATCGTCTGCGCAATCCCAAGGACCACCTAATCAAGACCAATAGTCTCGCATAAGGCGACCTGGGAGCCAACAAGGACAACCCTTTCAGGGACAACCTTTGGCCTCTGGTGGTTCATCTTTCACCTCTTATGCTCAACCTTCTGGTAACTCAGGTCAATCTTCTGTTCAACAAGCCCAACCTGGTAGCCAGCAAGGTTATCCTACTGGACAAATTGGTCAACCGTATGTTCACCCAAACCAACCTAATGTCCAGTATGGTCTAGCATCTGGACAAGCTTGTCAACCTATCGTCCAGTATAGTCAAGCACCTGGGCAAGTCGGCCAGCCTCAAATCCAATCAGGCCAACCAACTGCCCAGCCCACTCGGCCATCTAGTCCGTCAGGACAACCCTCAGTTGTGCAACAACAACTCCACCTCCAGCAAATACAACCTTCTAGGTAGGTGGGCCAACCTCAATATCAACTAGGTCATCCTTCCGGCCAGATAGCCCAACCTACAGGACATCCTTCTGGCGCTGCTCAACCCGGTTTTTTGCCCCAAGCTGGACCGCAGGCCCCATCCGATCTTCAAATGCAAGTTAGAATTCAATCCCAACCAGTCTATCAAACTCATCCTGTTTCTCAAACTCAGTTTGGAGTCCAGCCACCTTATGGTTACCAGCAACCCCAAGGGAAACCTTCGTTTGCCCCATATCAAAATTATCAACAACTGCAGGCAAATCCTTATAAGAATTATCCGCAACCGTATGGTGCTCCTGCAGGACAGTTTGGTAATCCATGGAATGCTGGGGGGCAGAACCAAAATCCCTATGGACAAAATCCCTACGGACAAAACCCTATGGGGCCAAATCCATCCGGACAAAGCCCATGGGGGCAACCACTAGTGGGTTGGAACCCTGGTGCTCCATCCTACCAGCAGCCCCAGATGTCCTTCAATCCTCAGTTACCTTTCTTAGCGACCTTAGAATTACCGGATGTGTCCAAACTGACCAATGATCCCATTCTCCATAATCCGTATTGGCCTCCGGTTCCGACAAAAATTCCCGGTGATTGTCCCAAATTCGATGGTAAAGCTAATGAAGATCCTCAAGCTCATGTCATGACCTATCACTTGTGGTGTTCATCCAATTCGTGGCTTGATGATTCGATTCGACTTCGCCTTTTTCAAAGGACTCTCATTGGCTCTGCAGCTAAGTGGTATATTGAGCTCACTCGTGGATCCTTTCAGTATTTTAACTCGTTGGCTATGGCATTTTTCACTCATTTTCAGTTGCCCATTCGATATGAAACAGGTACACACCTCCTGACATCCTTAAGAAAAACAACGGCTACGCATATCTCTGATCATATCCATGAATGGAGACGGCGTAGATTTATGATCAAGTTTTGGATTCCCGACCAACTTCTTACTGACTGGTTTACGACTTCGTTCGTTCCTCCAATAGCACGGGACATTGCCATGGGGGCATGTGTCACTGAATAGCAAGCTATCACGCGCGCACACTACCTAGACCTGGTTTATTCCTAGTATGGTACTTTGTATGATTATTTGCCTGATGCCCCGAGACCAGGAACATCCAAAGCCCCGCCGACACCCACTATTGACGGTATTATTGGTTCTGTTAACTCATCCTTGAAGAAAAATTCTGCGAACCCTAGGAAGCAAAAATCAAATGCTTCGAATGAACACACTTCTCAGGTTACACCCACTTCGAATATCACTTCCGAGGTCAATGCCATCCAGTCCACTATGACAGACAAAGCATCGAAAGGAAAGAAGAGAGGAAAAGGGAAGAATAAGCCAGATCAACCTAAACAGGACTCCCCTAAACCTCCCCCCGAGGAAGGTGCCAAGCGCAAACCCAAGTATCCTTGTCTTATCTGTGATGAAGATCACTATACCAAAGACTGCCCTAGGCAGTCCGAAGTTAGTCGTTTGCTGAAAGGCGCCCCTGGGACTCCTGCGGTGCTCAAAGAACCCTTTCCCTCGCAACAAACTCAAATGGTGGCTGACCCCTCTCAACCTCCATCTTCCTTCGGTTCTCAAGTATTTATGGCTGGAATGGTACTTGTCCACATCAGTACTCGAACAAAAGATTATCCATTATCTGCCGGGAAAGAGCCTAAGGTCCCCTCTAGTGCTCCTCCGTTCAGTTCAGGCCCGCTCCACATCGAGAGACCTAGCACTGAGACGCCTATTCGACCCCCTCCAAAAGGAGTACTCCGGAAATCTTCTTACAACCCAAATGCTCGTGCTGCATAGCACTACAATATTGTTGAGGACTTAGCTCAGACTCCGTCGGCTATGTCCGCTTTAGAAGTTCTCCAGAGCTGCCCTTCTCAGAGGAAGTCCTTGCTATCGGCTATCGGTGGCATAGACCCGGCCGACTCGGATTTGATTACTTTTGACTTGGAACGCCATACGTCGAGACTGCCTCACCAAATCGCATTCCTCATACAGGTTATTATTAATTCCAAAAAAATTCATCGTACAGTCATTAATGAAGGTGGTTCAACTTGCATCATGTTTGTTGCCTGTTGGAAAGCTATTGGTTCTCCGACGCTGAGCCAGTCTCCCAAAACCTTGGAAGCTTTTGATGGAATTACATCCCGTCCTTATGGTATACTACGTTTGCCCATCTGTTTGGAAGGGAAGATGGTCGAGATGGAAGTTGAAGTTGTTGATGCTAATCTTACCTACAACCTCCTTCTCGGACGTAGCTGGATATACGCGATGCAAGCTGTAGCTTCATCTTTGTTTCGTATCATCCGTTTCCCTCATCAAGGGAAGATTGTTACCGTAGACCAGCTGTCATTCTTCGCTTCCTCTTCTGAAGGCAACATCCCTTTTGTGGAGCATACCTCCAAATCATCTGAGAGTCTGGGAGCCGGGCTTTTCAAAGATCCCGCCCTCATGGGTGTTTTTCCACTCCCACCTCCTAACGTCGCTTCCGTCAATATGATTACTACTCATTCTGATCCGTGGATCCTCCCTCCCACTGATCAAGTAGAATCTTGGGGCGATGAGATGCCGTTGAGTCCTGCCGAGCTCAACTACGTCGAAATCATTGCTGCATCGGCTCCCTCTTCTGAACCTGCTCCTTCGAGCAAGGTTCCTGACTCGTTCGCTCCATCCTCATGGCTTAGAGATGAGACTTCTTTGGACCCTTTAAAAGAAATATTCCCTTCTGACGAAGCCATTATTGAGACTATGTCTCCCGAGGAACCTCCTTGGCATGATTCTCACCATCGTTCCTCGTTTCTCCCTGCCCATCAGGATATGCTTTTCTCCCTGCCCATCAGGATATGCTTACTTGTCTTGAGCGGTTTGCTCCTTGTCTCCCATTTCAAACCCTTCAAACACCTATCCAAGTTTATCAAGTGTCCTCTAAAGGAAATATGGTGAACATCATGCAAACCAGCCTATCGACATCTCTGCGAAACCAGGGATTGTCGAACATCTGCACATTGGAGTCACTTGTACTCTGGAGGAGATTCGACTCTATACCAATCTTTTTCGCGAATTTCGTGACGTCTTTGCATGGTCCTACGAAGAAATGCTTGGCATTGATCCTAACATAGTGGTGCATGAGATACTCACGTACCCGGGTGCTAAGCCTGTTCGTCAACGTTTACACCCTGTACACCCCCGCAAGGCTACAACTATTAAGGTGGAAGTGGAAAAGCTTCTTAAAGCTGGTTTTATTTATCCTATCCCACTCATAGATTGGGTCTCCAACATCGTGCCTGTGAATAAAAAACAGGGGACTATCCGTGTTTGTGTCGATTATCGTGATATTAATCGGGCCTGTCCTAAAGATAATTTCCCCACACCATTCATTGATCAAATTATTGACGAGTGTGCCGGAAGTGAAATGTACTCTTTTATGGACGGTTTTTCTGGGTATAACTAGATCAATATTGCCCCCACCGATCAACACAAGACAACTTTTATCTGTCCATGGGGCACTTTTGCCTATAAGAAGCTCCCTTTTGGTCTCAAAAATGCCAGTGCTACCTTCCAATGTGCAATGTCTTACGCTTTTCATGACATTCGCCACATTGTACAGCCATACCTGGATGATCTACCAGCTCATTCAGCCAAACGTCAGGACCACCCTACTCACCTTTGCGATATATTTCTTCGCTGTCGACACTATCGTATCAGACTCAATCCTCACAAATGTGTCTTCTGCGTTGAATCCGGTTGACTTCTCGGGTTCATCGTCTCCCGAGAGGGCATCCGTTTGGATCCCCTTAAAGTCGAGGCTATTGTGAATCTTCCTCCCCCTGCTTCTTTACAGCAATTGCAAAGCTTGCAGGGTAAAGAAAACTTTCTGAGACGATTCGTTCCAAACTATGCTGAGGTGGCTAAAGGTTTCACACGGTTGCTAAAGCGAGATGTCCCTTTCCATTGGGATACCATCGCTCAGGAATCTTTTGAGCGTCTCAAGGGTCTCCTTGTTTCCACTCCATTGCTCCGTCCTCTGAACTATCATCGCGACTACACTCTGTATTTGGCCGCCGTCGACACCACTATCGGCATGGTTCTCGTTCAAACTGACGATGATGACACTCAGCATGTTGTATATTATCTCAGCCGCAACCTTTCAGACACGGAAACTCGATATGCTTATGTCGAGAAGTTGGCTTTGGCTGTCGTTTGTGCTGTCCAACGCTTCCGTCACTGTATTCTGCTACACACTACCACCATGGTTTCTGATTGCAACCCCATGACGTACATTTTGTCACGCCAGTTGCTGGGGGGCAAGTACTCAAAGTGGATTGTCATCCTCCAAGAGTTCGACTTGGAATTTACCACTGCCAAGTCCAAGAAATCCCTTGTATTCACTGAGTTACTTTGCTCTTTGCCATCTTCTTCCCCGCCCTCTCACTCAGAAGATCATATTCCGGATGAGACTTTGTTTCTCATTAGCACCCTCGATCCCTGGTACGGGGATATCATCATATATCTACAAACGTCCTCCTTTCGCCCCGACGTGTCCAAAGATGCTCGGCGAAGGATTCGTCATCAGTCTCAACCATACCGTATCATTGGGGACACACTATATCGCCTCAGTGCCGACTTTGTTCTCCGCCAATGTCTAACTCTCGAGGAAGCTGAGCGGGTTTTGAACGACTACCACTCTGGTGCCTGTGGTGGTCACATGTCCGAATATGCCACTGCCCAAAAAATCCTCCGTGCTGGCTACTTTTGGCCCTCTATCTTTAAGGATTGCATTCTTGCCGTTTGCTCTTGTCATGAGTGCCAGATACCAGCGGAAGATGCAAGCGCCTCCCACTCCATTGCACCCTGTCGTCACCGTTGGCCCTTTTGCAAAATGTGGCATTGATTATACGACCTGTAACCCTCACTCGGTCGGGGGGCATGGGTTTATTATCGTTGCCATTGACTACTTCACTAAATGGGCCGAGGCGATGCCTACATTAACTGAAGACGGTCACACAGCGGTGCAATTCTTGTTCAACCACATTATCTCGCGATTCAGCGTCCCTCAAGCCATCGTCACTGATCACGGGAAGAATTTCTGTAATCATATGATGACGGAACTAACAACTCAGCTGGGCTTACAGCACGATAGTTCGACTCCATACTATCCTCAGGCCAATGGCCAAGTTGAAGCTATCAACAAGATTTTGGTTACAATGCTTCAGCGTACCGTTGGCACGCATAAGTCTAACTGGCATTTGATGTTGTTCCCTGCCTTGTGGGCCTATCGAACCTCCGTGAAGGATGCCACCGGTTTCACTCCATTTCAACTAGTTTATGGACTGGAGGCCACCCTTCCAATCGAGTGCGAAATCCCTTCATTAAAATTGGCCGCCGAACTACTTCCCAACACTACTTAGCTAGAAGAACGCCTTCTTTACCTAGAACGGCTAGATGAGACCCGTCGCCTAGCCTCTTTGGCCATTGAAGCACAAAAGAAGCGAGTCAAGACTCACTTCGATCAGACTGTCCATCCACGTTCTTTTGTTGAGGGAGATTTAGTCCTGCTATATGATCAGGCAAACGATAAGCTGGGAGTAGGAAAACTCGAGCCTATGTGGCTAGGCCCTTACATTGTCAAGAAAGTTTTGCAAAAAGGGGCCTACGAGCTAATTGACTATGAAGGGAACCCTCTCGGGAAGCCCCGAAATGGGCTGTACTTGAAAAAGTACTATGCGTGATGCTTGTACACTTTGTTTTGTACATACATGTACTTTAGCAGGTGTGTTGTGTGTGTGTGTGTTTTTTTGGCGTGACTATCGCTTATTGTGTCTTTCGCTTCTTGTGCAGATGTCTAATGCACCTTATGTTGGTTTCGCTGATGGTGCCTGCTGCAGTACTCGCAACTTGTCCTCTGCGGCGTGGGTGATCTATGATCCTCATGGCGAGTTGATAGATCTTCAAGGTGTGTGTTTGGGCTGTACCACTAACAATGTCGCTGAATATTGTGCTGTAATTGAACTACTTGCTAAAGCAATTAATCTCGACATTCGTACATTGGTAGTGAACCTAGACTCTCAACTTGTCGTCCACCAGCTCAACGGGTGATATTCCGTCAGAGACCATCAAATTCTAAGGTTGTATTTACGTGTGATATTGTTAGAAAGGAACTTTGATTTCATCATATATCAGCATATCCCGAGACAATTGAACACATTAACTGATGCATTGGCTAACCATGTATTAGATAGACATTTGCGTAATATGTAAAATATCATACAGGAAATCATATAAAGCACAATAATAAAACCATAGAAATAGACATATGTATTTATATGTGTGTCGCAATGTTTGCACCACGTGCATCATATAGTTCAAAAAATAATACATGTTCCTCTCAAATACATCCGGAGATGACATGTCTCTCAAAAAATATGCAGGAAAAGGAAACCTAGGAGTCTAGTCCCGGTGGTGCTCATGATAGCACAACACCGCGTGCACCAAGCATCTCAACAGACGATGGACACGATTAGGCACCCCCACAGTGTGCCTCTGGTACGCTAGTGGCATATCTCCCAGTCTAGCATAATCAGGAATCCCTCAGGCGAGTCCCTTGAGATTCTGAATCAGTTCATCCCCCTCAGCACCCTCTTCCTGAGGGTCGGCTGCGGGCTGGTTCCTCCGAGCGATAGGAGACATGCCAACTGGTCGCTTTGGGCCAACATCTGCATGTATATACAATTTTTGTTAGGACAAACATGTATTAACAAAAAAAAAACATATAAACATCAAAAACAAAAAGAGATCTTACCCAGCTCCTCGTCCCACTCCTCTCCCTCGGGTAATGGGAGATCTGGGTCTCCGGTGAAATCGGTCCCTGCATAGGGCCAATCCTCCACCACAATCAGTTGACGGCGGAGCCATATGAAGAACTCGGGCCTCCAGGACATCTGCTGGCCCCCTCCTCCCCTGGGCATCAGTGCTGCCCAGCGAGCCATCCTAGGCTCTCGTGGCAAAGGATCAGCCACTATAGCTCCCTGTCCCTGAAAAATTGGTAATCATTCCAAGAAGAACGATACCACGATCGAACCATACCCAAACTGCTTTACCTTTCCTCGCTTGCACTTTGTAAGCTGCCTCTTGATGTTAGTAGTCACTACGGTGGCCCAGTCAAAGAGGGTAGGATTTAGGCATTCTGTGGCCAACAGAAGATGGTTCTTGCTTGCCTCATGGGGCACCTACACTCCTGCAGCTCGAGTAATGGTGAATAGTATCACCCTGAGAACCAAGTCTGGAACGGTGGGAATATCCACCTTTGCACTATTCTTTCCAAATTGCGCCCCTGGGCACACTCGGTCTCGAACTTCAGTCATCTTCTCCCCGAAAGGTCTACTCCCGATCAAAATTGGCCTCGCCCCTCTCCGTGATAACTTGTGATGAAATAGACATCGGACATATCGAGCCCCAGCACTTGGTCCCGTAAATGGAACACTTGGTCATCAACATCCCACAGATCAATTAAGAATTGTAGTATCTCGGGCTGAGCGCGCATGTAAGGCGTAAGAAAGAATTTCTTAAGCCCACAGTCCCTTAGGGCATTCATGCACCCTTCATCCTCAAGGAACAAAGCATCCTCGGCATCATGTTCTCGTTCCTTCCATTCTACTACCATTTTGCCTGCTTTCCTGCACCCACAAGAACGCATAAACCACAATTAGATCACTGGTAAACTTGTAATCCAGTTAAATTCAAAATGCAATGGGAAATTTCAAGCGGAAAATTAAGTTGCGCAGTTGGCGCGACTGTTTCTAAAACAGTCGCGCCAATGAGCGCGACCCCTTTAGAAAAATCGCCCCATTAGCGCGGGTCCGTGCCGGATACCCGCGCTAATGGGCGAAGCCCTAAATTTTTTAACTCCCTCTTGCAGAGGTCAATCAGGAAGCCAAAATGCATAAAAAATGTATGGAAATGGAGCTAAGGGAAGCGCCTCTTACCTGGAACTGACGAAATCCCGAATGGTTGCACGGATTGGCTGTAATCACCGTCTAAAGTTCACTCCCCAAACAGACCACTGCTACTATTCAGAGAGGTAAAAAGTAAAAGTAATTCTATTTTTACCATTTTCACCATATTTATAAACTTTTTGACTTATACTTAGGTTTAAAAAGTTACTTTTTGAATATTTTAATATATTTTTGGTCGAAAATGGATTTTACACTTGCTTCTTTTGTAGCGACAGGTCTTTTATGCAACTTCGATGGTGAAACAAGTTGTATTTTATACTTTTTCGGACTCGGTAAATACACGAAAAAGTCACTGTGGAGTCATCTTTCAGCTCTTTTCTGACTCGCTAAACATGAAAAGATTGCCGAGTTATCCCTCTTGACTCGTTAAACGTAAATAAGAGGCGGTCGTCTTTAAACTCTTTTCCGACCGTGTAAAAAACGAAAATATCATCAGACCTTTGTCGTTTTAGGTTCGTTAACGGTTACGAAGCGACATGGTTTCGATCACTTTTTTACTTTTTCAGGTCGAAATCACTACTCATGAAAAGTACTCCTCGATCGTAATGGTCGGGCGGCTCTTTTGAGCATTGTTTTATACTTTTTCGGGCTCGAGAGACACAACTTTAGGAAAAAGGACACCCTTGGAGTTTTCTTTTCCGCTGTCTTTTCAAACTCTCTAAACATGAAAAGACGCCGAGTTCTTCCTTTGTCAGACTCGTTAAAACTTGATGACATTGGAGTCCATCGAGATGACGTTACAAGCATATGCTATCCCCATCAAGTTTGTTAATAAAAATAACTGGGGTACTCGCCAGAAATGGTGGGGGGAAATGGAACCATAATTATTGTCGTGTCGGCAGTATGTCGCTCTTGAACATGGCACTTATCTGCTTTCGTGTCTGGGTGGGGACATCTCATCTCGTTTTTCACTTTCCTCTGTGGATTTGGGTAATCTTGTTTGACCTCTCATCTGCTCATTGCCTCGTCACCATGACCTTTGATCAATTGATGTCAAATACTGCCAATTCCACTGTCGTGCTGCCGATATGTTCAAGAGAAGTTGACCTCTGCAGAATAACAACCTCCTTCCGATAGCTCACATGATTCTGATCCACCACAACATTCTTTCTCTGTCTTGTGTCAATGATGTGGGAAACACTATGGCCCACCTTCGATCAAGGTCACTTCCTGTCGACTTCAGCTCATTATCCAGGAAGCTGATCTAGAGACTTCCTTCCGGTGCCTTGGAACCTACATGCCTCAATGGCAGGTTCTTCGTGTTCGACGTGATATTTTCATCATTGACCTCCGATCGAATGATTCTACGGGTGTTCGACTCCAGCTCACTGATTCACACACCGTAGATTGTACCTATAGTACCTTGAGGGCCATTGTCATTAATGGTGGTACCTCTCACGTTTGTTAACAATTTTCATTATTGACTGGTAATCAGATGATGTTCATGCATGTTCGACTTCAACTCATATATTCACATGCTTGAACTTGTACTTTTGTTCGGGTCGAGATGGAGCGCAAGACCCTGATTTTGTCTGTTGGAATCCAGGCTATGATTTTGTGGATTATTGTTACATGACTCATTCACTGGATGGCTGCGACCATACCTGATTCTATTCATCGATCCTCACTGGATGGCTGCGCCCATACCATGAATCTAGATTACTATGTACTCTATTATGGATGGTTGCGCCCATACCACATATATCATGTACTTGAGCTATCAGTTGTATCTCTCTATGCAGATTCTCCGGCGGCAGCTGCATGTGTTCTTGTAAAGCATTTCACCCCTCTCTCTCTCTCGGGCCTCATGCTTTAGGGGGCATATGTTACACAGTAATTTGTCACCATTGGTCACCGTCCCTGTTACCCCTTTCCCGCATTTTGGAGGACTCATTTCGGGACCTGTGAGAAGTGACATGGCTTGAAAACACTTGCATTATGTTCCCCTAAGTATGGACTTCATATGCCTTGAAGACATCTCCTGCAGAATATCCTTAAAAAGTCCCCTTTTTCCATTAGTGCGGCTCCATAGTGTATCACCCGCGCCAATGGGGGAAATTCTCCAAAGAGGGCGCACCCATTGGTGCTCTGTCTCAGAATCTTACCCGCGCCAACCAATTTTGGGAAAGCTTTTTAACCAACCCACGCCCGAGAGTTTTTTCCTTTCGACTCATGAGGCTTTTCAAGGATAATGCCAATCTCATGGATGTCGAGATTCATCGTATCTCTATCCATAATAGCTTTTCAAGGATAATGCTTATCCCATGGATGTCTGGATTCATTGTATCTCTTCCTCCTCCTCCATCTATAAAAGTTTGTTGTGGTGAATTTGACAAGCTAGTTTTGAGCATAGGGAGAATGATACTGTCAGAAGTCTGAGAGATTGTTGTAAGAGTCTTCTTTGCATTCATAATCAAAGAGAGAGAGAGGCTTGTTCCTGATCCAAACAAGCTTTGCAAGACATATGTAGCTGATCACCCAGCCAAAGGAGGATTTGACGTCAGAACTTCGGTTGTATACTCCTTTGTTGATTATCAATAATAGATGACTATCATTATGGTTCCATTCTTGCTGTTCATTATGATGATGTTTGGATTATATCTTTTCTGACCGATATATAATTGCATTTATTGGATTTTATGCTTGTATTCATGTCGTTCTTTGCATGTGCAGGTGTCCATTCACGGAGATCGTGAGGATCGTGACTGGCCGGAGCAAAGGAACATGAGTGTCAACTCTTCTACAACACTAGCGTTGGAATCCAAGTAGGTTCTCATAATCCACCTTTAATTTGCAATTAGGAACTTGCGTGATAGCATTGTTTGATTGTCGCTAGACCCATTTTGGGCTAGTGGGATCGCCTCTGTCCGCAGACGGGATTTACCTCTGCAACAAAGAGTGACAGACTGCCTCAAGTGAATACGACCAATGAAATACTTCCAATTTTCCCTCACCATTTCTAGTGAGTACCCTAGTTATTTTTTCACAAGCTTGACGGGGATAGCATATGCTTGTAATATAAGTCCATCCTTCGCATCAATTCGAACTAGTAATATTAATGAGCCCTAGGAAGGAGAAGCTCATGCTCATCATGATGACAAATCCAATGTCGTTTAATGTTTTAACGAGTCTGATAAAGGTGTAACTCGGTATCTTTTTCATGTTTATAGAGTTTGAAAAAGAAATGGAAAAGAAAACTCTGCATGGTCCCTTTTCATACATTTGTGTCTCTCGAGCCTGAAAAGGTAGAAAACAATACTTGAGAGAACCGCTTGACCATTTCAGTCAAGGAGTGCATTTTTCGTAAATAGTTCATCCCAACCCGAAAAACGGGGTAACGTATACTGGGTAAATGATGTTTCACAACCTTTAACAAGTTCAAAAATGACAAGAGCTTGACAATCTTTTCGTGTTTTAAGAGTCAGGAAAGAGATGAAAGTAGACCCCCCATTTTTATTCTCTTTAACGAGTCAAAAAAGGAAAAAAATACTCGATAATCTTTTCATATTTTATGAATCATAAATGAGCTTAAAGGTGACTCGTCCTGGAGGAATGAGTGGTATAAAGGGTAGCAACTGGTTCCGACAATGGAGGAACTTAACAAAACATGTAATGGTCAAGAGGCTGGCTAATAAAACCACTCATTGCCGCGGTTCCTCAGGAAAGGAAAAAACAACCAAGTGAAAGCATATGATCAACCAAAGAGATGGTGGCAATGGAATAAAACATCCAAGGCTCATCTAAAAAAAATCAATTCATTAAAATGGCAATTAAGAGATGTAAATCGAGTATGGGTTCATTTTTACACAAGATTGAACCATGGAGAACTATGCTTGGATTTAGTTTCATGTTTACACAAGCTTGAAACGAAAAACTATGCTTGAGATAAGCTTTCATGCCCCCGGCATAATGACTCAACTCAAGGTACATGCCCCCCAAGCTTCATTTCATTCAGCGAGGTGGATGGAATGAATGTTCACTCTCGAGATACAGGAAAGACAATTGGGATTTTACGAGATCTTAATCAAAGACTTGATTTGGAAAAGGGAGTTGTTTCATTTTTTAATGAGCTTGACACATGAAAAGAACCATGCTCATGACACTTATTTCATTTTTTAATGAGGTTGACATAGGAACAAACTATCCTCGGACATTGTGATTCATTTTTTAACGAGCTTGACACAAGACAAGGAACTTTGCTCGAACATTTGTTCATGGACCATACGAGAACATGGCCCCCAAGAGGTCCTCACCGAACGGGAGAACTACGCTCTGGGAGGAACACATGTCAACTGGTACAAATGACAGATCAGGTTCCAATGCCCCCAGTACATAATGTACTTACCATCTATGTGATCATCAACATATGTGGAGACAGAATGGGTATCCACATAATTTACCTGTGGCAAGGAAGGTACTGCTTGCAAATAAGATTTGATAGGGGACGATGGTTGCAAAGGAGGCACCTGGTGACCAGTGAATGACAGTTGATCAATAGTCACAATTCTCCCTTCGTACTGAAACAAACCACACAGAAATGTGTAGAAACAAGAGCTCCCATGACATAAACATAGTCACGTCCAAGGAGAAGATTGAAATCTAACGAACCTTGGACTACCATCACGTCTATATAGATGATCTTTCCTCCAAAAGTAATAGGGAACTTTGGAAGGATCCCCAAGGGTTGACTGGTTCCTCTGTTGAAAGCCAACAGATTCTGGGTGACAGGCACAAGCTGTGTGGAACCTAAATCTTGCCAAGTTGTAGAAGACATGATGCTAACATACACACCTTCATCTAATAGAGTGCCATGTACTACTATATTATAGGCTTGTACTCTAATCTGGAAAGACATATAATATGGGAGGTGGAATGTAGTCATTTGACTCCAATCAAAAGAAACGATAGAACTACTTGGTAGGGGTATCATATGATGCCCCCCATGCCCTGTAGGAGTAGGAGAAGGACTCTCCTGAACAACTGGGATGGGAGGGTCACTCTTCGATTCATGAGAATCTGAGGAGACGAGAATAACATGACTATTATGATCACTACTCTCTTCGGGAACATAGTGAACAATTGAAGGTAGAGCCAAGTCGACACTCTTTTCGACCAATGGTCAATTGGGAATGGACACAAGAGAGTCCTGCTCACAAAGAGCAGGATGGGCAAGAGATGAATCCAAGTCAATCTCTTTACCAACCGGGAGAGGGTTAAAATAAAGCCTTTGATAACCAACAGGAAGTTAGGCCTGAGGAGCAGTAAGGTTTTCCAAAGCTTTGGATGCCTTATCCATATGAGGACAAAGGTGAAGAAGATGATCTTATTCACATAACCTACACGGGAATCTAATTTTCCCTCTATTCTTACCATCACTAGCCGAGGGTGTAGCATTGAAATGACCTCCAGAGGTCGATGGAGATGGTCGATCCAGATTTTGAGACCATACCTCTAAGACTTTGGGAATGCCAGGATAGTTTCAGAGGAGATGGTCACCCTTACATAGCTTGCAAGGGAATCTGGCCTTCCATGGAGGATTGGAAGGTTTGTCTACAGGAGGTGCATTTGGAGTAACAGTCGCGTGGTTGGACTCTCACTTATCTGATTTCTCCTTCTTCTTCTTCTTAGCCTCCTGGTTACTAGATTTCAAACTTTCACCAAGCAAAGTAGAAGGGGAAGATGAAGAAACAGGGGAAGAAGGTGAGAGGTCAACCTTAGAATCAACGTGATCTGGTTCAGATGAAGGAGATGGCTGGACAGGAGTTGGGACACTTGGGACCACTGAGGTTGAAAATAACCAGATAGGTAAACCAATGGTTAACCCAGGGAGGGACAACGTTGCTATATAAGAAGGACCATCATTTCCAAAAGAAGGAAAAAACAAGATTCCCATCCGAGGGGAACCCTTGACTGGTAGACTCTAGAAATGTTGCCATTGGAAACGATCCTAAAGAATCACTAAAGAAGATAACTTTAACCAGGAATATTTTGTGGGTAGTTAGTTTTAAGACACTGAAACAAAACTTTGCCTTTTCATATTTTAAGAGTCGAGAAAAGGACGAAAGGTGACTCTAGTCACTTTAATATTTAAAATGAGCTCGAAAGGACAAGCGCTTGGTGATGTTTTAAATTTAAAGAGTCAAAAAGACCAAAACGACTACTTAGAATAATCTAGTCAAAAGGGATTACCAGGTAACCATCAACTGCAGAATACCCCAGTAAACCTAAAAGTACGAGCATACAATCTCCCTGAATGTTGTGTTCACTATATCACGTTTACAAGGTGGCAGAATCGACTTCCTACAGATAAAGGATTGCAAACCTAGTGGGGTCTCCCTTCATATACCTGACAGTACGGGGAGGACAAGTCCATACTAGTGCTATCTAATGCCGAAGTGAACGATAGTTGCTAGGTTTAAAGATGTCAAAACACATATTTAGCCTAGACCTCTAAATATAAGCGTTAATTTTCAATGCTTCCTTAGGTTAATTCAATAGATTTTAACGGTTGATCTTGAATTAGGTTTTAATTACAAGGCCCTACTGCTGTCAACTGAAAAAAATTCCTACATGCAGCTATATGATAAAGGAAATCTTTGTCTTCGATGAAAGTTAACACTAATTGAGAGATAGAGAACACACAATCAATGCAACAATCAAAGAATAAAATATTTCACTAATAAATCTCCAAAATGCACTAAATCTTCCTATCGAATGCACTTCAACTAGTCCTTTTAACAGTAAAGGGAATTCATTTCTTTTTTAATACAAATGATGATGCGACTCTAGTCTTCAATGATGCTAGCTAATGTAACATATTGATTCATCAAACTAGAATTATGTATTTTCAATGGAATGATAACATGAATCTTTCACAAAGAATTCAATGAAATTTTTTCAAAACAATAAAAATCAATCAAATGGAAAGCACAAAAGGAGAATTCCTTCCAAACCAATAATGCAACGATTCAATCAAGAACAAGATGAGAAATGTAATCCATGCCAGAAAAGAGATGCTTAATCAAGAGAAGAACAATTGAAACTTTTCAAACTTGTTTAATTGAAATCAAAGTGATAAAAGGACTATGAAACGAAAATGCATGGAGTAGCTACCAACAACTTGACTTGCCAAGCACACAAACAACTGAATGGATGATGACCTAATTTCCTGAGGGCCACAAACCATCCAAAGACTCAAAACATCAAGTAAAAAAAGGCAAACCAAACAAGCACACAAACCAAGCCAATGAAGCTTTCTAGTCAGGGAAAACATAGGAAAAATGAACTAAGAGGCAAAAATTAAGAGGGCAAGACACATTGGTTATGATCCAGGAGAAACCCTGATCTTCACCTACAGGAATTAGCACGACTACCTAACTGACAACAAGTGTTGATCGCCATGACCGACATGACTAGCTAGACTACAACTAGCGCTGATAGGCCTGATCAGTGTGACTGCTTGGCCAAAAAGAGCATTGATCGAGGGATTCAAGAAAAAAATAAAAAATTTCAAAGGCCAAAACCAGACCTGCCACTATAAATTTCAGACTGAGAGCAGTAAACCAAGAAAAGAATAGAAAAATAAATGGGAATGGTGATACTAGAAAAGTTCACACAACACCATAAAATGACAATCAATCAACCAGAAGGATTGGCTCCCAAGTTTGGTCACTAATTTGTGGTGCAGGTAAATTCTCAGTGTGGACACAAACAATTCCTCTAGCCTGAGAGAGCAGGTCTAGCCATAAGCAAACAATCTATGGAAAGCTTCCTTAAGCTAGAATCAAATAATATGGCATACCTCTTAGAACACTATTCCGCTTGGTGATGATCCTGTTTCCTTACTCCAGCTACTTTTCGTTTCCTTCCTTCGAATACTTGAAACAAGCAAGCAAACAACAACAATAAACATGATAGCATACAAATTGCATTCAACCTACTTAATAGGTCAAGGAACATTAAGCCATCAAATGTAAGATAACACTTTAATGTAGGAAATCAATCAATAGTTGTATTCATATAAGTTCATAAAGAGATTACAACCAATGCCTTGACGTTGCTGGTCTCCTCTAACATATCCGGGTTACCACACTTCTTCTAGCATCTCATGGATAGCCCCAACAATGGAAGTTCTAAGGCTTATTCCCTTTAGTCTCAAACCAAATCAAACACACTATTCTCCCTCAAACATAAAACTAGAGAGCTAGAAGCTATAATATCTTGCTGATCATTCAAGCTCCAAAAATACTAAGATTGAAAACTACATCCAAAAACTAGTTCATCTTGGGAAAGGAGGGGCTTATATAGCTTTTATGGAGGGGAGATCATCCCTCTTATCATGGGAGAGGCCTTATCTCTTGGGTTTATTCCATCCTAATAGGGGAAAGGAACCCAAACTGACTTCCTTGGCTCCATCCATCCCAACCATTTACTGGACTTCTGTTACGAAGCTTCTAGACCTGGAAGCTTCGAATCCATATTTAAAAAACTTGTGAACAGAGGATCAGCACGACTGAGACAAGGCTTATTAGTGCTGATTGATGCTAGTACCAGTGTTAAACTCTGTAGATATGTGCGGGGGATGAACTGGTCATTAGCGTCAGTCTTGTAAACTGGGGTAAAAGGAAGATTCTTGGGAAATGATGCAAAAGGGAAATGTTCTGCTCATGAAGAGGGACATAATGGGAGTTTCTTCATGATGGGAAAACACATGAGGGTCACTATAGAGGTCCTCTAGGATCGTGGAATGGGGAGTACAGGGACAATGACAAAATGTTGTATAACATGTTTTCATGGAGGAAGTTAATTCCCTTTACTTCCCTTTCAACACTCAGATATAGGGAATACATTAATACTTATTATAATACATTAATTACTATGATACATTAATCATTATAATACATTAGTTTTTACTACATTAATTATTATACTTTATTTATAATTTAATACATTAATCATTATTATAATACTCTATTTTTTTAAGATAAATGAGTATAGATTGTATTATGTGTATGCCTAGTCATAGCAAGTACTCAAGTAGTTTTACATTTTTATCTCCTTATTTAAAATCCCTATTGATTTTTTTGTCTATTGATACTCTTAAAGGACTACATACTAAGGCAATACTCACTACATTTGTGTAGGTATATAGTCTACAAAAATTGCCAAGAAAAAAAACAAAATTTTCAACAATACATACTTCAATTACGTTTATCAACTTCCTCAATTGGTGGTTGATTGAGGTCTAGGCACTCTCCACCTTGTCATTATTTCTCATTACTATATTTTTTGTATGGTATTTAATAGATGAAATTTCTCTTGTAGTTACACTATCTAGCTATGAAGAGCCTTTGTTTCGTCTATTTTCCTAACTAACATTGTTGTCAAGGCCTGAACCTCCTCCAATGTTTACACACTATTCACCATTTGCTCCTTTAGCTTCATGTTTGTCATTATCAAGTTCAATGGGAGGACATCCAATTTCTTCATCAACTAATTGAACTTATCATTGTAGCCACAATTGGTGTGCTAGGAACAACTATTGATGCTCGCTACTCCTACTTAACCTCACCATATAGTTTTTTCCTCTTGCTTCACTAATTCCCGCAAATTCACCCACTTCTTGGGTCCTTCCTCTTAGGTGGTGAATACTCCTTCAGAGGAAATTTACCATGAGCCTTAGGAGGTATAATTGCTTTTCCCCTAGAATGACATGTCAAGTGTAATGCCACTCAGTCCATAGACACAAAGTCCATCTAAGTTAACTAGATTCTTAATTAAAATGCTTGTGCTAAATTTTGTCATAATAGCCAATACAATGGAGCCCCAATTATCACTAAAATCCACCAAGCCAGGCCGATCCTAAATGATGCTAGTCTCTCTTGTGCCAAAACTATTTCCGTGAATTCTTGCTAGGGCATATCTTCATAGGATGAGACTATATATAGCTGTAAATTAACCCTCCACAATTTTCCAAATTACCATGAACTACATACTCCTCATCCTCCCACCACATCTAGCTACGATTATTCATTTTGCATACAATTATCCTATAACAAGGGGCTGGATAAACTGTGAATTGGAATCTCATTAATAAAATCCATAATTCGCTAGCCTAGCTTCTACATTTTATCCTTAGAATTAGCCAAATCCTTTAGTGTTTTCTCCCTAGATGGTGAATTTAATTTCAAATCCTGCTAGGCTAGTGACCCTTCTTCGCAATATATCTATGCACTAGTCCCTCAATCCCACGTGTGGCTAGAGTAATTGCTTATGATTCCCCATAATTTCCATTCTATGATACGAAATTAAAGTTGGAATTAGTTTTACTATGATAAGGAGGTAGCATGGCCATCAAAATGTACTTCATCATTATAGTGGTGTCCATGATACCTCTTCTACATGCTTCAAATATACTTGGGTTTCCACGACATCCATTGAGCCCCCTTCCCAATTTTTTATTTATTCACTTTGTAAATAGAAATAAGATGTTGATGATCCCTATGATAATGAGACATGGAACCTTTCTTATTCATGAATGGTTATTTGGGGTTAAGGTAGGTTCCACTACCCTAGATGTCAATTGATTTATAGTTTCCCCATATGGAGGTAGCATGCTCAATTGGCATTCTAATCAACTTTTGTATTTTTCCTTGTGAGGATATGGGAAATTTATTTTTGTGGTATTTCTTCTAGTAGCCCTTTCATTCTCTTAAGAAGGTTCTCCAAGTATTTATTTCTCTGTTAGGTTCCTTTACATAAGTGTTGAATGGTAATGAGTGAATCCCCCAAGATGTTAATATTTCTCACTTGTATAGTTTTGGCCAAAATCAATCCTTGTAGTATACCATGCATTTCTTCTTGGTTATTAGTGATTTTTCCCAGTTGTTATGAGGACTATTCATAAGTTTGGACACAAGCAATCTCCCTAGGTTTCCAACAAAACAAAGGTAGAAGCAAACAATCAGGATAATTCCTTCCCTGAATCTATCTTTTCTTGAATCATAATCTAACAAGGTGATAAAAGGAGATTCATACCTTATTATGATATTATTGATGAATATCCCCCTTTTTACTTCAGTGCAACTCCTCCATGCTTGAATCTAGACATGCACACATGGAAACAATAACGGATCAAAGGCATATGCAACATAAATGATTCAATACTTCAAACTTGTGATCAAGGAGACTAGTAACAAACATCATTCCAATGGAAAAATATAAATAATATAAACCATCCATGAAATTCATCAATTAATCCTTTAAACAATGCAGTGAGAAGAAACACGTGTTTGTATTAATTTCATAAACATAAAAGAGCTACAAAACATGTGCCTTGATGTTGTGAAGCTCCTCCCATTGATCTCAATCCTCTCCAAGAATGATAATCTCTCCAACCTAATTTCTCCAGCATAAACTTAGTGTTAGTAGCCTCCCTAATCAACTCCCCCACCTATGGCTTGATTAATAGGCCAAAATGAAGTATTTAGAGATCCTTAGTACAAGGATGAGATCCACTAAAAGAGGGATGAGTGCTCCCTGAAGAATGGGGATTATCTCCATCAAAAATGAGGTTAGGCTCAAATAAACATGAGTTAGAGGATTTCTGTTGGGAATGATTCACCCAACAACGCTTCTAGATCTCAATTTTTATTAAGTAATTTGCACACTTTTTAGAGGCATACAGAGTGCACATCTGCACAAAGATCAATGTCAATAACTGCGTATGCACATAAACTAACTTGGGAAGCTGCACAAGAGACTAAAAGTGGATCATGGACCATGTTTCCTAGAATTTACACTTTATTCAAGGTATTGTTGTGCCCTACAACAACCCCCCATTTCATAATATTTTTATCACAAACAATTTACATATGAAATGGGTCCCTTTTAAAATTTTTAATTGGCATTAATAAACTTGTTCAGTTAAGGTATGATAATCAAATGAATTTGTGCATAAAACCCTTGTTGAACAAATAATGAGCAATTTTTGAGGTTAAGTCCGAAAAAAGGCAATCGCAAGATTGGCTGCCATCTTGGTTTTTCCCGATGCGATATCGCTATCGGTCATCGGCGATAACCAATGCACATAAAGAAAAAGCACATACCTTTTCCCGATGCGACACGATATCGGCGATCGGCTATCGGCACGACACTATGTCTTGTGAAAAGTGTTTTAACGCTCCGACCCGATGCGATATCGCTATCGGCAGTCAGTAGAATCCTACGCAGTTTCATAAGACGTTCATATCTGTTCCTCGATGCGATATCGCTATCGGCATTCGGTAAATCAATTGGGAATTGTTTTCGCGCGCCGATACAATGTCGCAATCGGCGTTCGCTAAAGATCCTTCCCAAATGACAATGTCATTTATCCTCCCGATGCGATTTGATGACGCTTAATGATGACCTCAGTTTCCAAAAGGTGATTATTTCAAAACATTAAAGTTAGATTTAAATCTGATTTGACAACAACACAGATCTCAAGATACCGTTAAGTAAAGGGATAAGGTAATGCATGCGTATTTAAAGCTTTGCCCCTTCGAATTAACGAGCAATTACGATTAGACCTTTGAAAAAATCTATTACACGCTTTAAGGGGTCATTCGGTTTAATAACTTCAGTAATGGTCATTTATGAAGCTGCGGGCCGTAAAATCACCATCATTGCATCTACGATGCCTTCTCAAATCATTAGATCCGCAGCCTCTTTTAGGAATAATCTCGCCACGCTTCAAATTATATATTTATCCCGTTATGGATTGTCATTGTTATTTCTTTGTTACGATTTCTCTTGCACTTGTGTAGAATTCGACTACCGAGAGAAGTCTGAATATGATGGGAAAGAAGTTCAAGAAGGTGGCAGGTTCTACTGCGACACCTGCCTCAGGCCAAGCTGCTACAGCTTCAAGGAAAGGCTTAATCTCAGATACTACATGCACTGGTCTTACTGGTACTACATGGCAAGGGACATACAATTTGCTAGAAGGAGAACAACCAGAAGCGACAGTAACGGAGGCAAGTGTGGATGAACTAAGAAAGTCTGAGGCAACTCTTAAAGATTTGGCTGACTCCTTTCTGCACATAATAGCAGCCAGGGAACAAGTCTTGCCTTATACTGATGTGGTACGTTGGGCAATTGAAGAAATTCCTCTCACTAATAGAACCTTCCTTACTAAGGATGGAAGGATTTTCGGCTCCTTCAAGCCTGATGACTTGAGACGAATGTATCATTTGCCCAATCCCGAGCAAGTCTATAACAGAGCATTTGTGAAGAAATTCGCCAGAGAGAATGAATCACCAGCCGAACCTCTCCGAGATTGGAGGCAAAATCCAGCAAAACACAAGCAGGATATGTCGGGTAAGTACTCCAATGCTTCTTTGGCTTCACCTTACTGCTATGCTGGAATTATGATGTGTAGATTGTGGGGATTTCATGATTCTGCAAATATCCATGTTGATATGGTTCCCCTAATGGAAGCGGCCGTCAATAGTATAATTATGGATTGGGCCACTATCCTGTCTGATAAGTTGGTCTTAGCTATTCGCGAGTTTAGGGCCAAAACCAGAGTCACTGAGAGAAAAATCCCACCTTTCTATTATTCTGCCTACATTATGGATGCCCTTTGTTTTAATTCTGAGTTTCCTGTCCTTGGTTGGAGATGGACAACCCATGACCCAACACCTATTCATTTGTATCATCGTAAATTGTGGAAACCCTCTCACAAAGACCATTTATACCAAATCTGCAATGGTTTTATGGTTCCCATTCACTATTCTATTTTTGACAGACCTATCCCTAGGATTTCCTATGAAGCCTCTTTTGACCTACCAGCCGTAGCCCATTGGTTCGGTGAAGAATGTTTTTCTTATATCAGAGTTTTTGGAAGCAAAGCCAGGCCACATGTTCTCCCCTTATACATGCCAGACAAATTGTTAGCCCGAGAAATCTCCTATCAGATCATGTCTGAAGGTGTCACCCAAACTCTCAAAGAGGAGAAGAAGAGAGGATGGCCATCTTTTCCTTTAAGAATTGGAGTTTATACGCTGCTAAATTATAAGCATGCAGAAAAGGAAGCAGCAAAGCTCCAAATGCTATCTCTAGTTTCTATTCCCAACAGACTCTATGACCCGAAAAAGACAGCTTTCATTGCCTTAGAACAGGCTAAGCTGACAAAGGTTGTTCATCAAGAAGGCCAGTTCGACGACCTGTTCATGGGTGCTGATTCAATAAGCCAAGTCAGACAACTTGCTGCGATGAGATATGAAGATGTGGAACTAACTGAATTTAATAAACTTAGAAAGCAAAGGTTGCAAACTTTGCCTATAAAGTTATTATCCACAACCCCAACTTCATCCTCAAGCGAGCCTAATCAGCCAGAAATAAATTCACCTCCCATTACAATTAGAGAACAGGAGGAAAGTCAAAGAAAGCTGCAGGCAGAAAGGCACAGAAGAGAACAAATAGAAAGGCAGCAAAAAGCACAAATTGAACAAGAGCAAAGAAGGCAAAGGGAGCAAGAAGAGCAAAGGAGACAAAGGGAGATAGAAGAACAGAGGAAGAAAGAGGAAGAAGAAAAAGTAAAGAAAGAACTGGAAGATAGACAGATAAAGGAATTGGAGGAACAGCAACGAAGAGTACAAGAGGATCAACAGCGGGAGGCATTCGAAGAACAGCAGAGGATAGAAAAAGAGAAAGAACAGAGTAAGCAAATCTCTGTTGATACTGAATTGATTAAAGAATGGAATCAATTTGATTCCATTATAAGTGGTAAAGAAGCCTCCAAAGACTCAGATGCCTTAAAGACTCCCGATACTACTCTTTCTTCGGTTCTTGAAAGAACCAGCGGCCCACCCATGGTACAAAGTGTTGAGGAAATTACTCAAAGCCCAGCCGATCAAATTGATCTTCAGGTAGAGGAAATTCCTCCCCTAGACATTTTCTACAGCCCTAAGCATAGAGCCGTTGTAAGACGCTCAAGGAAGAGACGAAGGATTGATCAACCTTCTGTTTCAAATGAGCAAACAGTCACGGGCAATGTCGTCTGGAAGGGAGAATTAAGTCCCTCTGAAGATCTGACAAAGCTGTCGCAATTTGCGGGAGCTTATTCAGCGGCAACCATTGACAAAGCATCCGAAGTGAGTCTTCTTTTGAAGACTAAAGAGCATGAGGTCTACGCATTGCAAGCAGAAGTGATAGAAGCAAGGAATAAGGCAGCACAGGCAGAAGAACAATTGCTGGTCCAACAACAAGAAAATCATTTGTTAACCCAGCAAATTGAAAAATTGAAGATAGATCAGAGTGACATTCAAAAGGCACAAGAATTGTCAGAAGCACTATCCCAGTTGGAGGCAGCGAATGAGCTGTTATTAAAATCTAAAGAGGAGCAGATAATTCAGCTGTCAGCACAGCTTGAAAGTATCAAAAGTGCCAAGAGTATTGATGATTTCAAAACATAGGCAATTCTAATAAACGACGCATTGATATCTCAGACCAGACTCTTGTGTCAACAACTAGTCGAAGCTGAGATACTCTGTGACACATCTACAGCAGTATGTGAGCAAATCGAGAAAGCCAAGAGTAACTTGGATCAGGCCGAGGAAGATATAACAGATTATATTGAATGGCAAGACACTCCAGAAGGTAAAGCGTCAAATTTTTCCCGAATCTGTGTAACATATAAAGACATACTTTTTATGGAATGGAACACACAGGTAATGAAGGCGGAAAGGGCAGCATCCAGGTGCAAAACAATTTCCAAAAACATGATCAATCTAGTCAATGATACATTGTATCTGGCTAACATGATTTCAGAATGCACACCTGGAAACATAACAACCGCGAATATGCTGGAGCACAAGAATTATTCTCAGCTGGAAGAACAAGGGCGGTTAATTGCTGGAGTGAATACCTTGACCGCCGACGCATACTGGCTTTTCCTGATTAAACCGCATTCTCAAAGGTCGGCTCTTAACTGCTTAACCGACGCTCTCCGATACCTGATTGCCGATTTCCAAGATGCCACATACAATGCACAGCTGACTTCGCGCCTCAATACTCCACCAGAAGTAGAGCCAATGCTGGCGATATGTCAGCGAAGGAGTAAAGGCAAAGAGACCTCTGCCTAAAGCATCATCGCCGACTGCCGAATCATCCAAATGGACAATGATATTTGTTAATGCCGATTTAGTTGTTTTTCAGTTTTAGATATTTAGATATTTTTAGATTAGTATAGTATTTATAGACCCTTTCATTGTTTTGGAAAGGGTCGTAAAATTTTGTAAAAGACTAAAAGGCTGAAGTTTGCACTATTGTGCTTCAGTCTATATTCTTTTTGAAACTCGACCACTGGTCCTTAATTTTACTTGGAATGCTGTTTTAAGTAAATTGTGCACTATTGTCGTTTGCTTGGAATGTTTTCTGGTTGGAAGGAAGGACCGCGACATAGCGATTAATATATTGGATTGATCAAACAGCTTGCATGGTACTATTATCTGTATCTGTTCTCTTTTCTGTTATATAAATTGCTGTGTTATTACTCTGCTATTATTGATTACATGTATGCGATATAACAACAAATTTACATTTCATATCACTATTGAATGTTTTGTGATTTGTTATCTCTTTCACTCATGTATGTAACAATGATATAAATGAATAAGTGCAGTAATTCGCTATTATCGCTCTGCATAACTATTTATGCAGAGCAATCTTAAATGGTTTAAACATTTATGCTTACTGTTAGTGACATCTATATGCCTGCCATTAAGCATAGATTATCAAACGCTGCATCGTCTGAATCGATAAGTCCCGGGATTAGCTTATAGTTATTATATTTCTTTCATAGTTTAATTATTTGTTTATTATCACTTCATATCCTAAAATCATCCATCCATCCCGTTTACTTATAAATCTTTGGGAAACTGGTCCCATTATCCCCAGTCGGAGCCACTATTCCAAACGGAAAAGGAGCTGCACTAAGTTCCGGACCGGGTGGTTTCCCCGATGTTGTTGCAACGAATTTCGGGGCATCAACATTTTTGGCGCTAGAAGGAGGGCCATCAACTGTGAATGGCAAGTAGGTCCAAGTCCACAAACCATTCTAAGAGTAATTCCCCCTCCAAACCCTCTTCTCCTTCTCAATCACATGCTGGTTCTCCAGCACATGATCAAGAAAAAGAAGAATCAATCACCACTGCTCACGCCCATAATATTTCAGAACATTTAAGTCTTGAATCCCCTGAAGTTCAGTCTCTTATCCATAAACTTCAGAGCTTCTCGATTTCACCTCAGAAATCTGAAGTATCACAAAGCAGTGTGACCTCGCAGTTAAACTTATCTCATCCACTTACCAGACTTCAGAGCGAAAAACTTGGTATTGAACCTACTGAGTTCCCTTTACCCAAAAAGAAAAGGGCTAAGAAGATCACTGAAGTATCTGATAGTGAAGATCTTTCTTCCATATCTTCCATCTCAACTCCTCCTCTGCGAAGTCAACCATCCACTCCTCCATTACACATTGTTGTTCATCAGGGAATAAGTACTACAGCATCTCAAGCTACTCTCTCTCTAACAACTTCTTCTCCTCAGTCATCTGGAATACCAATAGTAGTAACAACTAATATCACCAGCATAATGGCAGATCCATGGACTCAGCCAGGTGCAGTCAATATGCCCGGGCCATTACATGATCTACCTGACGCCCCCGAAAAATGGTTGCCTAAATTTAATCCAGATAACGGAACACAAGCTGAAGAACATATTAACAATTTCATGTTAGCAATTAACTTGAAAGGAGTGACAGAACAAGATGTTGTTGTAAGACTTTTTCCTTATACTCTGCAAGGATCGGCAGGATCCTGGTACTTCTCCTTACCCTCTGGTTCTATTACCAGCTGGACTACATGCCAAGAGCAGTTCCTTACCAAATATGGAGATGATAGGTCTCTGGCTACTTTAATAAATGACCTCTCCAATTTGAGAATAGAACATAGGGAACCAATAAAGGAGTTTAATGCTCGATTCAACAAACTCCTAAATAAAATCCCCACCGCTTCGAAGCCAAGTGAACAAATCAGGAGCGAATGGTATATTACTGCCCTCCCTTCCAACATAGCCATTTTTGTTGACAGGGCTGGCAAACCTACCTTAGCCGAGAACATGAAGGAAGCACTTGCCGTTGAAAAGCGTGTTAATTCTTTAGAGAAAAAAGCAGCCTTAGAAGATAGAAAATCCCAAAAAGTTTCATTTAAAGAAGATTCTAAGAAAAAGACCCCAAAAGATCCATATGACATGGAAGGCTTACAAAAGGTCCTTAAAACATTGTCTAATGAAATGGTTGAGATAAAAAAACAGGTGGCTGAAACTTCAAACAAGAGACCATTTAGAACTTTCAAGAAAACTGAAACAAAGCCACCCAATGTTATATCTAATGCAGACTCTGAACAAGAAGATGAAGAAGAAGAATCAACCTCTCAAGAAGATGAAGAAGAAGAAGTAGTTGAGTGTCACGGTATGTGGGATTTTATACTCCCAAATTCTGACACTGAGAATCAAGAAGAAGCATTTCCTGTTACCACGAGAAGCAAAATTGTTTCTGAACCTACTCAAACAACTACAAAAAAGAGGAGCGCAGGTGCTGCCACACCAAAAGAAAAAATTCTTCCAAAGAAATCTCCGGTAGCAGCCCCTCAAAACCAACCTCCCATTTCTAACTCTCCTTCAACATCCAAGACACTAGTATTATCTGACTCCATGGAATACAATATTGTTGATGATATGAAAAAGACTAAGGCAAACATAACCATGTTTGAACTAAGTAAGTTAAAACATCAGCAGAAATTGCTCTTAAGAGAATATAACGCTGTCCCCTCTTCCCCTCTTCCTAGTTCAAAAGCACCTAATGATTCAGGACAACCCCCTCCAGATATGGTCGAAGCTACCGATTCGGTTCTGATCGGAGATAGATCCAATTCACATACTCCACCTTTCTTGCTCACCTATGAAATCTATAATCGAAATCTGCATAACTGTTTAATTGATTCAGGGGCTTCATCTAATATTATGCCAGCTTCAGTTTGTTCCAAACTGAACATAGAACCTCAGAAGTCCGCAATTCATATTGTACAGTTAGACAGAACCAAAGTGCAGGTTATAGGAGAAATTAATTCCGTGACTATCAGGTTGTCTGTAGATCCCAGAATAGTCCAAAGAATAGACATTTTGATAGCCGACATACCTGAATTCTACGGTTTGATTTTGAGCAGGGATTGGTCTGAGAAACTGCATGGATATATTTCCACGGATTGGTCACATATGTGGCTCCCCTACAAGGGTAAGCCAAATCAAATAAGGATCGACCGTGAGAAACACATGACTCACACAGTAACCGATTTCGAACAAGAAAACCAGCCTGTGGCCTTCAACAACAACATTTTGGGAAATTATTCTTCAGAATCATTCTTTGGCAACTTTGTTGCCCAATCTTCCCCTTTTTCAGTAAACCATTGTACATCTCAAGTAGAAAATTTTTCACAATCAAATTTATCCAAATGCTTCAATGAAAATCAAAAGGATGTAAATATTTTTGTTGATTCTCCTTTATTTTGGTCTTTATATTTTGATGGCTCTAAGTCCAGTGAGGGCTCAGGAGCAGGTTGCATTTTGGTTAGTCCGCAAGGCGAAAGAACAATGCTATCCTGTCGATTAGAATTTGAATGCACCAATAACACGGCTGAATACGAAGCTTTAGTGCAGGGACTATATAAGGCAATTGACCTTAAAGTCCAATATATAAAGGTATTCGGCGATAGTGAGATCATTGTTAAACAGGTAAGGAATACAATTCATTGCCTGTCAAGTCACCTTAAGCATTATCAAACGCTAGTGCAAGATCTTACTTCACATTTCTCAGCATTCAACATTTCTTCAATCCCAAGATCACAAAATTCAGCAGCTGATTTACTAGCCAACGTGGCTTCCAAACTCCTCCCTTCCGAAGACTATAGTCTTGATAGATTTTCTATAGAATTAATTTTTAGACCTTCAGTTCCTGATAACATCACTAACTGGAGGGTTTTCAACCATGACGAGGACATCTTGCAATTCTTAACCTCTGAAAAGTCCTATGACAATCAAATCATTGAAGAACATGACCATGATTCTCAAATGAAAGAAACATCTCAAGATAACGCGATTCCTAAGCCTGTAGTAAAGCTCGAAGACCTTTATGACATTAAAGATAGGTTCAAGCCTGTAATTAATGCAAAACTCCAAAGCTCTACTCTTAGGTTTGAATTGATCAATTTGGGAACAGATCAAGCTCCTCAAAATATTAATTTAGGACTAGGACTTTCTATAGAAGAAAAGGAAGCATTCATCAAACTTTTAAGAAAAAACAAACAAGTTTTTGCTTGGAAGTATGACGACCTTAAGACATATGATACATCTATCATACAACACACTATTCCAATGCTTCCCGATCAAAAACCGATCCAGCAGAAGTTAAGAAAAATACATCCAAATTTGGAGAGCCAGATAAAGTCGGAACTTAATAAGCTCTTAAAAGCTAAGATTATCTTCCCTGTCCGACACTCAAACTGGGTCTCCAATATGGTACCAGTCAGGAAGAAAAACGGCGACATTCGAATCTGTATTGATTTCAGAAACTTGAATAAGGCAAGCTTGAAAGATAACTTCCCTCTGCCTACCATGGAGCAAATCCTTCAATCGGTAGCAGGATCTGAATTAATGTCTTTTCTTGATGGCTTCTCAGGATATAATCAAGTGTTGGTTCATCCTGATGACCAATTAAAAACTACATTCAGAACAAAATGGGGAACTTACGCATACCAAAAGATGCCTTTTGGACTCATAAATGCAGGAGCGACATTCCAAAGAGCTATGGATACAGCCTTTAGAGGGTTAATTAACCGTACAGTAGTCGTCTACCTTGATGATATTACAGTGTATTCTAAAAAGAGATATAACCACTTGCATGATTTAAATCAGATTTTTCAACGATGTAAAACATATGGTATCTCTCTTAACCCGAAAAAGTCTTTCTTCGCCCTTAATCAAGGTAAGCTCTTAGGGTTTATTGTTTCTAAAGATGGCATTTATGTAGATCCTGATCGAATTAAAGAAATTTCTGAAATTCCTTTTCCACATAACAAAAAATCGATGCAGTCGTTTTTAGGACAAATTAATTTCGTTAAGCGATTTGTTCCAGATTTTTCACAGATTGTACTACCACTGCAAACGATGATTAAAAAGAATTCAACCTTCAGATGGGGACTAGAAGAAAAGCAAGCTTTTCATCATATTAAGCAATCCATAATCAATGTCCCAGCTCTGAATACTCCAAATCTTTCTAATCATTTTACATTATACACTATTGCATTCGACTTATCTTACGCAGCAGTACTAACTCAGTTGAATGATGACAATTTGGAAGCGCCCATTTCGTTCTTCAGTTCAAACTTTCAAGGCGCCGAATTGAATTATTCCGAAATTGAGAAACAAGCTTTTGCTGTCTTTAAAGCAGTCAAACATTATCGACCCTTTCTTCTGAAAACCCATACTAAAGTAATAGTTCCTTTCTCAGCAGTTAGGCAACTATTAATCCAAAAAGAATTGGGAGAAAAGAGGGCAAACTGGGTCGCAGCCCTCCAAGAATATGACCTAGAAATAAAGCCAGCAAAGTTTGTTAAAGGTCAAGGTTTTTGCAGGACATTAGCAGGAGCATCAAACATTCCTGAATCAAGTGATACGGAGCCAACTCAAGAAGTTAATCAGCTAAGTATATCGGATTCTGAATCTCAATATTCAGATTTGATCTTTTATTTAAAGAATGGTTATGCACCTACCAATTTGTCCTACAAGAACAAAAGGGCCATTAGATTGAAAGCTAAGAATTTTTCCCTTATTAATGATGTGCTCTTCAGGAGAAACTATGATTCTGTCCTATTAAGATGCCTTGAGAAACCTGAAGCTCAAAAGGTTTTGCAGGAGCTACACGATGGACCGGCAGGGGGACATTTTGGAGCTGATACAACAGCTCATAAAGTCATCCATGCTGGATATTATTGGCCTACTTTGTTTAAAGACGCTCATGAATATGTTAGGAAGTGCATCAAATGCCAAACTACCAGTGGAAGACAACAAAAGCCAGCTTTCCCTTTGCAACCAATCAACATTGAACAACCTTTTGAACAATGGGGATTGGACATCATTGGGGAAATAAATCCTTCTTCTTCCAAGCAACACAAGTATATCCTTATAGCTACTGATTACTTTACAAAGTGGGTAGAAGCAATTCCGTTAAAGACAACAAACTCTGAGGCAATCATCGAATTTATAGATCAGTTCATCATTACCAGGTTTGGTGTTCCAAACGCTCTTGTCTTTGATAATGCTTCTTATTTCTCAGGCAATGCAATGATTGATTTCGCTATTAAAAGAGGATTTAAATTAAAGTATTCTGCTAACTACTACCCCCAGGGCAACGGCCTAGCAGAATCAACTAATAAAAATCTAATCAAAATCATTAAGCGGACAATTGAAGAGAATCATAAGAACTGGCATAAATCCTTAGTATTTGCATTATGGGCCGACAGGATAACACAGAAAGCTTCCATAGGGACCTCTCCGTTTAATCTTGTATACGGAAAAGAAGCAGTCGTACCAACCAACCTTCTTCTTCCACTCTAGCCTTAGTGCAATTTATCGATGAAACTCCTTCTTCTTCTATACAGTTTAGACATGATCAAATTCTCAAACTTGAAGAAGAAAGGGATAAAGCCCAGGTTACACATGCGAAACATCAACAAATCATTAAAGCAGCTTTCGATCAAGCCTCATCCAGCCCTAGACAATTTCAAGTCGGAGATCTAGTCCTGAAATGGGACAAAGCCCATGAAGACAAAGGTAAACATTCCAAATTCCAAAAACTGTGGCTAGGACCATTTCAGATCTGTGAAAAGGTAGGCCATTCCACATTCATACTTCAAAATCTATCAGGGGTGAGAGATTCTCTCCCTGTCAATGGTCTAATCTTGAAGAAATTCTTTAATTGAGGAGGTAACCCCTTCTCTTTGTAGCTTGATAGTTTTTATATAATTTGTAGGATTTGTAGAAATAAGAATGTAGGACATTTTCCATTGACCTTTTGCTGTAATTAAAAGCTGTCTCGCCATGACAATATTAGTATTTACTTTTGGATAATAGCGTCTTAAACCAAGAGAGATCATTTCTAGGAAATTAGATATCTTTTTATTCTGAACATCACAGTCTAACCTTTGTAAAACTTCACTCTGAACAAAGTTCTATGAGTCATCTTGAGTGTTCGAAATTAGTCCCCAAAGGTTATCCATATGAAAATAAGAGCTAATTCATCTTCAGCATCTTTAACTCTTAAACCTGTCATCCATTTATTCTCAAGAAGATAGTTGTTCATCCCATTCACCGAAAGTTTATGATTACTCAGAGTGTAATTCTAAAATATAAAAGATTAAAGATAAGAGGTCTTATTACAAGCCTGCTTACCATGTTCATAGGAAAATAATTTAACTGACATTACCAAAACTGCATATCAAACAGGGTAATGGCTTGTAAGTTCAAGACAAGGGGTCTCATCACGAGCCAGCTTGTTCAGTTTAAATTACTACCCGTGAATGGCATTGTCATTTATCTGGCCACCAAACCAGGACAATGGCTTTTATCTTAAGTAAAAAGGAAAATGAAATTCAAAAAAAAAAAAATATACAAAATTATTTTTTTGAATTCATTCTGTTTAGTCACACTCAAAGGTAAATGGAACAATGGACAACAACATGGTTAAAAGGTAACCCTGTCGAGACTATGAATGTTTGCTGGCAGCAGAGGCTCTACCTGTGACAGAGGAGTTTATTTTAAAAGCTGATATGGAAAAGTTTTCTATTTTTACTTTTACAAACCAATAAGGACTTAGTTTGATACTCGAAGTGCATTTATAAAAAGAGGAAGTCAAATGAAGAAACCTGTTTTATTCAGAATCAATTGATATCTAGTTATATTAGAAATTTCCTTTCCTTTATAAAGATTCTATTTGAAAAGATGTAAGTATATTTATTAGTCCAGAGATAACTGGTTCTGCCAGCGAATCGCCAATTGTTGTGCCCTACAACAACCCCCCATTTCATAATATTTTTATCACAAACAATTTACATATGAAATGGGTCCCTTTTAAAATTTTTAATTGGCATTAATAAACTTGTTCAGTTAAGGTATGATAATCAAATGAATTTGTGCATAAAACCCTTGTTGAACAAATAATGAGCAATTTTTGAGGTTAAGTCCGAAAAAAGGCAATCGCAAGATTGGCTGCCATCTTGGTTTTTCCCGATGCGATATCGCTATCGGTCATCGGCGATAACCAATGCACATAAAGAAAAATCACATACCTTTTTCCCGATGCGACACGATATCGGCGATCGGCTATCGGCACGACACTATGTCTTGTGAAAAGTGTTTTAACGCTCCGACCCGATGCGATATCGCTATCGGCAGTCGGTAGAATCCTACGCAGTTTCATAAGACGTTCATATCTGTTCCCCGATGCGATATCGCTATCGGCATTCGGTAAATCAATTGGGAATTGTTTTCGCGCGCCGATACAATGTCGCAATCGGCGTTCGCTAAAGATCCTTCCCAAATGACAATGTCATTTATCCTCCCGATGCGATTTGATGACGCTTAATGATGACCTCAGTTTCCAAAAGGTGATTATTTCAAAACATTAAAGTTAGATTTAAATCTGATTTGACAACAACACAGATCTCAAGATACCGTTAAGTAAAGGGATAAGGTAATGCATGCGTATTTAAAGCTTTGCCCCTTCGAATTAACAAGCAATTACGATTAGACTTTTGAAAAAATCTATTACACGCTTTAAGGGGTCATTCGGTTTAATAACTTCAGTAATGGTCATTTATGAAGCTGCAGGCCGTAAAATCACCATCATTGCATCTACGATGCCTTCTCAAATCATTAGATCCGCAGCCTCTTTTAGGAATAATCTCGCCACGCTTCAAATTATATATTTATCCCGTTATGGATTGTCATTGTTATTTCTTTGTTACGATTTCTCTTGCACTTGTGTAGAATTCGACTACCGAGAGAAGTCTGAATATGATGGGAAAGAAGTTCAAGAAGGTGGCAGGTTCTACTGCGACACCTGCCTCAGGCCAAGCTGCTACAGCTTCAAGGAAAGGCTTAATCTCAGATACTACATGCACTGGTCTTACTGGTACTACATGGCAAGGGACATACAATTTGCTAGAAGGAGAACAACCAGAAGCGACAGTAACGGAGGCAAGTGTGGATGAACTAAGAAAGTCTGAGGCAACTCTTAAAGATTTGGCTGACTCCTTTCTGCACAGAATAGCAGCCAGGGAACAAGTCTTGCCTTATACTGATGTGGTACGTTGGGCAATTGAAGAAATTCCTCTCACTAATAGAACCTTCCTTACTAAGGATGGAAGGATTTTCGGCTCCTTCAAGCCTGATGACTTGAGACGAATGTATCATTTGCCCAATCCCGAGCAAGTCTATAACAGAGCATTTGTGGAGAAATTCGCCAGAGAGAATGAATCACCAGCCGAACCTCTCCGAGATTGGAGGCAAAATCCAGCAAAACACAAGCAGGATATGTCGGGTAAGTACTCCAATGCTTCTTTGGCTTCACCTTACTGCTATGCTGGAATTATGATGTGTAGATTGTGGGGATTTCATGATTCTGCAAATATCCATGTTGATATGGTTCCCCTAATGGAAGCGGCCGTCAATAGTATAATTATGGATTGGGCCACTATCCTGTCTGATAAGTTGGTCTTAGCTATTCGCGAGTTTAGGGCCAAAACCAGAGTCACTGAGAGAAAAATCCCACCTTTCTATTATTCTGCCTACATTATGGATGCCCTTTGTTTTAATTCTGAGTTTCCTATCCTTGGTTGGAGATGGACAACCCATGACCCAACACCTATTCATTTGTATCATCGTAAATTGTGGAAACCCTCTCACAAAGACCATTTATACCAAATCTGCAATGGTTTTATGGTTCCCATTCACTATTCTATTTTTGACAGACCTATCCCTAGGATTTCCTATGAAGCCTCTTTTGACCTACCAGCCGTAGCCCATTGGTTCGGTGAAGAATGTTTTTCTTATATCAGAGTTTTTGGAAGCAAAGCCAGGCCACATGTTCTCCCCTTATACATGCCAGACAAATTGTTAGCCCGAGAAATCTCCTATCAGATCATGTCTGAAGGTGTCACCCAAACTCTCAAAGAGGAGAAGAAGAGAGGATGGCCATCTTTTCCTTTAAGAATTGGAGTTTATACGCTGCTAAATTATAAGCATGCAGAAAAGGAAGCAGCAAAGCTCCAAATGCTATCTCTAGTTTCTATTCCCAACAGACTCTATGACCCGAAAAAGACAGCTTTCATTGCCTTAGAACAGGCTAAGCTGACAAAGGTTGTTCATCAAGAAGGCCAGTTCGACGACCTGTTCATGGGTGCTGATTCAATAAGCCAAGTCAGACAACTTGCTGCGATGAGATATGAAGATGTGGAACTAACTGAATTTAATAAACTTAGAAAGCAAAGGTTGCAAACTTTGCCTATAAAGTTATTATCCACAACCCCAACTTCATCCTCAAGCGAGCCTGATCAGCCAGAAATAAATTCACCTCCCGTTACAATTAGAGAACAGGAGGAAAGTCAAAGAAAGCTGCAGGCAGAAAGGCACAGAAGAGAACAAATAGAAAGGCAGCAAAAAGCACAAATTGAACAAGAGCAAAGAAGGCAAAGGGAGCAAGAAGAGCAAAGGAGACAAAGGGAGATAGAAGAACAGAGGAAAAAAGAGGAAGAAGAAAAAGTAAAGAAAGAACTGGAAGATAGACAGATAAAGGAATTGGAGGAACAACAACGAAGAGTACAAGAGGATCAACAGCGGGAGGCATTCGAAGAACAGCAGAGGATAGAAAAAGAGAAAGAACAGAGTAAGCAAATCTCTGTTGATACTGAATTGATTAAAGAATGGAATCAATTTGATTCCATTATAAGTGGTAAAGAAGCCTCCAAAGACTCAGATGCCTTAAAGACTCCCGATACTACTCTTTCTCCGGTTCTTGAAAGAACCAGCGGCCCACCCATGGTACAAAGTGTTGAGGAAATTACTCAAAGCCCAGCCGATCAAATTGATCTTCAGGTAGAGGAAATTCCTCCCCTAGACATTTTCTACAGCCCTAAGCATAGAGCCGTTGTAAGACGCTCAAGGAAGAGACGAAGGATTGATCAACCTTCTATTTCAAATGAGCAAACAGTCACGGGCAATGTCGTCTGGAAGGGAGAATTAAGTCCCTCTGAAGATCTGACAAAGCTGTCGCAATTTGCGGGAGCTTATTCAGCGGCAACCATTGACAAAGCATCCGAAGTGAGTCTTCTTTTGAAGACTAAAGAGCATGAGGTCTACGCATTGCAAGCAGAAGTGATAGAAGCAAGGAATAAGGCAGCATAGGCAGAAGAACAATTGCTGGTCCAACAACAAGAAAATCATTTGTTAACCCAGCAAATTGAAAAACTGAAGATAGATCAGAGTGACATTCAAAAGGCACAAGAATTGTCAGAAGCACTATCCCAGTTGGAGGCAGCGAATGAGCTGTTATTAAAATCTAAAGAGGAGCAGATAATTCAGCTGTCAGCACAGCTTGAAAGTATCAAAAGTGCCAAGAGTATTGATGATTTCAAAACAGAGGCAATTCTAATAAACGGCGCATTGATATCTCAGACCAGACTCTTGTGTCAACAACTAGTCGAAGCTGAGATACTCTGTGACACATCTACAGCAGTATGTGAGCAAATCGAGAAAGCCAAGAGTAACTTGGATCAGGCCGAGGAAGATATAACAGATTATATTGAATGGCAAGACACTCCAGAAGGTAAAGCGTCAAATTTTTCCTGAATCTGTGTAACATATAAATACATACTTTTTATGGAATGGAACACACAGGTAATGAAGGCGGAAAGGGCAACATCCAGGTGCAAAACAATTTCCAAAAACATGATCAATCTAGTCAATGATACATTGTATCTGGCTAACATGATTTCACAATGCACACCTGGAAACATAACAACCGCGAATATGCTGGAGCACAAGAATTATTCTCAGCTGGAAGAACAAGGGCGGTTAATTGCTGGAGTGAATACCTTGACCGCCGACGCATACTGGCTTTTCCTGATTAAACCGCATTCTCAAAGGTCGGCTCTTAACTGCTTAACCGACGCTCTCCGATACCTGATTGCCGATTTCCAAGATGCCACATACGATGCACAGCTGACTTCGCGCCTCAATACTCCACCAGAAGTAGAGCCAATGATGGCGATATGTCAGCGAAGGAGTAAAGGCAAAGAGACCTCTGCCTAAAGCATCATCGCCGACTGCCGAATCATCCAAATGGACAATGATATTTGTTAATGCCGATTTAGTTGTTTTTCAGTTTTAGATATTTAGATATTTTTAGATTAGTATAGTATTCATAGACCCTTTCATTGTTTTGGAAAGGGTCGTAAAATTTTGTAAAAGACTAAAAGGCTGAAGTTTGCACTATTGTGCTTCAGTCTATATTCTTTTTGAAACTCGACTACTGGTCCTTAATTTTACTTGGAATGCTGTTTTAAGTAAATTGTGCACTATTGTCGTTTGCTTGGAATGTTTTCTGGTTGGAAGGAAGGACCGCGACATAGCGATTAATATATTGGATTGATCAAACAGCTTGCATGGTACTATTATCTGTATCTGTTCTCTTTTCTGTTATATAAATTGTTGTGTTATTACTCTGCTATTATTGATTACATGTATGCGATATAACAACAAATTTACATTTCATATCACTATTGAATGTTTTGTGATTTGTTATCTCTTTCACTCATGTATGTAACAATGATATAAATGAATAAGTGCAGTAATTCGCTATTATCGCTCTGCATAACTATTTATGCAGAGCAATCTTAAATGGTTTAAACATTTATGCTTACTGTTAGTGACATCTATATGCCTGCCATTAAGCATAGATTATCAAACGCTGCATCGTCTGAATCGATAAGTCCCGGGATTAGCTTATAGTTATTATATTTCTTTCATAGTTTAATTATTTGTTTATTATCACTTCATATCCTAAAATCATCCATCCATCCCGTTTACTTATAAATCTTTGGGAAACTGGTCCCATTATCCCCAGTCGGAGCCACTATTCCAAATGGAAAAGGAGCTGCACTAAGTTCTGGACCGGGTGGTTTCCCCGATGTTGTTGCAACGAATTTCGGGGCATCAACAGGTATATAAGTTGTTTATTTGCAAGGGAGTGCTTCATGACACTTGGATGGATGGTGAGAGATCCAATTTGATGATCATTTGTCATGGTGACAAAATGAAGTGTAATACTAGTCCAGATGCATACCTTTTTACAATTTTTCCATCAGGGCTATAGATAACCCCTCCCCCTCCTACCGCCGCTTATTATAGTAAAATAATTATACATTAATTTTTAATACATTAATTATTAAACTTCAATTATAAATATAATGCTCTTCCATATTTATTTTCATTCTGTTAAGAATCCTTCATTGTGACATCACATTCTCCTTCATATTCTACAACTTCCTTTAGGTTTTATGGCACTCTTATTTCCATGGCTGACTTGGTCCTTTCATTTATATACCATATATCTCTCTATATTTATTATTTCACTTATGCAACTCCTTCTCGACAAACTAATCTTAATGATGAATCTAGTTTTAGATTTGAAAAATAGATCAACAAGATGGACATTGTGGGTCATTTTTGGGTTCCACAATCTAACAAAAACAACACCACCAACCATAGAAACCTTGAAACAATAATCAAATATTTTTATAATATAAATACATGGTTACTATCTAAAGATAGAGAAACTACCTTCATCACATAATCAACTAGTTGAATAGATATCTCAACCAAACACCAATATAGGAAGCTACTTAGTTGGAGAATAACTCTCAAACCAAATAGATCTAACTGAATCCTAAATAATAGGAGGAAAAAATTAAGATTTACATACTATAACACCCTCCTTAATGATTACTTGTCTTAATCTCAATTAGCTTAGGCCTTCACCAATATGTTCTCCTCTATAACACATGATCCACTATGAACTGAACTACCTCATGAGTAGAAAATTCTATGTTTGGTCCAAAATAAAATCTACAAACATTGGAAAAATGTTAACATCCATATAAATAAATAACCATTCATTGAAATGCATGGTTAGTTAGCTGCTACAACCTTTGATCTACTACAATGTCCCTTCATGTACATGGCTCTTTCAACCATCCTTAACTACATATCACCACACCTATACTTGTGCATTTAACTTTGTTTGCATCACCATCATCATCATCCTAGGTTTTTCAAGATTACTTATAACCACGCTATAATTTCTTTTCATCTTACCCTAATTTATGCTTTTAATGCTCTTTCATCAAAATCCCAAGGAACAAAATACTTTGTAGGAATATTTGTCCATATGTTCCTTGCCTCTCTCAATTTTTCTTTTCTTCATGAGATCCTCTTGTAGTTTCTACTTACCATGAACAATGCATCAAGTGGTTTTGGATGACCATAAACCATCACACTGAGAAATTTCTAGATGACCACAAACTTTCTTCTATTAAGTGGATTTTGGCTTACCATAAACCTCACACTTCAAAGTGGTTTTCTGATTACCATGAAATTTTCAACCTATGAAATTTTCAACATAAGAAATTTTAGGGGTATACATGCCTCATTAGGCTTACATCATCATTGACTCAAGTACATATAATTCTCTTACTTTATCCATGGATATACCAAATGCACATTCAAACATTCTCTAGGACCTCTACATCAAATCAAACATGGCATTATATACTTTCTTACAATCACAATGTGTGAGTCACATTATTATATGGTCTATTACATAACACTCACAAAATTTTAACTTCACTATTCACCATCATTTGACTTCCATTATTGTAACATTCACAAGAACTATCACAAGGTCTTTTTGTTTTCTACTTTGAGGATCACATCTTCACTTGTGATTTTTTCACTATGAGATTTCTTCTTTCATTCTCTTGTACTTGCATACACAACTTTCTTCTTCTGTCAATGAAAAACTAACATTTATGTCCATATGAAAATAAATCTATCTACCGAGATACATGGGTACCATCCATTATCCTTTCCGATTCTCCAGAAATCATTTTCACCTACATGGTTCAACAACATATTTAAATCTCTATAATTTAGTCCCAACCTTCTCAAATTCTAATATTATCATATCTCATATTCCCCCCTTAATTGAAGACACAATTCTCTAATTTCACATCAATCTTAGATATGAGTTCAATTGCCACCCTCAGATCTATCCATGTGGTTTATTTTACAACTTGGTGGCACATCCTCCATGTGCACAATAAGGATACATACTACATGATTACATATGATACAACATTACTCAATGTTGGTATGACACAATGGGGCTTACAAAACAATTGTTGAAATCAACTTGTCTATGAATATGCCTTTCCATCTTGGACTAAAACTCCTAGATGTCATGTATGACCTATCATGTTCCTTGTGCACAATCACAACATTTAAAATTAGGTACAACAAGTATTCAAAATTCTTTACAAAAGTTACCATCACTCCATTATAACAATCATATGGTTCAAAATTTCCAAGCCCTTTATATGTTGTCTATCTCTTACTTTGCTGCAACACTTCTTCTCTACCTCTCTAATTATAGAATGTGAAAAAATCCATTAAAATCACTTTCCCATGGAAAATATATTCCATAACATGTGAATGGAATATAAAACCAATTATTTATATCCTTCATCCTTCATAGGACCACTAATAAAATTAGGGATTTTTTAGCACATTTACCAAGAAAAAAAATCACTAAAGCTATTAAAGAGGTTCTCATTATTCTTGTTGAAAAAAATTATTGGATGAAAATGGGACTTTCACATTGTGACCACACTTGAAAATAACCTCATAGAAAACTATCACCAAGCATAAAGAAATCATATTCCATAAAAAAGAATTAAGGTTTTTACCTTTGTTATAAGTCGTGCTTTTAGTACCCAATGTGTAATCCATGTTTGACTCATCTCTTTGAAACCTCTGACCATTATTTCCCTTTCCTCATTGTTTGGACTCTTGAATTTAGGCCAATATCATGAGATTTCCCCATTAAATCAACATAGTTCAAACTTAGAACAAATTTCAATATGTGAAAATAAAATCCCACTTGGGCTTGAACTCGACATCACTAAATGTGGCAGCACTCAATCATGCCACCTTCACCCCCTCAAATGAGATCCAAATGGATGTATAACTTCTTTCTCCTATTGGAATCCCATCGCAACATATGATGTCACGTATAGGGGTAAAGCCTCAACATCTAACCCAAGGAGGCCAATAAATTCATACATGTCACTCCTTGATTGTCTTCATTTTGACCTTGAAAAATATTTTTGATGATTTAAACTCTTGTGCGTTTTGATATTTTTCTTTGAGTATGTGAACAATGAAATGTGAAATAGAAAATATAGTCCTAAAATCCACATGATGGTTGACATACCAAATTAAATACATAGGCCATAATATTTGTATCAATTAGGGTGTTTGTAAACATAAAGCACAATACAGTCCACAAAGAGCTAGCCTAGATTGGCTGTCACCTTCTAGTGCTAAAGTTAGCTAATTAAAATCAAGAATTAAAGATAAACCAAGGAAGCATGAAATAAAACTTAAAGAATAAACACACCACTTGAAATGTAAAGAACATAGGCTTAATTTATGAATACTCTAGATTTAAGGCATTTCACATAGGTCATATTCTTCTACACAATCATGTTCAAGAGTTTCAAGCTCTCACACAAATTCTTGTAAATGACTAAAATTGGAAACAATGATTAAGGGGTTTTGGTTTAATGGATTGGTATTTCACTAGGGTCTGTCTTTCTGATGAGAACAAGTGGACACTATGGTAGTTCATTTATTCCGTCTAGTAAACTTCAACCTAACACCATTTAGAATGGTAAGAAGGCATTATGGCCTTCTCCATTTATGATAGATAAAATGGATGGTCACTCAAGTAGTCTTCTACTCATATCCTTAATTGGCATATTCCTAAGTTATTGATTTAGTCTAGAATAAAAAGAAATGAATAATGATTCTAAGAAAGCAAGGCACTATGGTGCTTATTAATACAATGCTAAGTGAAAAGTTGTGAAAGAGTTGGGGCCTTATACACCAAAAAAGGTGGTGGATGGAACACCTAGTGCTTTTCTCAACTTATCAAGTAGTTTGTCCTCGTAAGCAAAAACTACCCTATGATAAGTAAAGCTTATGAATAACACTTGAAATCATGAAATATAAACCACAATATGAAACAAAGTATGGGTAGAAATATGTTATTGAATAAGGAAGTGAGCTCAAAGAGAAACTACAATCATGGTATCATGAGGCAACTAGTATGAAAAAGATAAGTGAAGGTGTACAAAAAAGTAAAAGTTAAAGAGCACAAACATAAAAATAACACATATGAATAGGTTATACCAACATGCACAAAATGAACAACACATAATATGTAGTGCACAAGCTTTGGTTGTGGGGGAGATCCATGCCTCAACAAGAACACCAAATGTCTACTAGTGGTTAAAAATAAAAGAAATAACATGTATTAAGTGAAATAATATTAGAGCAAGCTTCAAAGTCTGAAGTCTAAGCTACAAAATATTTCTTTAAATTATTCAAATTACAAACTTGTTTTGCAAACACTACTTGCTTTTATAAGAAAAAATACAAATAAATACCAAAAAATCCTCTTTTTTGGCGATTGTGACCTATCCTAGGGATGTAATTGGATAAAATTGACTCTTTTTAGTGATCATATCATGGAGAAAATAAGAAAACATAAAATATTAGCGTAATTCCCAAATTGTCAAGTGTTTTTTCTATTGAACTGGGCACATTGGCTGCGCATCTTGGGGCCGATTTATTATGAGTGGATATGTATTCATTCATCTTAGGATATCAATATAAAAACAAATTTCTTAAAATTCACCTGTTTATTATAGATATGAAAATGAATGATCATTTATGTGATTTATTGCATGTTGTAAATTCGTGTTATAATGCAATTTTTTCATAAATTTTTGAAAATTAAAAATGTCCCAAAAAATAACTTAGGGAGTTCATTTATTAGCAAAAATATGAATAAACTTCATTAAATTAAACTTAAAAGGGTTTTCATAAGGCTGAATAAAGTAATAAACCATAGAAAAAATTAGGTCATAAAAGAGGACTAACAATGGTGCTCAAACAATGTTTCTCCTTGTGACATTCATTAGCGTTATAGAAATGGCAAAGTTATTCTATGGATATAACAATAAAACCTCCACAAGAATTTAGCACTCTAACATCCAACCTTTATTACATGTGGGCTACTTCATCAAGGTCCTTGCTCCTTTTTTGTAGAAAATAAGGTGATAGAATTTCATCTGCTCAAGAAATTTTAATCTAATTCAAGAGACACAATTCTATTCTATTGCTCTACAGAATTTGATTCACAATTTAGAACAATGATAAAAAGCATGCAATAAGAAAAACCACACATGCACAGTATTTTTCTAAGGGAAAGAAACTGCTAAAAAAATCTTAAGCATGCTTACATTAATAAGATGAATAAAGAATGTATTACAATTGCTAGCTCACTCTAAGCTCAACCTGCAAGTGAATAAGCCATCTCTCTACTCAATGAGAACTTTTGACCCACACTTAGTCAATTTGTTCGTTGGATTGAGCCCCTATTTCCTTGTGCCATTCCTATAGAATTAGCCCCTATTTTTAAGGAGTTTTTCTCTAGTTGATTGCACAATTTGCAAGGTTTGATCATCTGCCTACATGCAACACCTATACACTCAAAATAATTCACAACTACTTGTTACACTGCCTTGGAATCTCCACCATAGCTAGGAACTCGAATTCTCTAGATGCACTAGTTATTTTAGGCTGATTGATCAATTAGCTAGATGACCACTAAGTTAGACTATTGTGCCACTGCACAACTAACCTTCCACTAGTTCCTCTAACTATTAAAACTAGTTCAACTGAACACAATTGGATATAAATGTACTGGATTACTAAAATTTAGCAATCACACATGCTTAACTAAACTCCAAGCCCTCTAACTCAAATTTACTGAGCTAACTGAGTGACAAGAGCCATGTCACACAAGTTAACTACATCCAAGTTGTCTGTTGATGTGGAAATTCAATTTTTTTCAATTTGACTAAGGCAAAGTCAAATTGAGACTTTCTTGCTGCACTTCTCAACACTCCCTCCTAGTAAGAAAGGGATTATCAACCACCCCTATCTTGCACCTGTGGAACTCAAACTTCCCTCTTGAAAAATCCTTTATCAAGATGTCAACATCTTGTTCCTCTATCAAAATGTATTGTAGAAACATTATGCACCTTTGCACACAGTATCGTAAATGAAGATATCAAATATCTATATTCTTGGATCGATCATGAAATACCAGATTCTTAGAGAGCTATATGAAGCTATGATTATCACAATAGATCACAGTTGGATCCATCATCTGACCAAACAATCCCACAAGTATCTTTCTCATCCAGATCACCTTATGTTTTGCTTGACTTGCAGCCATGTATTCTGCTTCTGTCAAGCTCAGCACCATAGATATCTGCTTCCTATTGTACCAGGAAACCATTATAGACCCAACACTAAAAATTCCACTTGATTTACTTTTAGTCAGATGGACACCCTGCCTAATCTACATCTATGAAGCCACACAGTTTCACTCCCTTTGTTTTTTTGTACCATAATCCATGTTGGGTAGTGCCTCTGAGGTACCATAAAAACATGTTTAGCTACTTTCCAATACAATTTTATCGAACTAACCATAGCTTGGCTTAGTTGGTTGACTGCATATCACATATCAGGTCATGTGTTCACAAGATACATCAGTGAAATCACTAACTATCGGTAAAAGGAAACATACACCTCTTCACCTGAAGTGGCATTCTCCTTCCTCTAGTTGGTCGTTATAGGTGTCTCCGTGGGCCTACAACTCTCCATGCGAAATCTCTACAGTATCTCAGTGGTATACTTTCCTTGAGACACAAAAAATTCCCCACCACCTTTCCATACTTCCAACCCGAGGATGTAGTGCATCAGACCCATGTCCTTCATCTCAAATTCCCTTGAAAGGTCCTCCTTGCAAGAGCTGATCAAATTATCATCACCTGTTAATATTAAATCATTAACATATAAAACAATGATAAGAAATTTATATTCTACCAAAATATGATAAAGGTTCACATCCACTTCACTTTTGGTGAAGCCCAAACCAGTGAGATAATTGCCGATCCTCGTGTACCAAGCTTGGGGTGCCTGTATGAGACCGTACAATGATCGTATAAGTATACACACATGAGAATCCCAATAAAATGTCTCAAAACCTTTTGGTTTCTCTATGTACACTTCCTTCTTAACAAAACCATTGAGAAATGTTGTTTTTACATCCATCTAGTGGATATTGCACCCCATCTACGCATCCAGTGCAATAATTGATCTACTGGATGAATACCTTTCTACATGAGAAAAGGTTTCATCATAGTTAATTCCCTCAACTTCAGAGAATACTTTGTCCAAAAATATGGCCTTATACTTATTTATGCTTCCTCTACTACATTCTTAACGTTGAAGATCCATCTTGAATTCACAACTGATTTATCTTTCGGTCTTGGGACCACTTCCTAAACACTGTCCTTCATGTTGGATTCATATTCTTCCACCATTTCATCAACCCAAAATGGTTTCTCAACCACTTCCTTAAAAGAGGATGTCTTAGTCTCTAAAATCTTAGTTATTACAGCCATGTAGCAAGTGTACCTCTCAGGTGACCTCCTTTTCCTGCGTAAATTTGAAGGAGCTCCCACATTCTCCCTTGCATATTTCACAAGTCTATCAACTTCCCTTGTTCTTTTTCTACCTTCTCTGGATGGTTCTGCTTGAGTGAATGTCTCCACCCTTTGCTCCTCTATTTGTGGCTGCTCCATAACTTCCTAGGGCTCCTCCTTTGGAGCTAAAATATCCACTTCTAGTGGGATCTGAAGCTCCCTCTCAAGAGAGGATCACATCACTTTCTCGTCAACAAAATTTACATCCCTTCACACGACTGTCATTATGAAGGATGATAAGTACACACAATAACTTTGTGGATTTTTGTTGTAACCAAAAAAAACTCCCAACTTTGCTATCAACTCAAGTTTCTTCCTCGAATCTTTGGAGACATGTCATAACAGAGGACCCAAAAATCCTGAAGTGAGACACCTCTAGATTTCTCCTTGAGAAATCATCCTCTGGTGTAATCATACAAAGAATCTGATGAGGGCTCCATTTCTGTAAGTAGACTATTGTGTTACATACCTCTACCCACAAATGCAGTGGTAGGCCTTGGTCATGTAGCATAGTTCTTGCAACTCCAACAATGCCCTGGTTCTTTCTCTCGGCTACCCCATTCTACTGTGGGTTGTGGGGTGATGTCAACTCTCTTCAAATGCCTTATTTCACATAGAGCTCCTTGAATTAATTTGAAACACACTCACCTCCACTATCGCTCTTGAGAGCATTCACCTTCTTGCTGGTCTCTTTCTCAACTAGTGCCTTGAATTCTACAAACTTTGAGAATGTCTCATCCTTCTTCTGCATGAAGAAGATCCAACACTTCCTTGAGAAATCATCAATAAGAATAACACAACATTTGTGTCTAGTATGTTAGAGTTGGTATTGTCATCCCTCCGTCAGAGATCAAATCCTCTTGTTGCATTTCATGTTAGGTGTCCCGCTCAGTCATTTTCATTCCATTAGGCGCATAGATCATCTGACGATAGTGGCATTCCTCCAAGTTCCCTCATGTTATTTACCTGCGGCACATATTCGCTCATTAAAAACCTATACAGTCTCCTTTTTATCCTGAAATTGCAAAGATTGTCTTTAGTGGTCAGTTAGGTCTAGGGTTTCATTAGGGTTTCGTCAAAAAATGTGTTAAATTGTCCAATAATTGCCAGCAGGCCATGAGGAAGTTTCAACATCAATAAATTGCATCGCCAAATGTTCGAAAATGTGTTTTTCCTCAAAACTCTGTTTTGAGGAAAAAACAGAGTATTTAGCTTTAATTGTGAAAAATCATGAAAGTTTTGTTATTCTCATTGTAAATTCATTCATCTGCATCCTGGTTTCTTTCCTTAGCTCAAAAGCTCTGACACCTGCAAAAAACAAGCAAGCTCAAGTCATTAAATTCATCACAAAGTGAAAAAAACAGTGAAAAGGTTCAAAAACAGAGTTTAAAGATAAAGTCAAATCCAAAACATTACAAAAGTGGGTTTCATGAGCCAAAATTTCAAAATCTCTTTGTTTATAAGCTATTCCTTCATGTGATAAGCTCATTTGCAAAAGAGAAGCAAGATAGAGCAAAGTTGGTGAGCAAGTGAGAACTTGGGCAAAAATCTCTGTAAAAATACCGGCGCGGCACATTGGGCAGGAGGCACGGCACATACAGCCAGTGCGGCGCACTGGGGCTTAGAACTCAGTGCATTTTAACACAGGCACAACACACTAGGCATGTTGCATGGCTCATACAACCAGGAAGCCCGAAAAACCTCCAAACTTGCTCCAATCACCCGAAATCACATGGAACGATCTTGATACAAGTAGGTAGACTCTTCAAATCTGTATTCCAAGTTTGATGATGGTTGGATGGTATGTTTTTTATGGTGCTTGTGAAAAGCAATCAAACCCTACTATTTAAAAAAAAACTTGCTACCTAGGGTTTGAAAACCTATTTTTCTACCAAGTTCATCATCCCTCCATTACTCCCCTATCCCATTTATCCCTGAATTTCATTGTTCTCTAAATTCCCCTACCCCCCTAAGTTCATTAAATCCCTATCCCAAAATCCCTTTCCCAAATGTCCATATGTAAACCCCAAACCCTAATCCTATACAAGAACTCCCATAATATCCCATATTTCCCTAATTAAGTCTATCCCAACAGTCCCAAATTTCCCATTAGTTTTCCCCTCTCCTAACAATTCCTTGTTTCACTGTTTTCCCTTGGTAGCAGAGGTCAAACAATCATCAAAGGCAGTCCACCACAGTTTGACACATCAGCTCTTATTTCTTCAAGGCAATTTGTCTACCAGCAGTTATGGCATCAGATCCTTCATATGATTATGAAGAAGAGACCCAAAGTGACTCACCCACGGAGGGGCATGCACCCAGGAGGCCTCATAGAGGTGGCAGACATATCAGAGAAGAACCTACCACTCTTACCAAGTTGCAGGCCTGCCCTCTTGCCCTCTTTTGTTTCCAGCATTAGTCATGCTATGAATTTTGCGAGAAGGTTGCTCATATTCAGTTTCATTGTGAGTTGGCCCACTTATTTGTGTTGCATTTGCATGGTGATCAAGCCACTCTTGCTGGTGTTACTTTCACATTAACACCAGAAACCATTTCATTGGCAATCGGCATACCAAACATTGGAGAACCATGGAATAAGAGACAGAAGATTGACCGGCAACACTATGAACCATACATCAAACCTAGCTTTCTGAGGTAGCTTAAGAGAGTGTTTCCTTTTTGGTTTCTCAAGGATGAGTATGCTCCTTTAATGAAACTCATCATGAAGTATTTCACCTGTGAGGGCCGTTTCTCCCGCTTGTATGCTTATCACATCGAGCTGCTGATGCATTTCACTCGGGTGCGAATGATGAACATTCCTTATTTCATATGCCAGAACATAGAGAAGATGACCACTCTTGTGCAGCACAAGACCTTTCAGCAGCAGTTCAACAGTCTTTATCATTTTTCGCTCATCAAAATTGTGGTTGTTCACTAGCTTGGTTTACAGAGCATCACATGGGATGACTTCATTTCTCATTAGCTTTTCAGAGCTTCACAGGTACCTTCAGAGGTTGGGCATGAGACAGGTGGACCTTCTTATTAGCAGGGCCATGAGATCACTAGTGTGCCGGTGTTCATCTCTTATCAGAGAGGCACTAGACGGTTGTTTGTAGCAGCGAAGCAAGTGTTATCTCCACCCGGGGTGGAAGGGGCCTTGCTTCCTCCATCAGCACAACAGGTTCAGGACCTAGGCAAGAGTCCTCTATAAGAGGAAGGACCATCAGGTGGGCGAGAGACTGATGTCATCCTCATTGAGGGTGATGATACTGACATGGGCCCACAAAGTGCAAACCTTAGACAGATCATCAAGGAGCAACAGGTAGACATTGATGCCTTGTCCACCAACTTGGATAGAGCCCAGTGGACTATACAGTATTTGGAGCAGAGGAACAAGCAACTTGAGGATCAACAAGTGGTGATGGAGTTATAGAACATTCGGCAAAACCGCCAAAGTGCCCAAAGGAGGAGGGTGGAGTTCACTTCCTTGGAGCAAGAGATCAATGCCGACAGAGAGTCATGGCTCGAAAGAGTCAATATCCACTTGGAGAGGAAGCTGGAGAAGGCAATAAATGAGAAGAATATGCTTAGAAACTTGTCATATCATTACTTGTCCCAAAACTTGGTGTGCCAAGCGAGAATCAGGAATTTGAAAGCAAAGCTAAAGAGAGCATCAAAGAGGCAAAAAGAGGATGAAGGACTTCAAATCTTGGCTGAGGCTTCCTTGGCCCATCACAGCACTTGATAGAGAAGACTCAACCCAAATTTCAAGAAATTTGGAGCAATTTTTGCATTTTTGTAAATTTTTGGCACAAAAACAGAGTTTTCCTCCCTATGTGCTGCGCCACGTGGCGCTTGCTTTTGCTAGAGGGATCCAAATCACAAAATCTTTGCATTTGTAGAGTTTTCATGAAAATGTATGCTTGCCTACTCATGGCCAAGATGTTTGAGCAGGTTTTGAGCCCTCAAAGGGTAAAAACACACTCAAAAAATGACCTCACTGCCCCTATTTTGACACACAGGAAGTAGTGTTGGGAGAATGGACTTTTGGAGGGGAAAATGGAGGCCAAATTGAAAAATTCCACTTGGGTTGGAAAGTAGACAGGTAGATATTTCCAGAAAGCACACTTGGAGCTCATTTTGACATCGGTAAGGCCTCCAAAAGTGGGTCCAAACAGGCACTATGCATAGAGAATCTGACGCGGCGCATAGAGGAAAAATTGCCAGTTTGACCAAGTTTTGCTCTGTTTTTCACCCAGCTTCACCTAGTTTGACTTTTTCACTTTCCTATTTGAAAATTTATGATGTAATTTGATGAACATTGATGGATTATGATGTAAATATGTTTTGTTTTCACTTTTAGAGGTAGATTCATCAGTTTAGAGGTTGTTTGAAACTGAATGAATTAGTTCCCTTGTTTTTAGAGGCATGCTGTTATCTTGCCTAGTTTCTAGTTCTCAGTTTAGAATCACTTGGATCAGCTCCTAGACTCATGAACTCGATCCCTAGAGGCAAGGAGGAGCTATGTTTTTCTATATTATGTTGTTTTTCAGTCATTAGCATGGTTGGACTCTAGAGAAAGCATTGAGCTTCATTGTACACTCATATTTTCATTTTGGCTAAGGAATTGAGACCAATATTTGCAACACTCTTTGGGATTCATGTGGAAATTTGTATTGGTACAATGCTTCTCTTTGTAATTGTGAATTTTGTTATGTATGCCATCATATATCTTATTTCTTCTGAACTAAGCAAACAAGAGTGTAAGTAGAATTCATTGAAAGTGCAATGCTCTACTTGAGGTTTGCTTTAGTTGTTTGATGTTTTCAGCTGTCTGAGGAGGATTCATGATTGCCCTTGCCCTCTTCAACACCTCACCTGTCTTTTCCCTCCATCTCATTAAAATTTAAGTGCCAAAATGATTGCCTACCTTGCCCCATCGAGATCTCTGCAGAACTGAGCCTCAATCCCTACACCCCAAAATCTGCCTTTCCCTTGATTCCAACAAAACCCCCAAAAACTCAAATCAAATCCTTGTATTTCATATCTAGCCTAAAATTAGTTTTATTTCAGTCATCTCAAGCCCATTGATTATCTTTTGTTGAGATTGACCCGGAGAGAGCCCTCTCCTGTCCTTGTAGGGCTAGCTACGAGGCTGAGCGTGGTTTGATGTTGGCCCTGGATCCTACCATTTCAGCCTGAGGTAAATCTAGGCACTAACATAGTAGTGGAGGATGTCAAGAAAGGTCCATAAACATCATAGTTGAATCTTTGCAAGACTACATGTGATTTTATGTCTCATTCATGGAATGTGGATTTCACACAATTCCCCAAGATATAACCTTAATAGAAATCCTTCTTCTCATGTGCTCCTTTAGGGAGGCCAGTGGTTATTTTATGAATAATTTTCAAGCTGCCATGATGCAAATGGCCCAATATCCTATGCCAAAGATCATCAACATCACAACTCTACATTTTCTCTGCCTTACTTCTTAGTGCAGCACCATCTTCCACATCCAACTTGTACAGGTTCTTCACTTGAATCCTGATCTACTTCACTTGTCTAGTGTCTACGTGTCTTAATAATTCTTTCCCTTTGCCTAAGATCACATCATAAATACGATCTTCCAAAAATGCTATAGAGATGATATTCTTCTTTAGGCCTGGAACAAATATGACATCTTTGAGGTGAAGAGGGGATCCCAAATCCATTTTAAAGGTTACTGTACCAATCCTGGTAGCACTCTACCTTCCGTCGTCCCCAAGCTCAATATGCATCTAGATGTAGTTCTCCTCCAAGTCACTAAAAAAGTGTCTACACCTTGTCATGTGGAATGAGGCACCTAAGTCCAAGTACCACACACTCCCCATCACTGTGTTGACCAGGCATGAGATAAGGGTGAAGTCTATCTCAAACTATGAAGCCAATGGCTCAACTCCTCCTCTTGAGTTCTTCTTGCAATTATTTATGTGTGGACACTTCATAGCATAGTGCCACAATTCATGACAATTGAAGAATTTTATTTTGGACAAGCATTTCTTCTTGCCCCTTTTTCCCTTCTTTCCCTTTCCAACCAATAGAAAATTTTCTTCATCCTTTCCCTTAGATTAGGTTCCATCTCCAGTATTCTGCATGATCTCTTCTTGCACCAAATCAGACCATAATCATTCCAAATTTGGTAATTTCTCCATCCCATTCATTGAGTCCTAGTAGATATGCAAGCTTTTGTGAAGGCCTAAAAGAGCTAGGCTCACCAGGTCATCTTCTGCAACATTCACTACAACCTCTCCAAGATCATCACAATATTTTGTAAATCTGCTGAGATACTACAAAATAGTATCATTCTTCTACATCTTCATGTTTTAAAGTTTGTCTTTGAGGGATAGTTTTCTATGATCATTGCTATTCTCAAACAACTTTGTCAGTGTCTTCCACATTGTGAAAGGTGTTTCTTCCCCATGGAGATTTGAGACAATGTGGTCTCTCACTCCCTCCAAGATTATTCTCCTCACCTTGGCTACATATTTCTTCCAATGGGATAGGTTTTGGGAATTAGATTCTGTTGGTTTTACAACATCTCCCTTGATGTATTCTAGCAAGCCATTGTCATCAATCATCTCCTCCATGACATGCTTACATGTAATTAAATTTGAGCTGCCTTCCAAGTCATACTCTTATCTTAGTCAATTGAAGGTCATTCTCCTAACTCTGAAGAGATCCTGCTTCACTGAAGCAACAAATTCAAACCTCCTGAGAAAAAACTTCAAAATTCCTACTCTAATGTGAATCTTGCTTTAATACCATGTATAAAATATGGTGATAGAATTGAAACTACTAAAGAAATTTTAATCTAAATCAAGAGACACAATTATACTATAATGTTCTACAGAATTTAATTCACAATTTAGAACAACAATGGCAAACATGCAATAAGAAAAACTACACATGCACAATATTTTTCTAGGAGAAAGAAACTGCTAAAAAAACCCTTAAGCATGCTTGCATTAATCAACTGAACAGAGAATGTATTACAATTTCTAGCTTGCTCTGACCTCAACCTGGAAGTGAGTAATCTATCTCTCTACTCAATGAGAAGCTTTGACTCTGGCTTAGTCAGTTTTTCCGTCAACTTGAGCCCCTATTTCTTTATGCAGTTCCTAGAGAATTAGCCCCCCTTTTAGGAATTTTCCTCCAATTGGTTACACAATTCCCAAGGTTTGATCATATACTGCATGCAACACTTGCACACTCAAACTAGTTTACAATTTCTTATTACATTGCCTTGGAATCTCTACCATAACTAGGAACTCGAATTCTCTGCATGCACTAGTTATTTTAGGCTGATTAACAAGTTAATTGGATGATCATTGAGTTAGACTATTGTACCAGTAGACAACTAATCTTCCACTAGTTCCTCCAATTGTTAGAACTAGTTTAATTAGACACAACTGGATATAACTAAATTGCATTACCAAAATTTAGCGATCACACAGGCTTAACTATAATCCAACCCCTATAACTCAAATTTACTGAGCTAACTAAGTGACAAGAGACATGTCACACAAGTTAACTGCATGAAACTGTCTAATGATGTCAAAATTTGAATTTTCTCAATTTTACCAAGGAAAAGTCAAATTGAGACTTTCTTGTTGCACTTATTGTTAGAGTCGGTCTTGTCAGTCCTCCGTCAGAGATCAAAACTCTTTCTGAATCTCATTTTTAGGTGTCTCGCTCCATTCACTCAGCTGCATTCCGCTAGAGGCATGCCATAATCTGACGGGAGAGTCTTGTCAGTTCATTCCCCTCATGTCTTGTACCTGCTGGCTTAGGTCTTTCATCAACAGTTTAAAGTCACTTACAGACATGTTTCAGTCTCTTTATCAGTAAATTTCATTTCAGTCACTAGGTCTAGGGTTTCAAAAAGTGTGTCTTCAAGTCAGAATAATGCGAGAAGGCCAGAGGGAGGTTCAACAAGTTTCATCTCCAGATTTTCACTCAAATGATGTTTCTGAGAAATAAAAGATGAATTTGGGAAAACTAAGAGAGGTTTTTGTCCAAAATAAGCCAAGGAATAAAAGCCTCCTTCACTTTTTACACAGGCTTCATTGTTTAAGAGAAATATTAAAAATACCGTTGCCTTAGGGAATTGAATGCACCTCTGGAGTGACCTTGGGAAAATCACGTTTTCTCCTAGCTTAGTTGGCCAAATGACTTGATAGATGATTTAAATGATAACTAGACACAAATATATTTCCAATGAGCTATCATGAGCTTAATTTGGAGTTGAGGAAGACCTTCAAAAGTTGACTGCAACATCACTTTGCCTTGAGGCAGTCTCATGCTGCACATTGTTACTAGTCTTGGGAGATTTGACATTTTATAGGGAAAATGAACTCCAAATTGAAAAATTTAAGTTGGGTTGGAAAGTAGACTCAAACACCTTTCCAACAAGCTATCCTGCACCCAATTTGGACACCGGGAAGGCTTTCCAAATTGGTCAGCAAAATCACGACTACTGGTGCTTGGACAAGAAATTTGGGCAAGATCTGAATCTCTAGGAGGTCAAAAACACCCAAAAAATGACCTCTCTACCCCTATTTTGACACACAGGAAGCAGTCTTGGGAGAATGAAGATTTGGAGGGGCAAATGAGCACCAAATTCAAAAATTCCAGTTGGGTTAGAAAGTAGACAAGACAGGCTTTCCAGCAAGCCGACTTGGGCACATTTTGGACACCTAAAAGTGCCCCAAAACAAGCCCCAAAGTAGCACAGTGCATAGATAAAATGGCGCGACGCACAGAGGAAAAAATGCCAAATTTGTTTCCGTTTCGCGAATTTTCAATTCGCGACTTCTCCAAGTGGGACTGCTCATATACACTTCAATTTTTTTGCACCAAAGGTGGCATTTAAAGCATTTTCTTTCCAGATGAACTTCTATCCAAGTGGCGAAGGAAGGCAAATGGTCACCGAAGCCAAATGTCATGTTTGTAGCGCTGCACCTGTAGTTGATGGTTGGCTCTTCATCTCCATTTTGTAATGATTCGAGTAACTCCCCAACCCTTGGGCGTTCTATCTCTTCATGGCACATTCTATATATTGTATGTAAGCTATTTGCAAAGGGTTGGTTGGCTTGTAACTTATGGGAGACTGTGGGAAAGAAACTCTATTTCTTCACTGTGTATTTTTGACAAAGAATTAATGAAAGGCAGCGGCTCTGTTTCATGATATTCTTGTGGTTGTGAGTGTAGTAAATGTGTCTCTTATGTTTTCATATGTATTTCATTATGTTTCATAATTCAATTCATGTTCATTTCCAATGAAATTTTCTGAGTGAGATTAGGTAGAATTCAATTTTATTGCTCTGCCTGTGGGAAAATTTCATGTTCAATGTTCTTCTTCCGTTGAAAAGGATTCATGTTCCTATGCCCTTTTCACACTCCTCAGCAATCTCTCCGTTCCGCGTTATTCCAAACTAAATTGATACACTTCCCGCCTGCCTTGCCTCACGAAATAATCTGTGCCTTTCTATTAAATTCTCTGTTCTTTGCTGACCGTTGGTCCCATACCATCCCAGAAGCTCGGTCATTCATAAAAGTTGTTTCTTGTATCCATATTCACTTACTAGCCTAAGATCAATATTCCACTGTAAGTCACCTTAGACCATTTTAGCTTATCTATTCACTAAGCGTGACTCGGAGAGAGCCCTCTCCTGTTCTGGTAGGGCTAGCTACCAGACTGAGCGTGGTTTGTGGTTACCCTGAATTTTGCCTTCCTTCAGCCTAGGGCAGATTTAGGTGCTAACACTTATCAACATTTTTTTATTATTTGTTTTACAACAAAGTGATTGTAGGTGACAAATAGCTCTTAATAACATAGATCACAACTTACAATGATGGGTGTATTTAAATACAATTACTCTCTGCAAATGGATTTGATGGACAAGCACACTATCACAAATGTATCTTATCCACAATTCACTCAACAAACATCTATTATGTTTTCCTATTGTAATCTACTTCTGCTATATATTAACCTCCCATTTCTTTAATAATATTGGGCCCACTTATCAATCAATTAATCCAATAATGTTACAAATATAAATACATGATTTCTATATCAAGATAAAGAAACTATCTTCCTCGCACATTCAATTAGTTGACAGAATATCTCAATCTCACACCAATCTAGGAAGCATATAGGTAGAGAACATCTCTCACACCAACTAGATCTAACCAACTCCTAATAAATAGGAATAAACTCCTCAAACCAATGATCACACTTAATACAAGTACGAGATATATACTTGAACACTCCCCCTTAACAACTACTTTTATTTATCTCGATTAGCTAAGGTTTTCACCAATATGTTCTCTTTAGCAAATGATATATAATGAATTGAAGCACCTCCTACATAGAAAATATTATGTCTTGTCTAATCTGGAATTTATGAACATGATCAAAATGCTAATTCCCATATAAAGAAACAACCATCCACTAGAATACATGGGTAACTAGTTGTTTGTAACACTCTCCTCCCACATTTACCCGCTTTTACAAGCTCTCCAGGGTAAAAATGACCTGAGTTCTATCATGACATGTCCCGACATCCAAGTTCCACTTATGGAAGTATGGCCTACAAACCATAACACATACTACCACCCCTCAGGGACGCTAGATGACTCACCAGCCTGACATCCACCCCTAGTGATTGATCCTTGGGTTGGAACTCATTTTCACAAGCTTGAAATCCCAACCACACCTTTGACACACTGTGCATGTAGTTGGAATGCTCCAACCACACCCACAAGCCTTCTTGCATGCAGTTATGACCAAATATTTTCTATTTTATGCATGTGGTTGTGAGATCTGTTCCAATTTTTCAGGGATGGCCTATAGGCCACTGCCCAGAAATGCCCAAAACTCTCTAGAATCTAGTTTAAGATGATAACAATTCTAAACAAATAATGTTAAGGCTACAACTCACTCAAAACATGCCAATCTCATGATATAATTTTGTCAAACATGTAGTGACCATAGTAGTCACAGGTCATGAATGCATATCTAATCATGATCATCTTAACTTCATTAGAGAATCATCAATAAGGAATATTTCCATCTCAATCTACCTGGAACAACACTTGTTAACCCATGAATTCATCAATCAATCAATAACATATCAAATCATGAAAAAAATCCATAGTAAAAGAACATCATCTAACCAACATATAACTAGAATAGAAACCATGAAAAATCAACCATAATATCAACATAATAACCAATACATTTTATCATTAATCACAATAGGAAAAATAACTCATATTAACATATGCAAAATCCAACCAAGCCAGGGACTTCCGTACCACCCAACCATATGTTGGCTAAACCAAATCCTTTCTTCCAGCTAATTACCCCCATGCCATATTCAAAGCAAGAATGTGGGATCCTATGGGTTAAACCAAAATAGAACCAACTAGGGCTTCCCGAGGCCAAACCACCTCAACCCTCAAGCACATTGATTTCACCTAATCGATCAATAAATCACTACTACCAACTAGATTATTCTCTTCCCAAATTTTCCATGGCTTTAGGGATTCTATATCAACCTACAAGAGTTGTTATAGGTCTCCAAAGATCTCCCATCTCAACAGAGATCCATGCCAATGACAAAAAATAACCAAGGAACCACATGCATGTATCATGCATCCAAATATCAACAAGGAATATAGACATGCAACTTATTACTTACAATGTAATCCTGCTATAGCTTTTTATCCAAATTTCTACTTGTGCTCCCTTACATTCCTTTACTTTCCCTTTTCTTTCCTTTTCTTACTTGTTTTCTCTCTTCTCTTGGAGTTGTCTCTCACTGAAATTGATCCAAAGCCAAAATTGACCAAAAATGCGTGAATTGTTTCTTTGATGTCTCCTTTTTCTTTCATTTTCCTCATTTTCTCTCTAATTTCCCTCCATGCATATTTGTGTCTTTTCACCTTCCTTTTCTCCTCTTTTCTTTTATTTCCTTAATTAAATTTTCATTTATTGCCTCTTTTCCTTTTCCAATTTCCATAGCCATTATTAAACAACAATTGATGCCCACTATAATGTTTACCCACCATTCACCTTGGAATACATGTCCCATGACCTTGGTTTTATTTTATTTACATGGAAATTCAACTAGGGTTTTTTACAAACTCCTCCGCCTTGGGGGAACATTGTCCTTTGTGTTCTATGACACTTATGACCAAAAAAACATATTTCTTATGGAGCTTTATAACAAAACTTGATGTAGTATTTAGAGCATGCCAAACTGTTGAAAACATGACAACCATAATTCTTATTGGAGCTTTATAACATAGCTCTTTGTGATCTTTACAACATAGTGCTTATGGAGCTTTATAACACAACTCATTACAATATTTACAATACACACATACATGCATATACATAAATAAAACACATATACCAAACACATCTAATCAATGAGAAAATAAGGAATGATACAAGGCCCACATTTGATCAACCATCTCCCATGTAGCTTCATTGGTCCCAATGTGCTTCCACTACACTTTAACCTGATCTATTTCTTAGATATGGAGCATGAGTTGTTTCCACTGCAATATGCATTGTGGATTTGGTTGGAACTCTCCCTTTTGTTCCACCTATAATATAGACCAATCAATCACATGGTCAACATCATACACATATCTCTTAAGAAATGAAACATGGAAAATATCATGGAATTTCATTGTTTGTGGTAGTGCAAGTCAGTAGGCATTGGTCCAATCCTCTCAAGGACCTCAAAAGGCCCACAATACAGAGGTTCCATCTTGGCAAAAGACCCAATCTTCAAGTGACAAGAATCTCCTTTTGGGCTTGATCCACAAGTACACATGCTATCCAACCTGAAACTCCGTGAATGCTCTGTATTGATTCATATAACTCTTCTTCCTATCCTGTGTTGCCTTGAAATTCCTTTTAATAACCTGCATCTCTTTCTCCATCTTAACCAACATATCCCTTCTAATCAACACCCTGCTCACTGGATCACTCTAGCTGGATAGAGTATTACAAATCCAGCCATAAAGAACCTCAAATGGACTCATATTCAAGGATTCTGGATACCCATTATTATAAGAAAAATCCACTAGTGGAAGGTACTCCTCACACTTCCTCTACTGATGCATGAAAGACATCCTCAACATGTCCTCAAGAATCTTGTTAACCCACTCTATCTGTCCATATGGCTACAGATGATATGCTATTCTGAAGGCTAACTTTGTCCCCAAGCTTGAAACAAACTACTTCCAAAACCTGGAGGTGAGCTTGGCATCTCTATATGATATGATATTCTTGGGAACTCCATGCAATCTCACTATCTCGTTGATGAAAATCTGAGCTACCTAACTAGCTGAATTATTAGACTTCACTGCAATGAAGTGAGAAAACTTTCTCAACCTGTCAACCACAACCATGTTGTAATCATGATGCCTCGATGTCCTTGGAAGTATTTTAATGTCTATGGAAATGACCTCCCATTTCCATTTTGGAACTAGAATAAGCTGCAATAGACTAGCTAGATTCTTACATTCTGCTTTCACCTGCTGACAGTCCAAAAACTTTGCAACAAACTCAACCACTTCTTTCTTCAATTTTAGGCAATGATATAACTTCTTAATAGTTGTCAAAGTCTTCTGGTATCCTAGGTGGCCTAAATTTGGCTTGAATGAAACTCCCTTAAGATAAGCTTCTTTATCTCACTACTATCTGGCACATAAATCTTGTTCTAAAACCTGAACAAGCCATCTTCCATGAGGTGATACTCCTCATCTCTATCACCTTCACCCTATTGTTGCAATATTTTCTTCATCTGCTAGTACTTCTCATCATGTTATCCTTCTTGCAATATCTAATCCTATAAATATGTCTCATAAGAGTTCAAAGCTGAAATACGATTCACTTGCACTCTCCTACTGACAACATCTGCAACCCTATTCTCCTTGCCTTTAATATACCTAATTTCAATATCAAACTCTCCAAGGGAAGCCAACCATCTCGCTTCCCTATAATTCAGATTGGTCTGGTCACACAAGTACCTCAGTCCACTATGATCACTCATCAAAACAAACCTCCTACGAAGGAGATAATGTCTCTGCATCTTCAATGCATGAATGATAGCTTCCAACTCAAATTCATGAGTCACATAGTTCTTGTCATGTTCATTCAACTTCCTTGATTCATAGAGAACCACTTGTCCTTCTTACATCATGACTCCACCAAGTCCTTCCTTACATGCATATATACAAACCACAAACTCCATATCAAGATCTGCAATCTTCAAAATCAGAGAATTTGTAAGCAAATGCTTTTGTAGAAATTTTGAATAATATGACACTTGTTCACAGAGATTATCCCGATTATACACTGTTGCGAAATACACGCATAATACATAACCTCCTCTACATTGATCATCAATTTAGCAGCATTAAAAACAATGAAACATCAATCACATGCACACATTAACACAGTATGTAACCCGGGGAAAGCTTATAGCTGAAAACCCCACACTATCTGTATATTAATGATTGAGAACATGTAACAATACATAGTACAATACTCCTCACAAGTATCTAGCACTATCTCCACCTGTTACACACAAAACTAGCTCAGATCCGAACAATTCATAGGTTCAAATCTCCTCCACTGCTTTGCCTGCCTCTATTGCACAATACCTTGTGAAAATCACTCACACTGAAAATCACGTGAGCACAGGCTATAATACTGGGCATATACTGGGAAATTCTCATGGGCATACTCAATCCATTGATTGTGCAAGAACTCATGCACAACGATAGTCACAACTGATGGCAATCTTAACCTCTAACACCTGTCTCCACTGAACTGTACATGCACTGAGTTAACTGATGTATTCTTCAGTTGCATTATGAGTTAATAATTAGTGAATTAATTTAATCAATTAATTCACATCACTCATCACTAGTCTATTTGCAGTTAGACTAATTACAACAAGTTTAACAAAGTCAAACTGAACACAACTCCATCAACTCCACATCCAACCCCACAGAACTCACATGCATGAGTTCTAACTGATGTCATGCATGCAATAGCTCAATTGACTCACAAGAAAAGTGTATTTCCTTCTGACAGCTACATGCACCACATCTGTAGCTCAAACTGAAGTGCTCCAAGAGAATAAGATAAAGTTTATAGTCTAAATATTATTATGAGACAATAATATTTGACTTTTCTATTTTTAGCCTGGCAGTCTAAAAATAGACTCTGATCACTTCGCTGTGAACCAGAAATAGAAGTCCATCTATTTTTCCCAACATGACCAATCATCCATAAACATCATCCTGCAACTCAGAGACCATGATCCATATGTCTAAAAATAGACTTTGCGCCATTATTTGCCTACGGGCCCACTTAGTGAAGGTGACTCCTTTCCACTAAGCTCCATCATCTTGTTGCATTCTCAACACTCCCTCTCAGCAAGATATGGATTATCAGCAACCCCTATCCTGCCTCGGTGGTATTCGAATTTTCTCTTGGTGAGCACCTTCGTCAAGATATCAACATCCCGATCCTCCGTTGGAATGTATGAAAGTAACATGATTCTCCGCTGCACACAATATCTGATATGATGGTACCTGATGTCGTCCGTTGAGTTACCTGCCCAATCTACATCCTCCTGTTTGTACCAAGATCCATATCCCGATGCGCCTCTCTTGAGCCTGCACACATGCGACTCCACCAACTGTCGATAAACAGTGGCATCCACTACCTCCGCTAAAGTAGCATCCTCCTTCCTCCAACCTCCAGGAAGGAACGCAGTCTTCACATCCATTTGATGAATGTGCCACCCCAACTGCACCACTTTGTATATCCATCTCGAACCCACCACTGATTTCCCTTCCGGTCTAGGAACAATCTCCCATGCACTGTTTCTGACAATCGAATCATACTCTTCCACCATGGTGTCTACCCATGCGGGATCCTCCACAGCTTCCTCGAAAGAGGATGGCTTAGTCACAAAAAATTTGCTCATAAGAGCCATGTATCCAGTGTACCGATCAGGTGACTGTCTTTGCCTACGTTGGGCTGTAGGTGGTCCTACAACTTTCTCTGCATCTTGAGCCAGTCGCTCAGCTTCTATCAAGCGCTTTTGCCCTTTGATGGTTGGCGCTGCATGAGTGGTCTCTTCCACTCCGTGAACCTCGTCCTGTGGCTGATCCACATCATGAAGCTCATCCTTTGGAACTAATAGCTCCTCATCTGCATGCAAGTGTAGCTCCCTCTCAAGCGAACACTTCATGGCTTTCTCCTCCTGAAATTTTATATCCCGTCGCACAACAGTCTTACCACTGTATGGAAAATACACACGATAGTTGTGGGGCATATCAGTGTACCCCACAAATATCCAAACCTCTGCGGTCGGCTACAACTTCTTCCTGGCATCCTTCGTCACATGCATGTAAACGTTAGCACCAAAAATCCTCAAATGAGAAAGATCAGGCTTGTTACCAGAATAAGCCTCCTCGAGTGTACTCATGCCAAGTATCCTGTGAGGACAACGGTTCTGCACATAAATTGTTGTATTGCATGCTTCCGCCCACAAGTGAAGGGGTAGGCCCTGATCATGCAACATCGCCCGTGCAGCACCCACGATCGTTTTGTTCTTTCGCTCAGCAACCCCGTTCTACTATGGGTTATGGGGAGCTATGAGCTCTCTTCGAATCCCTTCTGCCTTGTATAAATCCTTGAACTTGCCAGAGATGTATTCACCACCATTGTCGCTCCTAAGAGCCTTCACCTTCTTCCCTGACTCCTTCTCAACCAGTGCTTTGAATTCACAGAACTTTGAGTATTTCTCGCTCTTCTTCTACATGAAGAAGATCCAACACTTTCTAGAGAAATCATCAACAAAAATCACATAATACCTGTGTTTTGCTGTCAAAGCTACTAAGAAAGGTCCACACACGTCTGTGTGAATTTTCTCAAGGATTGTCGTGGCGCAACTATCCTTCTCGTGAAAGGTGGCTTTCACAAACTTTCCCAAAGTACACCCCTTGCACTGATCTGACTGTGCAAGAGTGCCTTTAGGAAGCCTTGTAGTGATCTACTGCAGTATCTTCAAGGCTCCATGGTGAAGGTGACCCAATCTCCTGTGCCACAGCTCACCATCATCCCGTCTCACCAATCCTTTTGCCTTGCATGCCATTGCTGCACATCCATCTACATGCAACTGATAAAGGTTCCTCACTCGAACCCCTATCTTCCGGGTTTCTCCAGTTGTCTTGCTGCACAGGAAAGCCTTTCCCTCGTGGAAAACAACATCATATCCCTTGTCTTCTAACATTGCCACAGAGATAAGATTCTTCTTCAATCCTGGAACATGCATCACTTCCTTCAATATGAAGGGTTTACCAGACTCCCTCTCAAAGGAAACGGTATCGATACCGGTCGCACTATATCTACCATCATCACCCATCTCGATGTGCACTCCAAGATCTTTGTCCTCTAGATCAGAAAACAAATCTCGATCTCCTGTCATGTGAAAAGGCACACCACTGTCCAAGAACCATACTGATCCCATCACACTTGAAACCAAGCATGCGATCAATGAAAAATCAAGCTCAAACAGAGAGGCTATAGCCTCTCCTGCTGCAGATCCAACAGCTTGCTTGTTCTTCTTCTTCTGCAGACAATTAGTGGCATAGTGTCCGTGCTGGTGACAGTGAAAGCACTTCACCTTGGACATATCCTGCTTCTTGCATTTTGCACCAGATTGAGAAGCTCTCTTGCTCTTCCCCTTCTTTGCTTTGGCAGCCAAAGTGCAATTTTCTTCATCAGGTCCCTTTGATGAAGATCCGTCCCTGGTATTCTGCCTGATCTCCTCCTGCATAAGATCTGACCAAAGTCTCTCCCATCCTGGCAATTTCTCCCGACCATTGACAGAGTCCTGATAAGAATGCCAACTCTTCGAAAGAATAAGGAGAGCCAAGCTCACCAAGTCCTCATCATCGACAGTCACCCCCACACTTCCCAGCTCATCCCGACACTGAGTGAACTTCGTGAGATACTTGGGCATACTGTCTCCCTTCTCACATTTGATGTTTCTCAGTTTATCTTTGAGCGCCAGCTTCCTCTGATCACTCTTGCTTTGGAATAAATTTGTCAATGCTTTCCACATCAAGTATGGAGAAGACTTTCCATGCAGGCTGGACACAATGTGATCCGTCACGCCCTCCAACATAATCCTTCGACACTTTGCTGTCTTCTTTTGCCAAGCATCAACCTGTGCAACATCAGTAGGATTTGGGACATCAGCCTCTATGAAATCCTTCAGCCCATTATCATCTAACACTGCCTCCATCTCGTCCTTCCATCCAATATAGTTTGAGCTGCCCTCAAGAGCATACTTCAATCACAATCCATTGAAAGACATTGCCATGTTGATACCAAGAAACCACTGCTGCAAATTCGAATTCCACCAGCTCCAAAATCAATCACCTCTGATCTAGAATTTGTGAGAACAAAGTATTTCTCGTATAGAGATTGACTGTATGGGCTTTTACCAGATATCTCACCTTCCAAAGGAAGGATGAATCCAGAGGCTACCTGGCCCGATTAGAGACTCTGCCTGAAGAAATAGAATGCAAACACTTCCTGAATAGTAGATCTAATGATCAACAGCTCTGATACCATGTAGAAATTTTTAATAATATGACACTTATTCATAGAGATTATCCCGATTATACACTATTTCGGAATGCATGCATAATACATAACCTCCTCTACGTTCATCATCAATTTAGCAGCATTAAAAACAATGAAACATCAATCGCATGCACACATTAACACAATATGTAACCCGGGGAAAGCTTACAGTTGAAAACCCCACACTATATGTATATTAATGATTGAGAACATGTAACAATACATAGTACAATACTCCTCACAAGTATCTAGCACTATCTCCACCTGTTACACACAAAACTAGCTCAGATCCGAACAAGTCACAGGTTCAAATCTCCTCCACTGCTTTGCCTGCCTCTATTGCACAATACCTTGTGAAAATCACTCACACTGAAAATCACGTGAGCATAGGCTATAATACTGGGCAATTCTCATGGGCATACTCAATCCATTGATTGTACAAGATCTCATGCACAACTATAGTCACAACTGATAGCAATCTCAACCTCTAACACTTGTCTCCATTGAACTGTAGATGCACTGAGTTAACTGATGTATTCTTCAGTTGCATTATGAGTTAATAATTAGTGAATTAATTTAATCAATTAATTCACATCACTCATCACTAGTCTATTTGCAGTTAGACTAATTACAACTAGTTTAACAAAGTCAAACTGAACACAACTCCATCAACTCCACATCCAACTCCACAGAACTCACATGCATGAGTTCTAACTGATGTCATGCATGCAATAGCTCAATTGACTCACAAGAAAAGTTAATTTCCTTCTGACATCTGCATGTGCTACATCTGTAGCTCAAACTGAAGTGCTCCAAGAGAATAAGATAAAGTTTATAGTCTAAAAATTATTATGAGACAATAATATTTGACTTTTCTATTTTAGCCTGGCAATGTAAAAATAGACTCTGATCACTCCGCTGTGAACCAGAAATAGAAGTCCATCTATTTTTCCCAACATGACCAATCATCCATAAACAACATCCTGCAACTCATAGACCATGATCCATATGTCTAAAAATAGACATAGTCTAAAAATAGACTTTGCGCCATAATTTGCCTGTGGGCCCACTTAGTGAAGGCGACTCCTTTCCACTAAGCTCGATCATCTTGTTGCATTCTCAACAGCTTTAACTGCTCAAAACTAGTTGCACACTCCTCATTCCATTTAAAATTCTTTCCTTTCCTATGCAAATATGTAATAGGATATCCAATCTTTTAGGGTTTCTTTCTGAACCTCCTATAATAACCCGTTGGTCCCATGAATTATCTAACCTCATCCACATTGCTAGGAGTTGGCCACTCCATGATAGCTTTAATATTTTCCGGGTCCACTGCTACCACTTCCTTGGAGACAACATGTCCCAAGTAATGAATCCGATACTAAAAGAAACTACACTTGCTGAGATTAGCATACAACTGATGCTCTCTCAACAATCTCAAAATTGCTTCCAGGTGCTCTACATGCTCTTCCTCATTCTTGGAATATAACAATATAAAATCAACAAAGACTATCACAAACTTGGCTTGATAAGGATGTAACACATTGTTCATCATACACATGAAGGTGACTAGGGCATTAGTAAGACCAAAAGGAACCACCACAAACTCATAATGCCCATACCTCGTATGGAATGCAATCTTGTAGATGTCTTATTCTTTTATGTGCACCTGATGATACCTTGATCTTAAAGAAATCTTCGAAAACACTGTTTCGCCCTTTAGTTGATCAAACAAGTCATCAATCCGTGATAAAGGCTACGTTTTCTTTATGGTCACTTTATTCAATTACTTGTCATCAATGCACAACCCGAGAGTACCTTCCTTCTTCCTCACAAATTATAGTGCACCCCAAGGTGACACAGTTGGCCTTATGTATCCTTTATCAAGAATTTCTTTAAGTTGCAACTTTAGTTCCACCAACTCTGGAGTACTCATCCTGTACGGTGCCTTAAATGTTGGTGTTTTTGTCGGTGTCAACTCAATATAAAAGTACACCTCTATGAGGAGGACACTTTGGAATCTCTGCAGAAAACACATCCTAAAACTGCTACAAGTCAAGATACCTCTTCAAGACTTCCTCATCCTCAACATCCTTCCCTTTTTTCATTAGAAATATGCATTGAAAACAACAAAAATCCGTTCCTACGGCTACGCTTTTCTTGCGTAGTTGTAACCATTCTTATTAATGCAGGCTTCTTCTTTCCTTGCAAGGATCTCTTTTCTCCGCCATCATCCAGGCACTCAATAGCCTTATCAAAGTAATCTACATTGGTCCTATGAATGTGTAACATGCCACCAAAAATTTACCCACTTTACCATGCCCTCTGAGTAAATTTGAAGCAAAGTGCCGCTATGACATGAACCAACCTCCAAATTCCAGTTAAGGAACTTGTTCCTACAAACTTAAACCTTCCTCACGTTCCTTAAAGGCTACATACCACCTAGGGAATAAACAACCCCTCCAGGTGCCCAATACATGAGTTGGATTAGTTTTTCACTAACATGGGCATACAATCACATGCATGACAAGGCTAGGATGCGATTATAGCCCTCCAACCGCATGCACAATTCTCCTTCCCTGCCATTATAGCCCAAAATATCTAATTTGAAGGGTGCGGTCCTGATATCTGAGATACTTTTCTAAGCTAGCCTCCATACCACTACCTAGAATTTTCTGTAACTTCTCTGAATGATAAATCATGTAATGAAAAAGCTATTCATACAAAAACTGAACAAGAACTTGAGGAAACTAGGTCTAACCATGATAGTCATTTTGTCAAACATATGGTAAGCATGTGAGCTATAGGTCATGAATGAATATATGATCTTAAGAGTTTGAAACTCATCTAAGAATCACCAAGAAGGTCTAATTCCTTCTCTTAATAGGTGCAATAACACTTATTAGCCCATCCATTCATAAATCAATCATTAGCATGTCCAATCATGAACTAGAGCCAAAACTAGAGCACACCATAGAACCATGCTTATAACCAACATATAACTAGAATAAGAAGCATGACAAATCTAACATTTAATAAACATAATAACAAGTATGTGTTCTCATTAATCACATTATGAAAATAACTCTTAAATAAATATACGAATCCAACCAAGTCAGGGACTTCCACATACCACCTAATCATAGATTAGGTTGAACCAAATATTTATTTCAACCAATCACCCCCATGCCATATTCTAGGAATGAATGTTGGATATCATGGGATAAACCAAGACATAAAAACCCAAGGGAATGCAAAGGTTAAACCACCTCCACCCTCAAACTAACACGATCTTACCAAAACTGGACAAGAGATCACAAAACCAAAACAAGCTTGGATGCCTTAGAATTCCTTCATCATAACTTAAGGAATTTTCCTGTCTGTACCCACTTGTTGAGGGCTTCCTGGAGAAAACCATCTCCACCGCCAAACCCTTGGGAATTTTCCTAAGACCACCTCACTCTTTTCCAAAACCTTATGGAAATCCAAAGCTTCACCAATAATGAATTCCATCACACCATGGATATCTAGGAAATGGAAAGGCAAGGCTTAAACCACTGTCAAACCTGAAAAAACCCATGCCAATGACATAAAAAGTATGAAATACAAAAATTCATGAACAATGCATTCACACCTTAGTTAGGAAATCACTCATGCAGCCTTTACCTGCAAAATATTCCTACTGAAGCCGATGATCCAACCTTCTCCTTGCTTTCCTTTTCTTTCCTTTGCTTCCTTTCTTTCTCTCTCCTCCTAGTTCTCTTCTCTCTATGAGACAAATTCCAAATCCAAACTTACAAAAATCTATGAACTGGTCCTCGAAAGCCTTTTTATCATTTCCCTTCATTTTCCCTCTAATTTCCCTTGCATGCAAATCTGTGTCTCTTCACTTTCCTTTTCTCCTATTTTCCTTTATTTTCATAAATAACCGACAATTAATTCCTCTTTTCCTTTTCCAATTTCCTTATCCATTAATAAATCTAAAGTGATGCCCACTATAGTGCTTTTCCCAACATTCAGCTTGGAATATGTGTCCCATGATCTTGGTCTTATTTTTATTTACATGGAAACTTAACCCAAGGCTATTACAAACCCCTCCCCCTTGGGGGAACACCATCTTGAGTGTTCTATGACACCTATGACTAGCAAGCTACTGAAAAAAACATGCTGCATATGAATCTTTATAATGTAGCTCGATGCAACATTTATAATGAACAATTCTGAAACATGATTAACATAATGTTTACTAGAGATTTATAGCACAACCCATTATGGTATTTATAATAACAACCACATATACTTATGCACATTTCCTTTAACCAGTGAATAAAATGATATGATGCCAACATCAGTGATAAGTGAATCCAAAGGCTTACACCTCCACCCTCCAAGTAATACTAGGATTCACCTCCTTCCAGGAAGTCTAGAATCCACTGCCAAAGTCAAACCTACGTCCAATGTATAGCGCTATGATCCTTGCACTACTTTCTCTCTTAGTGAACAATTAACAATTCATTGTCCTAGGGAACACTCCCAATGTGCTTCTGATTCCATCTGGCAATTCTACCCAAAAAAATCATTCCCTGATCTTTCCTTCTCTGCTATGGAATCCCTAGGGAAGTTTGGTCACCCCTTCCATGTAGTCACTCACCTTCCAATTTCCCTGACATCCCCTTCTCCACTACATAGTCCATTGGACAATCCATCCCTTGGCAAGTTTTCCTTTCATGGAAAGGTACAAAAACTAAGGCTTAACCATGCCTCAAAACCATCATATCATCATAACATACTCATGCAAATCAATGGACAATATTTGGTACCGGTTTCCCACAATGGGCCTACCCCTAAATGCTTTAGCATCATACTATTGCATGCTCCAATTCCTTTTAGATGTTGCTCCTAATTCTTGCAGTTAGTTTCAACTACCCAAACCAGGTATTTCCCTACTTTCCTTTCCCAAGCACATAATTTACATTATACCCAAAAGGCATTGAAATAAATTCAAATGATACCTCATTGGTGGCTTGTCAATAAGGTACACTTACAATTCTGTTTAATTCCTATCACAACAAGTCAAACTAGCTCTTTGATTAAAACATCATGTATAAACATATCACATCCGGTTAGATCAAACAAAACAGTCATAAATCAAATTCATAAACTATGTGCATACTTAGAAACTAAAATAAAATAATGATACTTATCTTTTAATGATTCTTTGCTTCTTCCTTTGTTCTTTGTCCTTTTCATACACACACTGAATCAATTTCCAAACCTGACAAGCACCTAGTACATTCTCTTCTCTTTGACCATGTAGACACATTGGATCAATTTCCAATCCTATAAAGCACCCAGTGCCTTCTCTTCTATTGAATATCATACACACATTGGATTGGTTTCCAAACCTGGCAAGCACCCAATGCCTTCTCTTCAAAGCAACAAGGGAATCTAGAGACTATACTGCCTCCTCCCTCAATATCAACAACAGGGGGATCTAGAAACTAAATTGCCTCAAACCTAAATATTAGTAACAAGGGTATCCAGAGACTAAACTACCTCAACCCTCAATATCAACAACAAGGGCATCCAAAGATTAAACTAACTCAACCCTCAATATCAACAACAAGGGCATCCAAGGACTAAACCGCCTCACCTCTCAATATCAGCAACAAGGGCATAGAAAGTCACATACCTACCTTTCCCATCACATTATACAACACATACACATACACAATGTACACCACAACATATACATATACCTACACCCGATGTACAACATAATACATATATGTACACAGAGTATAACACAACAAATACACATGTCACGATACAATGAGTACTCAATACACATAACATAGTACCACATGTACACAACAAAACATGTATGACATTTACACAACACCACCTATACAGAACACCACATGTACATGGAAACAATACTGCACATTCGGAGACCATATTGTCTCTACCAAGAAAACTTGTCTTTAGTGTCCTTCCACTTTCCATGCATGTTATAGAGTGTTGCAGATCACACTGCCTTCATTGCTATGATGTATCCTTCAACATTTCCTGCCATAACATAGACATAGGTGTAGTTATTAGCACATAATATCAAATCTTATCCACATGATACTAACCTCACAGATCTTCCAGGGTTAATCTTCCCACATGATTCCTCGTAAATGAGGAACCTCTTCATGCCATTCACCTGCATAAACAATCATTCTTCTACAAGAATGATCCTTGACGACCCTGACAGAAAATGAAACACACACACACACACACACACGCACACACACACACACACACACACACACACACACACACACACACACACACACACACACACACACACACACACACACACACACACACACACACACATATAAACATAAACATTAGCATATTCATGATCACAACACAATTACTAGATATCAGGAGAACTCCCTTTATCCATACACAACATGCACAACATTTAGAACAATAGTTCCCAACATAGAAAAGGCATCTGACACCTCAAATTGATTTACGTTACCTTTCTTGTTTCATTTCTCAAGACTATCCTGCCGTCATCAATTTACCCCAATGGACCCAACCAGTCCAACTAGATGTCATATTCTTGCCTTTATCTACCCTTATACATGCATTTGGATTCATCCGAACCTTAAATTACTTGTTGGGTTCCATTTATCTCTCCTTGAGCTCTATTAAATCTCCTCTTTCCCTAGCCAATTCCCAAGGCCCTCAAAACATAAAAGCTAAGAACACGAAACAAACAAGAAGAAAACCATGAGAAACCAATATCATTATGACACCACAAACATAGTGGCATGGTCATGCAACAAAGATAAACAAAACTATAAATAAAGCACAAATAAATCACAAAGCACTGAAAGCACAAAACTAGCAATAAACACCATGACTCAACTGCATGGGTTCCCAATGCTTCAAATGGAAAGCTCAACCTGAGCCTTCTTCAATATTTCATGGTAGTATCTTTTGCCATGCAATCCCCTACATCATACTGCCATAAACACACAAATTTCAGTGCATAAATAAACATAACCAAATACTGGTTACCTTACCTTGTTGTACCCAGCACACTGACATGTAACTGAACACGTACATATATCACCTCTCAAGGAACTCCAATTCCTTAACGAATCAAGCCATAACTCAAAACCAATTGTTATACCTATCAAATACATGTTCATGAACATAGCACATATCCACATAATGTCAGACAAAATTAATGTTAACAAGACTTCTTGTATTCATGCAAAGCACTCATCCATTTGGAATTTTGGTTTCCAAAAACAGCCAAAGGAATTCTCACCCAATTCCTTTCTTTTACCTTTTCCTTGCTGTAATTAAGTCTTATTATGTGCTGTCACTTCACCCAATCGTTAGTTATATAAACAAATCACTTATTACCTTGCCATGTTAATACCGAGCAAGTTTCCCTGCAGCTTGTTCACACATGTCAGTCACATGTTCCAAACATTAAGATATCATGTTGATTAATTCGAAATCAACCTTTACCAGGACTAACAACCCTATTATAATATGAAATCAACTCACATTCATTAGTCATAATAATACAACTAGCACCCACTTGCACTCAAGTACATATAAGTTGTCTCAACACATTTCGATTTATTACAACTTCTTTAAACCAAAATTATTCCTTCATGTAATATTATAGACACATACTCCTATCATGCACTTAATCAAACATTCAAACAACCTGTAAAAATAACCCCTTACTATCCATAGTCCACACTAAGGTAGAAGGAAGCAGCTACCATAATGTCCTAATCTCCAATTCCAACTATGGAGATGGGATCTCCAAATCTCTACTAAGTCTAACCACACTTTCTGAAACTTGATTTTCATTTCTCATTCATTTTGAACTTGAAAACATACCACATAATCATGCCACTTTTCCATTCCATAGATTTTGCGTCATGCCTACAAGGGGAGTCGTGTGAACCATTGTCTATGCTATAGGTGGATATTGGTGGCTACTTGTCTATTCCACCTATACCTCCAATAGGTTTCATTAGTTTCCTTGAATATAGTAAAATTTACTATTTTTAGCATTTTTTGGGTCATGAACTTCTAGAGTTGTTTTGACCCCCTAAACGACAATTTTTTGAGGTCCGAAGCAATCCCATTGCCATTGGTGGGGGACCACAACAAATATTTTAGTACTCAAAGAGACCTTTCTACCAATGTAACATACACACCAAACTGTGATCATATGGGCAAGTTACGAACTCGGGAAGTTGGTTGTCCAACTAACCCTAATAGGGACCAAAAACTCTTGGTGTTCCATCTACTAGGGTTAGGTTTTTGGTTTTTTATGGTTTCCCTTTGCTATTCAATAATAAAAAGGAAATTAAGACTCATTGTATAGAGTTCAGAGGAATCTAGCTAACACATCTCTTCTCAGAGATAAGCTACCATCGCCCGAGCTAGTTTATTTCCTTTTGTGTGTAAGCATATTTTAGTTCTTTGATATTAAGGAAATTAAGATTTATTTTTGTCACATCTCTTTGTTTATATTTATATCTGTATTCTGTTTCATTCCTACATAATTTTGGATCAGTGGTATCAGAGTAGTCTTCTCTTTCTCTATTTTTTTGTGCATGTCCCCAACGAGGTTGGCGTATAAGGAGTTGGGAATTGAACTAATTGAGCCCTTGCAAGACTGGCCCCACTGAAACTGATGACCACCCATGGAGGAAGAAAATAAAGATGAGGGAGTAGAAGATCCTATCAAATTGTTGCTTGAAGAAGCCCTCAAGTGACAAAGGAAATAAATGATGGATAAATTTGCCTAGATCCCTCGGTGAATGCCAATGAGTGACACATCTTCATCCAACAGTCACTTTAGAGGAACCACCCCCTTCAAGTACAATTTTAACTTCAATATCCTTATATTCGAAGGTAAAATAGATGCATATGTTTTATATAAATGGCTAAATATGTTTGAAGGTTATTTTTCGGTCCATAATTTCTCTAATAAGGAGAATATTACTTTTGCACTACTTATAATTGCACCCCATGTCAAGGACTGGTGGCAAACTTACTATCAGAGATGGGTAGAGGAACCCACTCTATTTTCAGTTGCACCCTCTTGTAACTCTTTCCGATATGTTTTCAAGGAACAATATTACCCTATTGGGAGTTATGATGAAAAGTACATAGAATGGACTACACTACCACAACAAAGGGATCAAGATGTGCATGAGGTGATATATCTTTTCCATGCCCTGTGCACAAAGTTGGGTATAAAATATTTTAAGAAACATCTGGTGCTCAAATACCATTGTTGTTTTCACAAATACAATTTTGAGGAAATGGAGTTCTTGGACATCTCCTCACCTAGTGCAACATACCAATGTGCTCCCAAGATTGAGAAAAACTTCAAGAAGAAGAAGCAAGCCTTTGGATTTGTGAACCCAAAGTAGCAAAGGCATCCCCAAGCCACAAAGAAAAGGGAAGAACCAGGAAACACCCCCCCAGGACAACTCCTTGAAGCCACAAGCCAAGAATAACGGGAAGGCAAAGAAGGACACCAACAAGTGGTGTGAGTTCCATAAAATTCCCACTCACAACACAAATGAATGTCGTGCAAAGCAGACATTGAGACTTAGAGATAGATGCATGCTCTAATTCTAAGTTGGAACTTGACAAGGTAAAGTAGATCATTGACATATAACCCACTGCGGCGGTAGCCACCACCAAGCTCCAAAAGGTGAAACCTGAGGATCTAGAGGAGGGGGAGCGCCTATTCCACTCATAGATGTGGGTAAAGGGTTCGCTAGTCTAGTACATCATTGATAGTGGGAGCTATAAGAACCTAATCTTAGCAAAGGTCATTAATATATTGAAGCTTCCAACAACAACACACCCACAATCGTACACCATCGAGTGGGTCCACCAAGGGCGACATCTCTGTGTCAGCCAGTAATGTTGTCTACCTTATAGCATCACGCCCTTTATAGATGAGGTATTGTGAAATGTTTCCCCTCTGGAAGTCTATGATGTTTTATTACGTCATCCATACCTATGGAAGCATCGTGTTGTATACAAATCCAAACCTCATTCTGTTATTATTACTTTGGGTCAAAAATTGTATAGGATACTAAATATAGTGTTGCCTACCACATCTTCTTTGATCCGAGCTAAACAATGCAGTATGATCATTTCCCAGATTGGGAAATTCGTGTTCCTTATGTTTCTCCCTCAGAGCATGAGGAATATTATGACCACACCCACAGCCTCCAGACAGGGCTCCTCTGCACAACAACATCAGATGGACAAGGTTATAGAGGAGTACAGGGACATCTTCACCTCACCCACAGGGTTACCCCTATAGTGTCAAGTCAAGCGCTCCATCAATATGACAATGGGCATGCCACTACCAAATGGACTAATCCACCAATGCTCAGTTCTGGAGAACGATGAAATCAAGAGGCTGATTCATGAGTTGTTGCAAAAAGGGCACATCAGGCCAAGTTCATCACCCTGTGGGAGCCCGATCATGTTGGTGCAAAAAAAGGTAAAAACTTGGAGGCTATGTATTGACTATCGGGTGCTAAGTAAGATCACTGTCTGGAATAGTTATCCAATCCCACATATTGATGACCTTCTGGACCAGCTCAAGGGGGCCAAATGTTTCTACAAGATTGACTTGAAGTCTGGTTATCACCAGGTAGCTATCGAACCCTTTTGATGTGTGGAAAACTACCATTAAATCCAAGGAGGGGATTTTTGAATTGTTGGTCTTGCCTTTCGGGTTGACGAATGCCCCTGAAACCTTCATGAGGATGATGGAAAAAATCTTATGGAACGTCACCAACTCAATCATGGTAGTGCATTTAGATGACATCTTGATCTTTAGCAAGAGCTAGGAAGAGGACCTACACCATATTCGACAGGTCCTCCAAACCTTGCAAGAACATAATTTGTGTGCTAATTTGGAGAAATTTACTTCTGGTATGACTCAAGTTCAATATATGGGTACATCATTGATGAGCGGGTGTGCATGTGAACCCAACCAAGATACAAGTTATTCAGGATTGGCCAGTACCAACCACTCTAAGTGAGCTCTGCAACTTTCTGGGTCTTGTCGATTTTTATCACAAGTTCGTGTTGGGATTCTCTCATATCACTTGGCCTTTGAGTTAGGTCACCAAGAGTGGAGCGAAATAAAATTTATTTTGGCCTGAATCTCAACAAAAGGTGTTTTCCAAGTTGAAGCATCACCTCTGCTTTGCACCAGTGTTCACATTACTAGACCTACAACAACCTTTTGAAGTTGAGATAGATGGCTCCGACTATGCTATTGGTGAGTTCTTACCTTGTAGGGGCATTCGATGGCATATCACAGTGAGACACTTTTTGATGCATTTTGAAAGTATCCCACCTATGAAAAAGAGATGTATTCCATTATGTAGGCTTTTTGAGAATGGAAGCATTACATTATGGGGAAGGAAAAGGTCATCCACACAGACCACTGATCCCTGTAGTTCATACAGACACAAAGAAAGTTGCAAAACGATCACCATTAGAAATTGTCCACATATCTAGAATCATTCAATTTGAACATTAAGTACAAGAAGAGAAACACCAATAATGTTGTAGACTGCCTTAGTCGACCATCGTTAATGGAATTGACAGCTGTGCTTGACTCTTGTGGACACGAGACTTTGGGATGACCGCATTTGACCCCACATGCGAGATTCTCCTTGAAGGAAAGAAAATTACAGACTTACACCTACAAGAAACATTGTTATGTCACTTGGGACACCCTTGTGTTCCTTCAAGCGAGTGTGCCAAGATATATTGGGAGGCGCAATACAGTTGAGCCGCTAGACATTTTTGGGTAGAAAAAGCAATGGTTGTGTTGTAGAAGTATTTTAATTTTTAGAACCTTCAATAGGATGTTGTGAATTACATCAGATGTCGTAGCACCTACACCATTTCCAAACCTACAATCAAGAAGAAAGGTCTATATACTCCTCTTCCTAATTCTATCCAACCTTGGAAATCCATCTCCATGGTAACATGTCAAGCCTTCCTTCTACCAAGCATGGAAATAACTATGTTTTTGTGGTCATCTACAAATACTCTAAGATGGCCATTCTGGTGGCTTGCAAGAAGAGTATCACAGCAGAAGTCACTACCAAACTCTTCTTTGAACAAATATGGGTACAATTTGGGATCCCATAGTCCAAATATCCAAGGAAGAGTTATGCCAAATCTTCGATGATGACATGATTATAGACTAGTTCAGTAGAGCGCACTTGTACGAAGTACCACGTGTCATTATTTCGACCTTAGGACTTGAAACCAATACACATAAAACTACAGGCCGTCCTCTTGCTGTAACTTCTTATGAAACTTCAATCTGATGCTCAGAAAAAAAAAGTTATGACGATGTCCCCGAGGTCCTCTATTTGATATATAATTCGGGATCCTACAAAAACTCTAACTTCCTTGGATCATATCTCCAAACATATAGTGACAAAAGGGTCTTAAATTCGGACCCAAGGTTAAGAGCAAGTTCGACTCAAATGGATTTTTTTAGCTTCTGAAACATTGTAGAAAAAAAGTTATAGCAAAAATTTCACGATGACCTAATTGGAGCAGAGAAACCCTAGAATCCAAAGCTCCGATACCAAATGGTATGCAACCAGCTCGTAAAATAGGAGAAAAGATAGATCAACGCCTTCAAAATCAGCCTCTTTGAGGGGGAAACCTCCTTTACATTTCACAAATGAACAATTCTTGGATGATACAAATGACAAGACCTACTTTCTATCAATAGGAGTCTAAGGGGTCATAATATGACCAAAGCCGACTTAACAATAATAATATAAGGGCACAAAAATAACAACTGTGGGCTTCTATGGGGCACAATAATAACAATATGGGGATAATAGGGGCACAACAATAACAATAAGGGCTACAATGACAATAGTAATGGAGTAATCAATAGTATTATAGGGACCTATCAAAGTCCTGTTGCTGATGTGGAAGGTTTGTATGGTGTGTTTCCGTCAATTCCTCTTCCTTAAGGTGACCTAGGAGGTTGAATCAGATCATAGTACCCTCTCATCACATGTTTACCTTGGTTTGTCAATTACTTGGGTAGATGTGGGAGGAGGGTTCTACAGAGTGGTCAAATCATGGTTCACCCCTTGGACTGGATGGGCAGTGTGTTGGTCATGCATTCAGGTTGGTTGCATATGTGTTCCTTATGATTGTAGTCCATTTGTTTGTTGCATTTGCATGGTGTTGATCATGGTTGTAGTGATGTATCCATGTGAAGGTTGATGATGTTATTGTTGGGATTCTTTAGTCATGAATACATGTCCATTGTATAAGCATTTGTCATGCATGCATTGTCATGGTTATAGTTATGCATGTATAGTAGGTCATACATGCATTGTGAGGTCATTGTATGTAGTTTGTGTCATCATGATTTTGTTGTTATGTTATGATATTGATGTGTTGGTTGAGAAAGAGCAGGAGATGTAGACCATCAATGTACGCTTGCAGCACTAGACTTCGGGGTAAGAGAATATCGGCATATAGATTTGTATGTTGGGCATGCAGGTATGTGGTTAATGGTTGTTATAAGAATTAGGGTTACTTATATACTTATCATTCTATTGTTATTGTGGTTACATGCATCATAGTAACTTGTATTTGTTTTATGTTAGATAACTTGATGATTATGTTATATATTGTTGATGAGTATGCTATATGTTAAATTGTTATTGTTATATGTTAGTTAACTTGATGATTAGGATTATTTGATTTAAGATCTTGATGTTATATGTATCATACAAATTTGGATTGTTATATGCAAATGGTTAGGATTATGACATTCAGGTATGAGTTAATATGTTGTGATATTATGTGATACTAATCTAGACTAACTTTTCATATGTGATTTTTATGCATGAATGCTAATTTTTTATGAGCTTATGATGTGAACATGTTAGATAATTATTGTTATGGAGACAAGCAAAAGGAGACGATGCACCAGAAAATCCTAGTTCACATAAGGAGCTTGCCATTTGGGAAAATAAGAACAATAAGGCCTATGCCTTTATTGCACTCTCAGTAAATCAAGAGGTGAGTTGACATGTTTCACAATTTTCAAATTCCTTTGAAACCTTAAATAAGTTGAAGGAATTGTATGACTCACACTTTGAACTTGAAGTTGTTCAACCTTGAATTGAAAAATGATGACCCTCTTGCCTTAGCATAAAAAATAAGATCCATTATGCCTCATAAAATCCACTGGTGTTGAAATATATATTCCTCTCATATATCATGCCAAGGCACTATATCCCACCTATTCACATTATCTTGAGTCATTTCAAGAAAGTGGCAACCTTAAGGAGATTACCTTTAACTCCATTGAGAAGAAGTTTGCTGAGAGAGAGAAGTCTTTTGGGAATAAGACAACTCCTAAGTCTACTAAAGAAGCTATGTGCCTTGCATAAAAAGGGAAGAATTATGCACAAGATTTTCTAAAGGAAGACATGGTCGAAAAGGAAGAGGAAGGAAGAAGTTTAGAAGTAGCGGGGGAGATATTTCCAAGAAGAAAGGTCTTATCTTCATTGCATATGATGTAATAGAGATGGACATGATGCTTCCACATGTAAGTTTCCTTGGGACAGAATCAAGCAGGAAATAAATGAAGGAAAATGTAAAACACCTGATAAAGGGAAATGTAAAGCACTTGAATTTGTTCATTATGTTGTGGCACATTGCAACATTGGAGTAACTGAAGACTTATTCAATGCTTCACTTGCTTCATGGAAAGATGATTGGTTGTTTGATTTAGGAGCAACTTGCCACATGAATTTCAAAAGAGATTTCTTTTAAGAATTCACTAACAATGTTGATGGAGTAATATACTTTGTAGACAAGTCAAAACTCAAGCCATCGAGGCTTGGCACCATCAGGCTCAAACTACCTGGTCTTTTAAACTTTCTTCTCCATGATGTTATATACCTCTCAGAGTTAAGGAGAAACTTGTTGTCTTTGGTCCACATCTGCTAGCAAGGACACTCCATTCACGTATTTGATGGTAAGGTTGAGGTCATAAAAGTATTAGATCACTCACTTGTCATGACTGGGATAAAAGAAGAAATACTTTTGAAGCTGCAAGGAACCTTTTCTCATGCACAAAACTTTTCATATAGTTCTCACTATGATGAAGGTACATTTCCATCAAGTCTTGTGTGGCATTCTAGATTTGGACAATAGAACTATGACATCCTCTACTTATTGAATAAAAAAGGTGCTACTAGTCTTCCTACTATTCCTAAGAAACTTAATCAATGTGATGCTTGTATCTTAGGAAAGAACAACAAACAGTCTTTTCATGATTCTCATTCTAGATCACATAGAAAACTTGAATTCATTCATTATGATTTATATGATCAAATGATTGTTCCATTTGCAAATGGTAATAAATATATTATGAAATTTACTGATGACTACACTAGAATGTGTTGGGATTATTTATTGAAGAACATATCTGAAGCTTCTGAAACATTCAAGAAATTGCATGCATGGATTGAAAAATATGCGCAATCTCATATTCGCTTTATTCACACTGATAATGGAAAATAATAAACTTCAAATGAATTTGAAAACTATTTTTCCAAGCATGGGATCAAACATCAAACAATCGTGCCCTATAATCCCCAATAGAATGGAGTAGTTGAAAGAATGAATGGGAAAATATTAAATATGGTACGTTCGATGATGTTTTTCAAGAATGTTAAATTGATTTTTTGGGTTGATGTAGTTCTATGTGTTGTGTATAAAAATAATAGTTTTCCATCTAATGCTATAAAAAACAAGACTCCCTATGAAATTTTCTATGGCCACATTCCTTCGATGAGGTATCTTAGGGTTTTTGGTTCCACATGTTACACTTTGATACCCAAGGAAAAAACAAAAAAACTCGGTGCAAGGGGTCACAAATGTGTCTTCTTGGGGTACTTAAATACCTCTAAAGCATACCGTCTTTATGATGAAGTGAATAAGAAATATGTAATATCTAAATATGCGATCTTTCTTGAATATTCCAATATTGACAATGTTTTTGAGCAGTAGGTTGATCACTTGGATAGACTCGAACATGCAAAGTATTCTCAAGAGTTTTATAATGAGATTCCACATATTGAAGGGGGGATCCCTATACAGGATCAATCTATGGAATCATCTTCTGAAGCACTCTCTCCACTGCATGAAGCTCCAACCACTGATGACATTTTGATTGATGTGATTGATAGAATTAGGAGACTAAATATTGATTCATCTCATCCTAGTCAAATGAGATGCCTGATCCATCTCAGAAAGGTCCTCCAAAATGGTTGACAAAAGCACTTGAAAGTGTTCATCCTGATGAGTTTGGAAAGAGAGGAACAAGAAGTTGAACCAGACAAAATGGAGGTGATGTAGACAATCCTTATTCAACTATTGATATGGACGTTTCTTATGATTGTGAATTGAATTTGTCTACAGATTTGAACCAACTTCCTTTAAACAAGACGTTTCTCACGATGAAGGGAAAGAAGCAATGCAGAAAGAATATGATGCTTTGGTAAATAATGGAACTTGGAAGCTAGTTGATCCTCCATTGGGAACCAAACCAATAGGCTACAAGTGGGTCTTCAAGAATAAGTATAAAATAGATGGCTCACTTGAAAAGCACAAAGCTAGGCTTGTGGAAAAGGGTTTTGCATAGAAGGAAGGGGTCGACAATGAGGAGACATTTTCCCCCATAGAAAAATGGACTACTATCCAAACACTCTTTTCTTGGCATCTTAGAACAATTGGAAATTCCATCAAATGGATGTAAAAATTTCTTTCCTGAATGTAGATTTGAAAGATAATTTTTTTATGTCCCAAACAGAAGGATTTATTGTGAAGGATTAGGAACACAAAGTATGAAAGCTCGTAAAATCCTTGTATGGCCTCAAGCAAGCACCATGAACCTAGTATGAGAAGTTAATTGAGCATCTTCTAAAACTCAATTTTAAACATTATGATCTTGATGATGCAAATTTGTTTGTCAAGAAAGTTGGAAAAATAGTTGTATATATTATAGTGTATGTAGATGATCTTTTGATGACAGGGAACAATGAGAGATACATTTCATCCATAAAGGAAGAACTGAGGAAAGGTTCTGAAATGAAATATTTTGGCTATGTTCACTACTATCTTGGTATTGAAGTAACTCAACATTCAAAGTTTATATTCATCTCTCAGAAGAAGTACATTGGAGATCTGGTGAACAGGTTTGGCATGGTTGAGTGAAATCCTTTGACTACTCTAATGGAATATAAATTAAAGTTCACATCCACTGAAGGAAAAGAATTTGAGGATGCAACAAAGTATAGACGACTCGTTGGAAGTCTCAACTACCTTACTACTACCAGACCCGACATTTCATTTGTTGCTAGAATCCTCTCTAGGTTTATGCAAAAGCCTTATGAGGGTCATTGGTCTACTACAAAAAGAGTTTGAAAGTACTTGAAGGGAACTCAAGACTTTAGACTCAAGTATACACAGGTGGGTGACTTCATCTTGATTGGATACTTTGATTTAGACTTCAATGGAGATAAAGAAATTGGGGCATCTAATTTAGGTTATATTATGAGCCTTGGATTAGGAGTTATCTCCTAGAGGTCATGCAAACAATCAGTTTTAGTAGATTCCACAACTGAGGTAGAATATATGGCAGTAGCTGAAGAAATGAAGGAAATTATATGTCTTAGGAAAATTATGAAATATTTTCAAGAGAAACAAGTACATTCAACTCCTATTTTGATTGACAACACTTTTACAATAAAGTTGGCCAAAAACCCAAAGTTCCATGGTCAAATGAAGAATATCAATACAAAATACCATCTAATTTGACATCATGTTGTGGCAAAAACAATTCACTGATGGCATTGTTCCACAAATGAGAAGATTGTATACATCTTCACCAAAGTGATTGAAAGGGAAATTTTGAAAGATTTAGAATGATGCTTGGACTCACCAACATCACTTTAGATTAAGGGGGGATTGTTGAACACCTAATCTTTGGGATTATGAATCCTATGTAAATATTATAAATAGATAAATAAGAGAAGTTGGAAGATGAAGAGACATTGGGAGATGAAACCAAATAGTCTCCCTCTCCTTGTATATAGTCATATTCTATATTAATGCAAAAGAAACAATTTCATTCAAAGTTACTCCTCGCTTGATAGTCTCCAAAATTGTTCTTAGAAAGTCCATTAAAATGTCTAAAATAGCTTAATTCTACTTTTATAGGCATACTAGGCTTGGAAAGAGATGGAAGAGAGAAGAAAAGAAATACAACAATTTTAGGTTGTATCAAGGTGTACAAGTGGGAAAGTGGGTTTAGGCTTGAGACTTTGAATATAGCAACTCTAATACCATTGGATGAGTAACAGATTGTTTAAATAAAATAAAATAAAATACATTGAAGACAATTGTCTTGCATATGTATTTTTTTAAAGTAAAATTAAATAGCATATTCATATATTTTAATAACATATTGTAGAGCATATATATATTTAGTTTCCTTCAATAACATTATGTAATTATTATTTATGTAAGATAAGTTTAGAATCAATGAGAAGAGTACCTCGGTATTTGTAGAGTCCTTAGCTAGGTTGGAAGTTGTTTTCCTTCCTCTACTCCTTGAGACCACCCCACTGTATTTACCATCCAACCAACTGGGAACAACCTATCCAACTTCCTAGCCCTATGAAACCTCCACAACTCCCTTAAACCTCCTATCCCATGCCCCATAACCACAACTCGTAGTGTATTTTCCAACTTCCAAGTGCCCAAGAACCTTCCCTAATTTACATCAATTGTTAGCAAGTCTCCCATGAGGAAAATCCAATGCCCCAAAGTCCAAAACCTCTCACTTCTCAAAATATTCCTTAAAATTTTAAACCCACAAAATTGTCCTCCTCCCCCATCACACATCCTTCCCCCTCTCTCAAATTATCTCCCCCCTCCTTTAATGTCCCACCCACTCAATCATAAAAACCCCCAACAAACATCTCTTCCTTCTTAAAGTTCTACCGAACTCCATTAATTTTTTTCAAGTTCTTAAGCTTTCTCCCCATAGAGAATAAGGCATGACAACCAAACCCACCAATAATAATAATAACTCCACAATGTCAAACCATGGAGTAGTCTATCAAGCTATAAATATTAGTTTCTTTTCTTTTCTTTTTCTTTTTTAATATTAAGAAGATTAGGAAACTTATACCATATACCATATAATATTTTATCATTTAATCATGTACATTATTGTTGGATAAAACCATATAATAAAATCATTTGGACTAAAAAAGAAACAAACAAGGGCTCTCGCAAATTTATTCTCATGCTTTTAAATTGTAGGAACCAAAATTCCGTAAAAATTGTTTTACTATTAATTTATTCAACCACATTAATTAGTTATTAATAAGAATAAGGATTAATTAATATCAATTTTAACATAAGCTCCACCTAAGATTAAGTTAACATATGTTATCCTAGAAATACTTTCATACTCATGTAAGGTGTGAGTACCTCTTCTTGTAACGAATGCATACCTCATATGTATACTAATAACACCAACAAGAAATTAACACAACAATCATATTTTCATTAGGTAGGCTAATAATTAAGCATAACAAAATATGATCAGTAGGAATTGCAATACTACAACCTAGAACTCCTCTTCTTCTAAAGGGTCCTAAAAAATGCCCAAGAAATTGAGTATCTTTGTTTAAAGTGATAATCTTAGGTAATCCATGCAACCTTACAATATCTTGGAAAAATAACATAGTGATATTTGTAGCACCACTAGTCTTCTTGCATGGTATGGAATATGCCATCTTAGAAAATCTATTTACTACTAATGGAATTTAACCATGACACTCTAGTTTTAATGCAATCAAAAAATAAAATCCATGCTTATATTTTCCCATGGTTTTTTAGGTACAACTAAAGGAGTATGAAATCCAATGGTCTATCTTTCCCGCTTGGCCAATTGAAAATTTTACAACACAACAAATTTCTTAACATATTTATTGATACTAGGCCAAAAATACCTTTCATCCACTAATGCCTTGGTTTTATCCACTATAAAATGTGCACTTAAACCTCCATTACGTAGCTCTCAAATGAGGTTTAGTCTCAAATAACTCTATGGAATACACAATTTCTAATTGTTGAATGAAAAACCCTCTTGTTAATTGTGACACTTTCCATGCCTCTACAAAATTTGTGTCTTCTGCATACAACACCTTCATGTTATCCAAATTAACAATTTCAATATGCATGATATATAACAACATCACCCACTGAAATAATGTCTCAACAACCTTATTACATTTTCTAGACCTCTATTTTAAAACAAATGAGTAATTTTGTAAAAATTCCATTCATTTCAAATGTTTTTTTATTTAGCTTACCTTAATTGTTTACATACTATATAGTGTCTTATGATCTGTAAACAAAACAAATTCCTTCAGTGATAAATAGTGCCTCTATTTCTTCAAGGCTTGAATCATGGCATTGAATGTTTGATCATAGACGTAAGACCTTTTCTTAGCACCATTCAACTTCTCACTAAGGAATGCTATTGGTTTACCATATTTACTCAAGACCTCCCCAATCATTGAACCACTTACATCATAATGTATTTGGATACCTTACTAAAAACTAAAAGTGCTAATGTACGTTAGTATTGTGCACTAGAAATCTCTCTTCTTCATACATTCAGTAATTGGGGTCCATATTCTAGTAAATTTCTTGATAAAATTTTAGTTAAAACTTACTCACGTATAGAAACTCCTTGCATCAAATATACATATAGGAATAGAACATAGTTACCAACTTGATGAGAACCATTTAGAGTTATTGTTTTATAGATATCACATTTAGTAGTCATTTTTATCCCCAATTCAAAATGATGTGTTGTTAGTTGTACCTTTTTCCTTTTTTGATGTTAAAGTTAGCACTTTTTCAACCATGGCTTTAACAACACCAAACCTTAGAATTAACCCTCGGATTAGAAAGTGGTGCAAAAAACAACACCAATTTTTTATGTTTAAGGTTATAGATACTTCTTTAAAAACTTCAGACTTGATAATCAATATTGCTTGAAACCAAAACCTTAAAATCAACCCTCGAATCAAAAATTGGTGCTCTAGTAGCAGTGTACCCTCCCCAATCCTTTTTCAACTAGAACATGAATTTTGTATTAAGAAAAATTATGCATTAAAACATGCAGTTGAGGTACATCACCATCAATATAGAGAAAATTTCTTCATCGATCCGGAAAAAGGAAAAAAACTATTATCCTCTTAATAAAAAAAGAAGAGATCCAATACTAGACCTTTTGAAACCTAAGCCTACTACTTCTTCAGAACAAGAGTAGGTTCATACAAATTAATTGCATAGATGGTACAAAAATAAAAAATCTCTAAGGTTTAATCAAAACTAATCCGCCACTAGAACCATGAGAGGCTAATGAATTATGGGCACCAGATTTTGATGATATATTGCTTCGATCTATTATATTTCTTGTTAATGGAGTAGAATATCATTAATTTATTTTTAGAACATCTGAATAGGAAGGAAAATAAGAGGAGTTGTTGATTTCCTTCTCTTCCTCTGAACTAGCCTCTTCTTCGTTCATATCTAAAGGAAGGGTTTTTTCAATATCCTTAGAAGTATTCTCTTCCTTAGTGGGTGAACTAGTGTTCTCTGAAGGCACTTGATCTAGATCTAGATGTTTTTCTTGAACATCTACCTATGAGGACTTCAAAGCTTCATATCTATTACTTGAGGTAGAAATTTGATGAGATATAGGACTACAAGAATGATACCTCTTAGACAGATAATCCTTGTTCATCCTTCAAATTGGTTTGAATGATCCTTGTTCATCATTACTTTTAATAGATGGCAGAGTGATAGAAGGAGACTGAGATGCTGGAAATTTTGGATAGATTTTTGCACATTTAAAATAAACCCGCTCATAATCCAAATCTTGAAGACGAGACCATACCTCAAAGTTAAGATGGATTACCTCAGGGAGTCCTTTTACGAAATCTATTTCAATGCAAATTTTACCACAAGATAATTTATCGTCCTTTCCCTCGAAACTAGTAATGTAGAAACACAATTTGTCAGATATGGATTTAAAAATACCATTTTTATAACAAAGAATGGGAAGATATGTAATCTAATCCATACAAGTGTAGAATATATTTCCATGTTAGGATTAAAATCCAAAGACTAATGAGTATGAAACATTCCAATAAAGCCCACGAAATAAGGCCCATATCTATAGATCAAATCCTTATCCTCTTAGCTTTAAAAACCAAAGATTTTTTTTTACACAACATAAAGTACCAATGGGCTCATTATATGCCCAATCATTAGAGGTCCATTTAAAATAGATCTATAACTTTGTCAAAGTCTAGTGAACTTACTAATTGACCCTTGTCCCTTAAGGGTATTAACATTCTTCTTCGCAAAGGCAGTGAAACCTAAACCAAGAGAATGAATTATATTCACCCTTTTAATAAATCTACCATGGGGTGGAGAACCATGACCATCCATGCTAGGTTTGGAAAAGCAACCCAATGTACAAGCAATGAACTCAACAAAGCTAACTGAGAGAATAGATCATCCAAGCCAAAATCAAGTGGGGCTATTAGAAAACCAAGTTTTAAACCCCAAATCAACAACATAAATTATTTAACTACAACAAAGACATATGCATGTAGCCACTACAAAACCAGAATTTACAAAAATTCATTGCGCATATCTACAACACGGGGGAGAGGAATGAAAACTAGGAAACTCTAGCCGCTTGCACCCTTGATGGCTTCGATTCATCCATATCCATCAAAAAACTCAATTTCATTTATTACCCTTAGAAGCCCTTGCTTTTAAATATGGATACAATTATAAGCTTTATTCAATTGTGATTTCAACAATTGATACCCCGAAACCAAAATATTAAGATTAATTTTGTAATTGGAAAGAAGTTTTATCAATAGTATCCTTTGTAGATTTTTGTTGTAGATTCAAACTACAAATTGTGATATGCTAAAACAATTGACTTGAATCTACTCTACTCATCAGCAGAAACAAAAAATTGATTGATGAAATCATGAAGCAAAAAAGGAAAAATTTAAATCACACATAACACAATAATTTATCTGGGGAAAGCCTGAGATAAAAACCTTGATATCTATATATTTCATTAACGAGAAGATCTGAGAAGAAAACACAATGCTTGTTCAACCCCAACAATCTCTGCACAAGTACAATCTATCTCACTGCTTCAAAAACCAACTCAAGCCAATACTTAGCCAAATTTGTTTCTTGCCAAGCTCCTACTTCCTTGTGCAGTTTCAAAGGGAATTAGTCCATATTTAATTGGGAAATTCCTCACTCATAACTAGACAATCCATCCATAAGCCTTATACTGATTGCATGGATCACCTTTTTAATTTAGATGAATTTACAACTAATAGTACATTGTCCCTGAACTATAATCTCAACTGGGTCTTCATCTGAACTGACATGCATTAGTTACTTTTGAGTGATTTATCAGTTATTTGATTGATCACTACATGTGAACTAAATCCAACTTAATTCACTTGACCACTCACTAGTTCCTCCAACAGTTAGAACTAGTTAAAATGAATTTAACTCAGTTAAACTGAATAAAATAATTACAATTCAATAATAACTCAACCTGGGCCGCTAAAATTTAGGGATCACTCTACATGACTCTAGATAGACTTCCAACTCGAATTTACTAAGCCAACTAAGTCAATTTAACTTAGTTATCTATTACAAGTTGCTATGAGAATAGAATTACAATTTAATTCCCAATTTAATTCAAGGACAAATTAAATTAGGATTTTCTTATTGTTATTTTTAACACTCCCTCTCAATAAGAAAGGGAATATTTGCTACCTTGATCCTACTTTTGTGAAACTTGAATTTGCATCTTGGCAATTCCTTTGTCAAAATATTTACATCCTTCTCCTCTGTAAGAATGTACTCCAGCAACATTATTCTCCTCTACACACAATATCGAAGATGGTGATACCAGATGTCAATATGATTGGACTGATCATGAAAACCTAGATTCTTAGAGAGTTTGATACAACTCTAATTGTCACAGTAAATCACTGTTGGATCCATCTATTGACCAAACAAACTAACGAGTTGCTTGACTAGCAACCATGTACTTTGCTTCTGTTGAACTGAATGCAACTAATCTCTCCTTCCTATTGTACCAAGAAACTACTACTAACCTAGTACTAAAGATTCCCCTTGATATGATCTTCTTGTTAGGTGGACTTCTTGCCCAATATGCATATGTGAAGCCTTAAATATTCACTCCCTTTGTTCATTTGTACCAAATACCAAACTTAGTGGTGCCTGTGAGGTATCTCAACACATGTTTAACTACCTTCCAATACGATTTGGTTGGCTTAACCATGGCTTGACTAAGTTGGTTAACTGCATAACACATGTTTGGTCATGTGTTCAACAAATACATAAATGAACTCACAAGATGTCTATAAATAATAGCCTCCACTACTTCACTTGAAGTAGCATCCTCCTTCCTCCAGTTACCTACTAGAGGACTCTCCATGGGTTTGCTGCTCTCCATGTGGAACTTCTTCAATATCTCGTTAGCATACTTTCCTTGAAAGATAAATAGTTCCTCATCTCCTTGCCATACTTCCATACCAAGAAAGTAATGCATGAGCACCAAGTACTTCATCTCAAATTATCTTGCAATATCCTCTTTGAAATACTTGATCAACTTCTCATCACTTGTTAGAATCAAATCGTCGACATATTAAACAATAATCAACAATTTACCTTTAACCAAAATATGGTAAAGGTTTGTATCTGCTTCACTTTTTTTGACGCCCAACCTGGTAAAATATCTATCAATCCTAGTGTACTAAGCATGGGGTGCTTGTTTTAGTCCATACAACACTCGCTTTAGTCTGCACACATGCAACTCTCTGGTAAAGGTCCAAATCCTTCAGGCTGCTCAATATACACCTCTTCCTCAATCATGTCATTGACTAATGTTGTATTTACATCCATCTGATGTATCTTCCAACCCATTTGCATTAACAATGATAGAATAGATCTGATTGATGAGTACCTTGCTACAGGAGCAAAGGTCTCATCATAATCGATTCCCTCGACCTCAGAGAACCCTCTAGCCAAAAATATGGCCTTATGTTTCTCCACACTCCCATCTATTTATTTCTTTACCTTGTAAATACATCTGGAACTCACCACTCACTTGCCTGTTGGTCTTGGGACTACTTCCCAAACTTTTTTTCTGATAATGGATTCATACTCCTCAACCATGGCATCAACCCACACCAGTTGATACATGACTTTCTCAAATGAGGATGGCTCAATCTCTACACTCTCGCTCATCATAGCCATGTAGCTAGTGTACCTCTTTAGTGACATCCTCTGCCTACGCTGTGATGTGGATGCTCCCACATTCCCTCTAATTTCATGAAATAATTTTTCAGCCTCCCTAGTCCACTTTATCCCATCTCTGGAAGTCTCTACATGAGCGGTTGTTTCCACTCTCTGCTCCTTTGCATGTGGTTGTTGTACATCATCCTAAGGTTCATCCTCTGGAGCTAAAATATCATCAACTACATGTAGTTGAAGCTCCCTCTCAAGGGAACATATCATGGCCTTCTCTTCATTGAATTTAGATCTCTACGAACCATTGTCATCCTGTTGGTTGGAAGGCACACCCAATAGTTGAGGTGTATCCATGCACCGTACAAATATTCCTAACTCAGTTGTTGGCTCTAGATTTTTTTTGTGCATCTTTGAACATGACAGTAGACTGATGAACCAAAGATCGCGAAGTGCCACATATGGTTTCTTCCCTAAAAAATCCTCTTCTGGTGCATGTATCCTAAGAATTCGATGAATGCTTCTGTTATGCAAATAAACAATTGTGTTGCACGCTTTAGACCACAAGTGAAATGGTAGGCCCTGATCATGTAACATCACCCATGCCACTCCCACAATACTTCTATTCTTCCTTTCAACCACCCCATTATGTTGTGGGTTATGAGGTTGTATTAACTCTCATCGAATTCCTTATGATGCACAAAAATTCTTGAATTCATTCGACACATATTCTCCACTGTTATCGCTTCTGAGATCTTTAACTTTCCTTCTAGTATCTTTCTCGATAATTTATTTAAATTCACAAAACTTAGTGAACGTCTAATCTTTCTTCTATAAGAAGAAAATACAACACTTACGAGAAAAGTCATCAGTAAATATTACATAATACATGTGCTTGGTCATGGATGCTATTGAGAATGGTCCACACACATTTGAGTGAACTCGATCAAGAGTTGATTTTTCTCGGATGTCTTTATTGTGAAAGGAATATTTGGTGTAATTACGTAATGTACACCCTTTGCATGTGTCTCTCTCCTCTAGTATACCCTTGGGAATTCCTGTAGAAATTTGTTGCATGATCTTCATAGATTTGTAGTGCAAGTGACCTAGTCTTCTATGCCACAACTCAGTGATGTCTTGGTTCTGCACCTTCTCTACTATAGTCCTCAAAGTAATGCAATATTATACATCAAATTTGTAGAGGTTCTTCACTCGAACCTCGATATAATTCACCTATCCTAAGGCTATGTGACGAAGGATATCCTTTCCCTTACTAAATATCACATTGTAGCCTCAATCCTTCAACATGGTAAGATGAACCAAGTTCTTCTTCAATGCTAGAACATACATGGCATCTCTCAAAGTGAGGGGAGAACCAGACTCCCTATGAAAGGTAACAGTACTAATGAAGGTAGCAATATGCCTCCCATCATATCCCATCTTGATGTGCATCTGGAGGTCCTTCCCCTCCAAGTTACTGAAGAGCTCTTTGTTTCTGTTCATATGGAATGAAGCTCCATTCTCTAGGTACCACACATTACCCATCACCGATGACACCATGCAAGTGATGAGAGTGAAATCCAATTTGAATTGTGCAGCAAGAGCTTCACTTGTCACTCCTCCTGAAGGATTTTAAGGACCTTCTTGTGTGGACACTTTGTGGCATAGTGTCCCAGCTCGTGATAGTGAAAACACTTGATTTTCGACATGTCCTTCTTCTTGTCACCCTAACTGCAATTTTATTTGGAATGGGATGAATTCCCTTTCTTCGCCTTTCTAGCTAAGGCATGGTTCTCCTCATCATCATGCTTTAATGAGGATCTGTCTCTGGTGTTCCACTGAATCTCTTCCTGTACCAAGTCAGACCATAATCGCTCCCACTCTAGTAGATTCTCCCTCCCATTAACTAAGTCCTGGTAGTTGTACCAGCTCTTGGGAAGTCCTAGAAGTGCTAGGCTCACTAGATCGTCTTCAAGAACAATAACCCCAACACTTCCAAGCTCATCCTGGCATTGGGTGAACTTGGTCAAGTACATCAAAATTGAGTCGCCCTTCTCCATCTTGATCTTTTTGAGTTTGTCCTTCAATTTCATCTTCCTATGGTCACTATGATTTTGAAACAAGTCCATCAATGCCTTCCACATTGTAAATGGATTTTCCTTACCATGGAGATTCGAGACAATATTATCTCGAACTCCTTCTAGGATAATCCTTCTCGCCTTTGCCACAAACTTTCTCCATTTTTCCAGATCTTGGGTATCAGATGTTGGATGCTTCAGGATATCATTATCTATGAATTCCTTCAGCCCATTGTCTTCCAACATTGCCTCGATCGTGTCCCTCCAAGCTATGTAATTTGAATTGCAGGGCATACTCATGTCTCAAACCATAGAACGAAACCTAGTGGCTCTGAAGTATGAAACTCAAAATTTGGTTTAACCTGCACAAAAGACTCATATTCTCCTCTTCTATAATGATTTTAGCTCTAAAAACATGTAGATTTTTATTGTAGGTTCAAATTGCAGATTATGATATGCTAAAAAAATTGACTTGAATGTACTGTACTCATAAGCGGAAACAAAAAAATTGGTTAATGAAATCATGAAGAAGAAAAGGAAGAATTTCAATCACACATAACATAATAATTTATCTGGGGAAAGTCTCAGCGAAAAGCCCCACTATCTATATATTTCATTAACCAGAAGATCTGAGAAGAAAATACAATGCTTGCTCAACTTGAACAATCTCTGCATAAGTACAATCTATCTCACTGCTTCACAAACCAACTCAAGTCAATGCTTTGCCAAATTAGCTTCCTACCAAGCTCCTACTTCCTTGCGTAGTTTCCAAGGGAATTAGATCATATTTAATTGGGAAATTCCTCACTCATAATTGCGCAATCCATCCATAGGATTTCTATTGATTGCATGCATCACCTGTTTAATTTAGATGAATTTACAACTGATAGTACATTGTCCCTGAACTCTAATCACAACTGGGTCTTCATCTGAACTGATATGCATGAGCTATTTTTTAGTGATTTATCAGTTAACTGATTGATCAATGCATGCGAATTAAATCAAATTTAATTCACTTGACCACTCACTTGTTCCTCCAATAGTTAGAACTAGTTTAACTGAATTTAACTTAGTTAAACTGAATTAAATAATTATAACTCAATAATAACTCAACCTGGCCCCTAAAATTTAGGTATCACTCTACATGAATCTAGATAGAATTCCAACTTGAATTTATTGAGCCAACTAAGTCAAATTAACTTAGTTAACTGTTACAAGTTTCTATGAGAATATAATTACAATTTAATTCAAGGACAAATTAAATTAGGATTTTCTTGTTGCTATTTTTAAGATCCTCCTCTTCGAGAGTTAAATTTATAACATTTAAAATACTGTGACTCGAAAGCCCAACATCGTTGAGAACAAAATCATAAATAAATAAAAATCAGAGGTAAAAAAAACTTAAACAAAAAGAAAACATAATTTTTTTTAAGTAAAATTTTAATCAAAATGAAATATAAATATATTAAATTTAAAAAAAAAAAAACTAAAAATAATATAGCTATATTTTTTTTTGAAAAAACAAATATTTAAAGTAAAAAATTGAAAATATTTTTTTTAGCTGAAACGAGAATATTTGGAAAATCAGTAACTACGAAAGATTGGCTACCACTATTACACCAGATACAACTATTTCATAAAAGTCACAAAATAGTGAGTTACAACATGTTTCCATAGATTTGAGCCCATTTAGTGAGGGAAAAAAATTCTTCATCAAATCACTCGAGCTAAGATCCTTTAACTCTCTTCAAAAGGAGGACATTGGGGTGGAATTTGATCCACTTATGTGTGCATAGTCACAAAACCACTTAATATGGTCTCTCTATGTGAAACCACACATTCAACCACTACCTCAAGGTGCCCCCATGGCTCCAAGGAAGCATTCATGGAATTGAACCTTGTCGAACAGTGAAATATTCCTCATTTTCCACCACTAGATCCAACCTATTATAAGGATCTAAAGTTAGGTGCACCTTTAACTAAAGCATGCACCAAAAGAGACATTCCCATTGCACCATTTTTGATGTGTATATTGAAAATAATTAGATGACATGGAGGATTTGGTTGATGGTTGAGCAGTAGGATAAGGCTGAACAATGAAATTAAGATGGTGGCATATAACTTAGAGGTATGGGTAAGAGCACACCTAGTCGAGTAGCGAAAAACCAAGATTTAGGATTTCCACACTAGGGCATGTGGGTTGGCATGAGGATGGATTAGTAGCATGGGAATCATAAGGGATGTGACATAACCAAACATCCCAACCCACCTAAGAAAGGAAAATTTGAATTGGGTAAGAGCGCACATGGACTTGGTGACATGGGTGCTACTAAAGCTTGGAATGACCAAGGAGCGCACCCCCTAAAATGAGTTTGAACAAAGTCGACCTCATTGTTATTGGATTAAATGCAAGTTGGAATGAGTCAGTTTGAGGTATCATGGTGTTGAATGTAGGACTGGTGGGTGCAATTTGTTATGCTCTTAACCTGCAAAATGATACCCAAATACAGAATATGCGAAGAAAAGATACCCAAAACACAGAATAGCAATGATTTTATTATTCAGAGAGTAATGTTCACTTGCCTCTTCGAGGGGGCAACCTCCAATAGAGCAGAGCTCGACTACAAAAATAAGACACGATGCTCCTCGCAGGGAGTATCTATCCTTTATATATGACTCATACATGCAATACCACGGGCCAATACCATGGCTTTTATTAATACCATCTATCTAATACTACGGCCCATTTGCAACTAACTGTGGTTCCGTCATTAATTGCGGATTAACCACTTACAATTATTAATATGGGCTTTATTGACTCTTGACTATGACGTGATCCCATTACATAAATAAGGGGGTTAGGGTGGGACCCTAATATGCCCTCCCCCTTAAGACGAGCCTTGTCCTCAAGGCTGAAGCTACGGAAACTGTTGAAGATAGTGGTTGGTTCCCAAGTTGCATCTTCTGGAGAGGTGTCTTTCCATTTGACGAGGACTTCCTTAATCATGCGGCTGTGTAGTTGCTTGTCTCGTGTGTCTAGGACCTGTTTGAGTTGAAGCCAGATGGACCCTTCTTCGTCCAATTCAGGTAGACTGGTCTGAATTCTACAATTGTTCCCAATCACTTTCTTGAGGCATGAGACATGGAAAACTGGATGGATTTTTGCAGTAGGTGGCAAGGCCAACTTGTAGGCCACTTCTCCAATGCGTTGAAGTACTTGATATGGTCTGTAGAATTTGGGAGAGAGTTTCTGACACCCTTTGTCCTTGAGTGATGTTTGCTTATATGGTTGTAGCCGTAAAAAGACCTGATCCCCTGCTTGAAATTGGCACTCTGAGCGATGTTGGTCTACCTGTTGCTTCATGTGGTTCTGAGCTTGATGAAGATTCTCTCGAAGATGGGCGAGCATGGTTGCGCGGTGTTGTAGGAGGTGATCCACTGCTTGTACTTTTGAGCATCCCTTGAGATACGAAGTAGGTGAAGGTGGGAGTTGACCATATACTACTTCATAGGGAGTCATTTTGGTGGTGGCATGATAGTTGGTGTTATACCACCATTCTGCCAGAGGTAACCACTGTACCCAAAGGTGTTGCTTTCCTGAAGTGAAACACCTAAGGTAGGTTTCTAGACATTTGTTGACGGCTTCGGTTTGACCATCTGTTTGTGGATGATAGGAAGTACTGAGTTTGAGTTGAGTGCCTTGTATTCTGAAGAGTTCTTGCCAAAAATTACTGGTGAAGATCAGGTCGCGGTCGGACACAATAGAAGTGGGCATGCCATGCAATTTGAAGATCTGATCCATGAAAGATTGAGCAACCAAAGTTGGTGTAAACGGGTGGGGTAGGGCGCAGAAATGAGCATACTTTGACAGTCGGTCCACAACAACCATGATGACTGACTTGTTCCCTGACTTTAGAAGACCTGTAATGAAATCCATAGAAACCTCCGTCCAAATTGATGCCGGAATGGGCAATGGTTGTAATGTGCCTGGTGTGTTGACGGTTTCCCCTTTGTGGCGTTGACAGACATCACATTCTGCTACGAAAGTAAAGATGTCATTTTTCATGCATGTCCAAAAAAATGATCTTCTGGTGCGAGCATACGTCTTCTGAAAGCCCGAATGTCCTGCAATGGGAGATGAGTGCAATTCTGCCAAAATGCGACTTTTGAGGGTGGATGTTGGTGATATTATGACTCTGTCCTTGTAGCGAAGAATATCATCCTGCCACGAGTAGCCCTTGGTGGAATTTGGATCTACCTGCAATTGAGAAATGAGTTGGGAGAGCCCGGGGTGTGAAAACCATTCCCTGCAAGCCTCTTCAATCCATTCTGGAATGGGGAGGGAAATTGCTAGCAGAGTACTTTCGTCCCCAAATTGGCGAGATAATGCATCTACTACACTATTGTCTTTCCCTTTCTTGTAAATGATCTCATAATCATATCCCAGCATTTTGGCTAGCCATTTATTTTGTTGTGGGGAGGATAGGCGTTGCTCCAAAAAATATTTAAGATTGTGATGATCTGTGCGGATTTGGAAATGTCGCCCCAATAAGTAAGGTCGCCAGGTCTCGACTACATGTAAGATGGCCATCATTTCCTTCTCGTAGGTAGATTGGCCTAGATTCCTCCCACTGAGTTGTTGGCTTGTGAAGGCCAACGGTCACCCTTCCTGCATTAAGACCTCCCCAATACCTGTACCCGAAGCATCACATTCAATGACAAAAGATTTGGTGAAGTCAGGGAGTGCTAAGACTGGAGTGGAACACATGGCATTTTTTAGAGCTGTAAAGGCTTGTTGTGCTTCCTCATTCCAAAAGAATGAATTTTTCTTTAGGAGTTGGGTGAGGGGCTTCGCTATGCGACCATAGTTGTGGACAAATTTACGATAATAGCCTGTGAGACCCAAAAATCCTCTCAAGCTCTTCAAGGTCTTAGGTTGAGGCCATTCCTGCATTGCCTGGATCTTTTTGGTGTCCACCTTGACACCTTCACGCCCCACAATGTGGCCCAAATACTCTACTTCTGCCATGCCAAACGAACACTTGGACATGTTGACAAATAATTTATGCTTGCGGACCAGTTGCAAGAGTAGATCTACATGATGAAGATGTGCGGCCCAAGTGCAACTATAGATGAGGATGTCATCGAAGAAGACAAGGACAAATTTCCTGAGATATGGTTTGAGAATGTGGTTCATAAGGCTTTGAAAAGTAGAGGGGGCATTACAAAGACCAAATGGCATGACCAGGAATTCATAATGGCCTTCATGAGTTCTGAAAGCAGTCTTGGGGATGTCGACTTCCTTCATGCGAATTTGGTGGTAGCCTGAGCGAAGATCCATCTTAGTGAAGAATTGAGCCCCATTGAGTTCATCCAGCAAATCATCAACCACCGGGATGGGAAATTTATCTTTGACTGTCAACTTATTGAGGGCCCTGAAGTCAGGACACATCTGCCACTCCCCATCTATCTTGAGCACCATGACCACTGGTGTTATAGACATTTTTGTGCCTTACAGCATTGAGCATGAAATGTCCATAATCTAAGGGATCCAAAGTCCCTAAACATGTTGTTCCTACCCCTAGAGGAACAAGGCTAACTAACCACAGCAATTCACAGAAGTTCTCCACCTGAAACCACTCAAAAACAAGTCAATTCAGGATCATGTCAACTGCTCCACTGAGCATCTGCGCTGAATGTCAACTGCTACACTGGCTACCTGTGTTGAATGTCAACTCCAACACTAGCTACCTGCGCTGAGCGAGTTTGGACATGTGGCAGTCTCATTCCTCAAGGTGTCAGAAGCCAGGAAGCTTCCAAAATGACACTTGCCTCAGGGAATTCGACTGGTGATGAGTAAGAGGTTCCAAATCTCCAAGTGGAAGCAAGAACCTCCAAGTGGACTCAAGAACTGACAGAGGGAGAGGACACTAGTCAGATCTCAAGCTGACTCATCCTCTCTCCAAATATCTATATATGGATCTCACCTCCATGAGATCTAGAGGCTGGAATTTTGTGAATGTAAAGAATTGTTGTTGGTTTGAGACTGGAAACATTGGGTGCTTAATGCTTTGAAGGGAGCTGAAGAAGGAATTCCATTCTGCTGGGAAGGAGATGCTGGATTGGAGCCCTCTGGGTTGTATCTCTTCCTAAACCTTGTTATCAATCAATAAAGCTATCTTGGTTTTCTCCTATACACTGGTGTATTTGTATGATTGCATTAGTGTATTTGATTTACTTCTAATCCCGAATCATTTATGAATATGTATATTTGCCTTTGTGTTGTGTTCTTCTCTTGTCGCAAGTAGCCATCCTCTTGTCACAGGTAGCTGTTCTCTTGTGATCTCGTGGGAATCAAGTAGCTGTTCTCTTGACCAAGCGAGGAGGCAAGTAGCTGTGAACACCCAAAGAGGAGAGGATCTAGATCGAGGGACAAACGAAAGACAACGGTAAGTCTATCGATCTCCCCTCTTTCATATTGCATAAAGGAAAGAACCAGAATAGCTGTATCTGTTTGTTGCTAAGGTACTGTCACACCTTAGGTGGATAGGATCATCCTGCATAGGCATTTTTCCCCACAACAACTGGGGATGAATAAGGACTAATGCTGGGACGAATGACACCTGCTTCCAAAAGTTCCTTGATGATTTTTTCTATTTCATTCTTTTGGGTGAACGGATATCTGTATGGGCACACATTTGGGGGTTGGGCCCCTAGAACCAAGGTGATGCTATGATCATGTTCCCCTTGCGAGGGTGGAAGCTCATGAGGCTTGTCAAAGACCAGCAGATGGTTATTTAAAATCTATTGCATCTCAGGATGAATTGGCAGAGGCTTTGTTTCGACTGCCTGGATGGCATTAAATTGAGCTACAACTCCATGATTGCCCTTTTTTAACAATTTTTTCCATCCTATGCGAGCTGATGATAGAGGGGGCTCCCACCTGGAGTCCACGGAGGGTATGTGTGTAGTTGTTCTGCTTAAAACTCATATATAATTCCTGGAAATCCATTGTGATTGGCCCAAGAGTGCGGAGCCATTCAGCGCCGAGGACAATGTCACAACCCCCCATGTGTATGGCAAACATGTGGGTTTTCAAATGATAATCCCCCATTTGAAGTTTGACATTTTCACAGCGGCCTTCACATTTCATTGTGCCTCCATCCGCAATTTGAACTTGGAAGTTAGAAACTACGCGTACAAAACAATGCACTGCTTCTGCGACTTTTTGATGGATGAAATTATGTGTACTTCCACTATCAATCAAAACTACTACTGGGCGATGTTTAATAAAACCTCTGATTTTGAGAGTTTGAGGGGAAGAAATCCCTGCCAACGCATGCAGCGAAATAACTGGTTCGTCAGGGACATTGTCCTGTTGGTTGTCTTCTTCTAGTGCCTCATGGTCCTCAAGTGGTGGATCTTCCTCTGTTGAGCTATAGTCAGTGGCATCTATTTGAAAAAATTTGGGCTCCTTGCATTTATGACCTGGGGAGTATTTTTCATCACAGTAGTAACATAGTCCTTGCTTTCTTCTTTCGGCCATTTTCGCAGGTGACACCTTTTGGACCTTAAGTGTTTGAGTCGTGTTGTGAGCCTGTGGGGGGCGACCTTTAGCAGAGAAATTTGAGCAACTGTATTGGGTTGCTAATGCACGCTCCACGTTACGAGCTACCTTGCAAGCCTCCGTCCATGTGGGAGGGTGGTGCAGTAGGACTTGAGCTTTGATGGCTTCTTTAAGACCACTGATAAAACATTCCGTGTAGAACGCATCTGAGAGACCCCAAGTGCAGAAGGCTAAGGCTTTAAAAGCTGTAATATATTCATCCACTGTACCAGTCTATCGGAGCTTAGTAAGACGACCCAAAAAAGAGTCCTCTTGTTCAAAGCGGCTTTGACTTGAGCTTTTGTAAATTGGGTCCAAGTCCTAAAAGGTCCATTGCAACGTTGATGCCATTCCCACCATTGCCACCTTTCATTGTCCAAGTACATGCTCCCCAACATAAGCTGAGTCGCATCATCTAAGATACGACTCAGTTTGAAATACTGGTCCATTTGTGCTATCCATGCCGATGGGTGAGAACCGTCAAATTTATGCATATCCAACTTGGGAGGTCGCTGACTGCGTGGTTGGTGGGTGTGCTAGACGTGAGGAGAGTGGCTAGACTCAGCCTCATTGTATCCATTGCCATTATACGCCTCCTCGTGGGCTTGCTCCTTGTCCTTCGGGATGAGTTGCGCGACCTGGCTACTTAGTCCGTTAAGCTGAAGGGTGAGGGAGTGCATGGATTCTTCAAGTTTGTCGATCCTTTCATTGGCCATTGCTTGAGCTCTAGTTTCTACCATCCACCAACCTGATGAAAATTTGGGACCGCCTAAAAATTTTCACTAATAATTGAATGGTACCACCATGCTCAGCTCGTCGTCCTGATTCTGATGGGCTAGATCACCAATAAGTGCCCCGGAAGATCTCAGTCTTATTTTTTTTTATTTTTATTTTTTTTTTCTAAAACTCCTAACAGAGTTTTACTCCTTCCTTATCAATACTACAGTGGCCAAATCCTCAAAATGTCAATGCGGCCAAAAGTCCTGCGAGAATTATACCCCGGTATAGGAACCCTTCACAACGACTCCGATCTGGTGGATCTAAGAGATCTGAATGGCGGATCTGATGGCGGAACAGACTGCTTCTATGGATCTGATGGATCTAATAGATCGGAATGGCTGATCTGCGAACTCGAGACTACGGGACTGATGTCTGCTGCTGCTACACCCTTTTGCACAAGCGGGTCTGGAAGAGATGTTGTGTGATCCCCTGATAGAAAAAGGGAACTATGGTCTTGAGGAGTGTCAGGTGCTACAGATCACAATATACATAAGGGTCTGGCAGTAGTACTCGGCCCATTGTTTCAGGGCTCTAACTAAGGAGGATCAACCATACCCTTAGCCGTACAACCCGACTACCCTATCGTACGGGCAAGTAATCTCCCCGAGTGCTGTTCTCGGTGTACTGTAGCCGCAAGACGGCCGACGGTTTATCTATGGCGAGGTTTCAAGGGAGCCTAGGGGGCTTCCAATATACCCAGAGGGTACGTGGAAGACAATCCGTGCGCGGTTCTGTCTAATGTGCTACTACTCGAAGGGGTACCCACAGGGGTTACAAGGGAGTCCAACAGATGTGACCACCTCTTGTATTTCCTACGTGCATGCCTCCCCAAATCCACAGGTTTATGCGCTCAATGACAGATCCCGTGGTTTAAAGACGCTGGAACACGTCTCTAGCCAAAAAAAAAATTGCTAAGAAATGGAGATCCCACCAGCCCTGGAAAGTGCTCTGATACCACTTGTTATGCTCTTAACCTACAAAATGATACCCAAATACAGAATATGCGAAGAAAAGATACCCAGAACACAGAATAGCAATGATTTTATTATTCAGAGAGTAATGTTCACTTGCCTCTTCGAGGGGGCAACCTCCAATAGAGCAGAGCTCGACTACAAAAATAAGACACGATGCTCCTCGCAGGGAGTCTCTATCCTTTATATATGACTCATACATGCAATACCACGGGCCAATACTGTGGGTTTTATTAATACCATCTATCTAATACTACGGCCCATTTGCAACTAACTGTGGTTCCGTCATTAATTGCGGATTAACCACTTACAATTATTAATATGGGCTTTATTGACTCTTGACTATGACGTGATCCCATTACATAAATAAGGGGGTTAGGGTGGGACCCTAACACAATTGACCAAATGATGGTTATATAAGCATGGCAGGAACTGAGCGATGGATGTTGACCTCAACTAAATTAGTGTTGTAGAGGAATTTCTCATATGACAAGTCAACCCAACTAAAATGGAAGGGTCACAAGGCAAATTAAACTAAGAGGAGGTGAAGTTGCATATAAATAAAGGATGTGCACAATGGATGAGAAACAACTCAAGTCACAAAACATGCACGTGTCAAGGGACAAGTGTGAAAGTTGTAAGAGAAGAGGAGTAGTCGAGGAAGAGGTGAGGACAATTTGAGGTAGAAAAACCAAGAGCGAGGGAGCTCGAGTGATTCTTTTCTTGACAGACAAACAAAGTAGGCCAAGGAGGAATAAAAGGAAGCTGCAAGTTGGGTGGAGACAACACGTTTTGTTGGTCAAGTCGGGTGGGATGGGTTTTTATGGAAAGTAAAGCTTCTATTTATATGTTTGTTGTAATTAGGCCTAACCATTATTAGACCCTCATATAAACAAATTTTGTTCTATTTATATGTTTGTTGTAATAAGGCTCAACCATTATTTTAGACGCTACTATGAACAAATTTTACATTAGTTAATAAAAGAAGAAGGCTAGGTCGTTCCGTACAAATTATGTACTTGTGTTAATATGAACTCTTTATATTTGTTGCTCATAAATGAATGTTAATTGAAGTTTTTTTTGACAATAAGATTTACTTGCATTATATTAAAGGGTTATGATATTCCACTAAGTATTCGCTAATATAAATATTATAAAGTAAACCTATTGTGAGGCATAGTTCTAGTGGAGTAACATTGTGCTACACTAGGCAAATGTGAAAAACATTAGTGCCAACGATGATAGTGCACCTAACAAAGCTACTTGTAACCATGCAATGTCCTTGGGGTCATGATGCAACCCCTTTGGAATTTTAAAAATGATGGCATGGAGGTGGGCATTGGTCTATTTATGTATGCACGAGTCATGAAACCATTTAACGTGGTCTCTCTGCGTGTAACCACATATTCAACCACTACCTCAAGGTGTGCCATGGCTCGAGAGAAGCCCTCATGGAAATTGAACTTTGCCTAATCGTGAAAGAATCACCACTTTCCACAATTGAATCCAACCCCTTTAAGAAAAGATTTGGAAAAAATTAAAGAGAAAAAAAAATTAAAACATATATTTAAAAACAAATATTATAAAAATGTTTAAAGTAATTATATAACAAGGACTACATAGTAGCTAGTATCTGTCGCTTAGTTTAAATATAACATAATTAAACTAAAAAATAATAAATACAACATTTTATTACAAAAAGAAAACAACTAATAAAATATTGTATTGTTGAATGTCATCACCAAAAATCAAGAAATATGACTAACTAATATTGTTTATATTAACATATATATACATTAATATATATACCTAATTTTTTTTTATATATTTATGTGTTATATATATATATATATATATATATATATATATATATATATATATATATATATATATATATATATATATATATATTAAAATATGTTCTTAATATAGTAATAAGTCATCTTAAATTGAAAATATGGACAAAAAATTATAATTCATGAAAATGGAAATAATAGAAAAAAGAAAAATAAAAGTTAAATAAAAAAGAAATAAAAGTAAAAACAAAAAATTAATAATCAATCAAAAAGGGAGTTACTAAACAACTCATAGTAAGACCGGAGTTACTAAACAACTCATAGTAAGACCTCAACCAATCACCTTACAAATAAATAAATTTAAATAATAATAAAATATAACAAAAAAAATTAAATTCCTAATATTAAATTATGCATACAAATAGAAATGTTTAATCAAAACAAATTAATATACAATAAAAAAAAATACCTAATATCACGTCAAATATAAAAAATAATTATCTAAAAATACTAACAATAATTTAAAAAAGCACCAAAAATTATTAAAACCAATTATTTTATTTTATTTTAAAAACAAATATTATAAGAAAGTTTAAAATTATTATATAAAAATATATACAAGGGAATTACTTAAAAATCACATAAGCAACCATAAAAAGAAACCACAACAAACAATTATTTAAACCAAAAAAATACTTATGTTGACAAATTTGAATATTTAGAAAAACAATAAGAAAAAATAAAACATGATTGTTCATTTTTAAATAAAAATTAATTATATATATTTTAAATTAAGAAAAATAAAATTAAAACCATATAATTAAAAAAACATATAATATAATTAAAATATAAAAAATAATTTTTAAAAACCAAAAAGATATTATTTAAAAGGCATTTAGAATACTTATTTAAATAATATATATATATATATATATATATATATATATATATATATATATAATGAAAAATCTATGAGCAACTATTAAAAAAAACCACTCCCCTGGACCAAAAAAAACACGTTTGAATTAATATTTATTTAGTTGTATTTGGAATGGGAATCTATAATAATTTAATTATTAATTATAATGAATTATAACTATAATTATAAGTATTAATTTTATTTTTAAATTTTAATTTTATATAATTTGACAAGTCAATGTTTATTACCAAAGGACATTACAAAGCTAAAACCACCTATACAAAAACAAGTTGTATAGGAATGCAGATATGAAACTTATCAAACACCACAAAAATTATATTTATTTACAAGAAAAATCACATTGTAACACCCCTTGTTGCTTAATATTTACTTTTATTTTATCAAGTTTTACATAGAACTTTTAAGAAACTAAGACTGGAAAAGAAACCAGAAGATTATGATATTTGTTAAAATAAATTGATTAATGTGTGATTAAGAAAACTGAATAGAAACAATTACATTAACTCTTGGAACAATTGAGAAACAATTGCCACCTCCCTTCCCCAAAGGAGGGGGTGGGCAAAATTTTTCCTAGAGTTGGGCAGGAAGAACCAATGGGAATATGGCAATGGAAAACAGGAAATTTGGTATGTGACTTGAGGCTGGAGGATAGTCCTAAAGCCCAAGATACTAGATAGTGCATGTCTAAAGACTGTCACCAGCAGAAGGTGCTAAGAGGAGGATGTTGGACGTAATTGCCAGATCCATGGCAGGGTGGTGAGGCCTTCCAAGAAATTCAAATATCTTATATACAAATCTAATTCAATCAAATACATATAACTGACTATTTTGAGTTAATATTTAATTTCCAGAAGGCTTTATGATAAGTTAATTGCCTGTTATCACTCAAACAAGAAGAAAACATATGTGACTATTTTGAGTTAATATTTAATTTCCAGAAGGCTTTATGATAAGTTAATTGCCTGTTATTCAAACAAGAAGGAAACTATAATATCTGCTGCCATTCATCAAGAAGTATGTATTTTGGTTAAGAGTGTAGAGGATATTATCTATCTTCCTAAATTATATGACTCCGTGATTTTATATTATGTATAAACAAATTATTCCTATAATAGTAGCTTATTACTGTTCGAATGTTTTTATGTTTATAGAGGATAGATGTACATATATATTTACAAGTAAGCGAAATATGCAGTTTGCCTTTAAAATCAGCAATTGAACTCGGTATGAGTCTAACTAACAAAATTCTAATATTAACCATAGTCTCAGTAAAGATACTCAGATCATAAAGAATTCTTTTTCTTAGTTAAAAACCAGCGAAGTTCTGCAAGTAATAAATCAAATCGACCGAGCGATAAAGGCGAAAGAACACTGATATTTTATGCATATACGTAAATGAATCTTTTAGAAGATAGTACCCAGAACCGAATCCCCATCTCATTCCTGAGGAATTGACCGAGGCTGATCGATGTCGATGTAATAACATTCAAACGAAATTTTAGACCCATACTGTCTCTAACCAGAAAAGAAGCTAAAATAAGCTCTCAGTGAGTAGCTTAATATATTTATACAATGCAGTCACCGGTAACCTGGACACAGTAATCATAAAAAGACAGTAGCAATAATGGAGAAACTAGACTGATAGATTTGACGAGGGCTGGTCGAGTGTTCACTCAAGGCCGCAACCCTTAATAACTTAATAACAAACCCTCAAGTAATTTTATAAGCACAATCGATAACAATCTCAGCTTAAACCCTAACAGTGTTCGGTAAAGAGCAAAATGTTAACTCTTCCATTCTTTCAGTCGCAAAAGGACTCAAGACACCGACTTGGAACAAGGAGTATGAAACTGCTGTTAGGAAGTTTAGTTTAGCAGCGTCCTAGAAAGACCACTAGTCCCGAGGCATACCTGCAAGGCCACGTTAAGAATTAGAGTCTCGGCAGTCAAACTTAACCTTGCAAATAAGAAACCCTTATGGGTCAAGCCTATCCCTTACAGGAAGGAGAACCTTTCCTATCATGGAGGGGCCGAGGGCCTGAAACGCCAAACAACAAATTAATCTTTCCACTCACACAATTTTGCATACATCCAGAGGTTCAAGTTTAGAACTGAAACCTTACCTCGAGAGGAAGACGCGCCTGACATGCTTGCGGTCCGACTGGACAAGGAGGTGGCATCCATAGCAGACCTGCCATCTGAAGGCGTTAGCAATCATTAACACAGAATGACGTCGAAGGACTGTAAGAATTGCACAGAACGAGCAGATAAGTGATTGACGAGTTACCATGCATTTCCCAATAAGGATGGGACGAGAACATTCAAAACCACCACGAAAATACACTATGAATCGAACTGCCAACTGTAATCACTACAGCCAAGTGTCGAATTCGACCTGGTTGCAGAGCACATCACTCACACATAACCACCTAATGCAAATGAGAAATGAGCTGAATCGACAAGCGTAGAGGCGTTTAGGGTTTTTAGTCATCATGTGAACCGTTAGATTTTACCACTGCAGATCCTATGATGGAGCAGCGCCCGACATTAAAGACTCTAGTCCTCTGGCAGAGAACCAGACTGTCCATAAATTTTCAGATTAGATGGCACACAATTCGTTCAACATGCGTACAAGCGGGGTTCTCCAAGTCAACTCATGACAAGGCAGAATCCTCAACACTTCAAATCCGTCGGGAGTTCATTAAGTCCCTTCTTATCATATTAATCATCATTTAATGCCGATCATTACCATAGTCGAATATGCCAAGGGCCGTATAGTTGCGTAGTAATACATATATCGTAGGATCAGTTAATTACCAATGTAAATTTTATTATTATTATTATTATATCATATTATGGTAACGTGATGTGTTTACACACATCATATAAGATAGAGAGATTGAAAATGAAAATCATGTTTAGAAAATTAAATTATTTTAAAGAGTGTTTACTCTAGCTTAAATTTCGCACAATTTTAATAATAGTATTTTACTATGAATAAATCATTCTTTTATACAATACACAAGCTAAACCCAATTTAAAATTAACTTCAAATTTAAAAATTAAAAAAAAAAAAAAAAAAAAAAAAATTTAATGTTTTTTTAATTTTTTATTTATTTTTAATAATTTCAATTGAAATCCTTTTTTACATAACATGGTTTTCATTTTTTTAAATGTTTAATAGCTTTTTTGTTTTTTGTTTTTTATTTTTTTATTTTTTTTAATAATATTTTTAATATATCTTTTTCATTGTAAATTACTTTTATTTTATATAAAAAGTTTATAGTAATTTTAATTTATTTTTAAATAGTTTTTAACTAAAAATTAAAAATTATTAAAAAACTATGATTTCTTTTAAAAGGTGTTTTTTTTAAATGAAATAATTTCTTTTTTTCCTAATTGTATCCATTTTTATTTATTTATTTTGATTATTTTTAATTATTTAAATCAAGTATCATTTCCCTTTCAAATTTTAATCTATTTTCATTATCTCTTTCCCAACCATACTAATTTTTGGTTTATGAATTTTAAAAGTTATAATTTTAAATCTAAAAAATATGAGCATGTAACTATTAGTACATCATTTTAATTTTGCTATGGGTCTTAAAGTTTTAGTTGTAATGGTATCATTTATCAACATCATAATTTCTCAAAATTTGCAATTTTATTCTTATAAGAAAAATGGGGTTGCTACTATGAGAACTACTTTTGATTCAAAAGTTGATTTTAAGGTTTTGGTTGCAGAAATACTAATTTTTAAGTCTAAAGGTTTCAAATAAGTTGTAATTTTAACCTCAAAATTAAAATGGTTTCACTCATAGTGCCACTTTTTGATTTGGTGGTTGATAAGGAATTTGTCAGCAATATTATAGTATTGATAATCTTATGGCTATAAAATATGGTAAAACACCACTTTTTTAAATAGGGGTTTATTTTTGTGTTTTTGACACAAAAATATGGGTTTTAAGGGCTATAATTCTTATTTTGTGGTCCTAGTTCTCATCAAGTTGATAATTATGTATTGGTCAATCCACAATGAGTTTCACCTTTTGAGTATCCATCTTCAAACCTCCTTGGAAACTATAAAAACTAAATAAACCAACTATTTTTGCAAGAAAGAACAATTCTTCAAGTTAATTTGTAGCTTCTTTTCTTTCAACATTTCCAACGCTTGTGTTAGATACCCCAAGTGCTCTTTCTTGGATCTGCTAAAAATCAAAATCTCATCAAGATACACGAAGACAAGCTTTCCCATAAATGGATTCGAGAACTCACTTGTCAATCTCATTAAAGTACTACTTAATTTGGTTAATCCAAATGACATAACCAGTTATTCAAATAGTCCACTCTCGATCTTGAATGTTTTCTTCCACTAATCATGTTTCCTTATCCAAATTTGATTGTATCTTCTCTTCAAATCTATCTTTGAAAAGTAATATGCCCCACTTAATAAATCCATGAGGTCTTCCATTATTGGTAAGGGAAACCAATACTTTTTAGTCATCTTGTTAATAGTTCATGAATTGATACGCATTCGTGATCCACTGGTATTTTTCATGTGTCAAAACCACTCGGACAACACAAAGACCTACTTGGATCAACCCCCTATTAAGTAATTCTCACACTCGCCTATTTACCTTTTTTCTTTTTGTGAGAGTCATTCAATAAGGAGTCTTATTAGGTAGACTTCATCCTAGAATGAAATTAATCCAATGTGAAATACTTCTCATGAAAGGACACCTTAGGCATATCATTGGTAACAATATTTTCAAACTCATCTAACAATCATTGAATCTTGATTGATATGTAGCTATTTTCCTCATCTTCTTGCACTTTCATAAGCATTATGGCCAAACAAAATTTTACCATCATTTGTTCCTTCCAAAATTCTTTGGTTGAGCACAACATTACATGACCACTTCTACTACCACTACATCTAGCATCATTATTGTCCATTATCATTCTCTCATATTTTGACATTGGATGTTTCCTATAATGTTGTTTATCCTTATTGAATTCTTATATTTTTTCTCTACGATCAGGGACAACCTTCATATCAAATATTCATATTATTCCCATAGTACATGGTATATGTCCATTTCCACGACATAACATGATACTTGGTCGCTGAAGTTGTTGATTTAGAAACTCAAGCATTACTACGTCACAATGACTTGTTGACCCTCTTGTTACCATGAAACCTTATATGGATTAGGGTGATGGATGCACTTTAATCTTATCTTATTGATCTTCTTTATAGATATCCCACCATCTATGATAAAATTGCAACATTTACCTTGAATTTGGCATTTAGTTTTGAAAGATCTATTCCTTTATCCAACTTTTTCGTATTATTTTTTTAGGTTTGAATAACACCATTCTAAACATAATTTTTTCACCTTCTTCATGTTCAAGTACTACAACATTGTTTCCCATAACTTATGCCTCACTTGTGTGTTTGACATTAGTCTTAGCCTCATACCTTCTTAGATTGTGCTCCTCTAGGCATTCATATGCGATGTGCCCTTCTATTCCACAACTGTAGTAAGCATATTTACCTTTACCTTTTTGAATTTCTCTATCGTTTCCAGCATGGTTTCCATATTTGAAAATTTGACTATTAGACGCTCACATTTCACTAGAATGTCCTCTTATAGCCTTCACTCTTCCTTTACCTTTAAGAATCTCATTAGAGGAAATTTCAGCACAAAGTTTGCCTACTAAGGAAAAGTAATAAAATAATAAAATAAGAGTTATGAATTTTGGAGAGAAAAGAAGAAAATTATTTATTTAGTTGTATTTTTGGATTATCTCCTTATATGTTTACTCAAATTTCAAGTGTAAACACTTGCTGGATGTGAAATTAAATTCCACATCCAGCGAGTACCCCTTATGCGTAATTCTGAGAAGACCCACATTGATAAAAAAATGAAAATACATTAAAAACATGTGTGTCTTCAATATTTAACTTGTGTGTCTTCTCAAAAGTATGGATAATGGGTACTAGTACTCATTGGATGTGGAATTTAATTCCGCAACCAACGAGTGTCTATACTTGAAATTTGAGTAAACCTACAAGGAAATAAGCCAAAAATACAATTTAAAAAAGTACTTTTCTTCTTTTCCCTCCAAAATTTTTACATGTATCTCTTTTTAAATTTAATGGATTTGACTCGTTTTAATATCATGTGCATGAAATTTTCATAGGCACTTTTAGGTTGAAATTTCCTCTAATGTTCCATTGCAATTTTATTGCCACTTCGTGTCCAACTTTTCCTCTATCATTAAAGCAATATGATATGCTTCATCCATGATTTGGAAAAAATTGGTTACTCATCTTATCTTGAATCTAGAAATTCAATCCATTCACATACCTTACTAACCTTTGACTATCTTGCTTAAGTTAGGTCTTGATTTAAGTGGTATTTGAAGAATTCATTTTAATACTATGACACATGTCTATTTTTGTTTCAAATTTTGCCTTTGTCTATACAATATATATTGGTAATCAACATGCAATAACTTCTCCTTGATCTTGCTGACCAATTTTTTGACAACTTTATTTTCCTTGTTTCTTTTCCATTTAGATCATTAATTTACTTTGTTGAATGGTTGTATCAAATTACTTTTAGCTTACTTGTCACAAGCCTTCAACATATCCATTTTATGGCTCTCTTAGTTTTTTCCTAAATTCAAAGAATGAAGTAATGGTAGGAGATATCCTTAGAAGATGGAGTAGCCTTTAAACCTTTGATCTCATAAATTCTTTTATTTTGGTTAGAATTTATATACTTTTACTCTATGATAATACTACAATTATTTAGAGATAGAATATTTCCCTATCTTAACCTTTACTTGGGTTGAAAGGAAAAGTTTGGGAATTGTTTTCCTTGAATAGAAGGTTGAGGAAACATAGACTTTCATCGAATTAATATAAGTATTGAGAACCCAAAGGTTTCTATATTTTTCACAAGGAAACCTTAATTTAACTCCTCATAATCCTTCATCATGTTTTTTCCTACATTTAAAATAATGAATAATATTTATATTTTTTAGATGAAGTCTAGTCAAATTCTGCTGCAAGGGAAACCAATATTATTGATGATGGAGAATAGTCAAGGTCTATCAAAATTCCAACAACTATAATAGATAAGTCCATGACAACTAAAATAAAATGAACTACTAAAAATAAAATACATGTACTAGGTGGCTAAATATAACATCAAGAAAAATATGAAGTGAATGGTGTCAGATCCTAAGCATTGGTTCCTACTGGTGTTGGAGGTTTCAGATCACATTAGAGATGGCTTCCTATGTGAGCAAGCCAGGCATCCAAATTGGAAAGACAAGAATGTTGATGGTGTTGAACATGTTGAATTTTATTCATGAAGGATATAATATCAATGTGGTGTTTGTGTTTTTCCTTTAGGAACCTGCCCAAGAGTGTCTTCATTTTCCAGTGGAGGGTAATGGAGTTCAAATATTGGCTCCATATTACCCTGGTATGTTTAGGATCAAGAACCCAATTGGCTACTCCATCTTGAATTTCATAGTTTGAGTAGGCTTCACAGTCATTAGTGGTCAAAAATTTAAGTTTAAAATATCCTCTTGGATTTCTAGAGTGGACAAGTGAAAAATGACCATTGCATTTTGTGCTTGGGATTGGGCTCTTGGTCGACATTGGGGACCTCTTCCACCAGATCCCTGATGGTAGAACATCCTCTATCAAGCATTTTCTATCAGGTTACTAGGAACCAAAATTAGTAAACCTCCCATAAAACAGAGAAATCAAGGAGACTGTAAAATAAAGAACAAAATAAAGGTAAAGCCTAGTAAAACTCAGGTTATTAGGGGAGTCTAAAGCATCTTCTTGTGATATTGAGTTGCTGATGGGAAAGAGTAAAGGACTCCATGCAAGGTCCAACAACCACAAAGAACTAGGGATACTAAAACTGATGCTCACCACCATTGCACTCTAAACACTATATACTAGCAACCATAAAACAAAAGTTAAACCATTGAAAGAACTGAAAAAACAAGAGGGAGTGGACACACGGGGCTTCACTGGGGCAGAAATTTCATGCCACATGCATTCATATTGGGGATATATATTGAGAAAAAAATGACATAATATATTGAGAATATAATAGGGGGTAAAGGGTTTTTATATTAGTAGGTATAAAAAATGGACCTCAAAGTTAATGAAAAAATATAAAGGGGTATAGAAATTGTTAATGAAAAAAGGGATACATACAATATCCCGTGAAAGTAGGGGTTTCTTAAATTGTGAAGGCGTACTGGGTTCGTATTGTTAAGGGGTTAAATAATGTTATTTTTAGAGGTATTTTCCAATATGTATTCAAATTAAGGGTATTATTTAGTATGCCACAAATGCACATGATATGTTAGAAGTTCATTGAGTGAAGCCCCCATGATTGGATATAGGATGAATTATCCAGTATTGGCCACTTCACCAAGCTTGAACATGTGTCACAACAAAGATGAACTACTACCAATTTCTACCCTCCTTTGCTAGAACTGCCACTGTTGGCTTGATGGGTCCTAACCCAAGTTCAACGTTAATTAGCTAAGAAAATCCCTACACTACTGACCCTTTCGGCATCAATCCATGGAGCGCAGACTGAAGTCTCACCTGAAGCAGTATGGGGGGATGCAGGAACCAAGTTTCCACACCCTGAGATGGCAGTGATGTCGCTTTATACCCTAACCATTCCTTCGCGCAGATCGATAAGAGTTTTAGGTCTTATTAATATACTTCCCTTAGTCATCCTCTAGACCACCGTGAAGGTCTGCGATCATCCTTCACATACCCTAAATAGGCAATTCAGACACTTACACGCCTCTGTAATTACTCCTACTATTGTATTTACCTAGATTAGCTTAAGTAGTGGATAACTTCAACATGCATTATGGTTATCTTCGCGTAAACAGATATTCTTACTTGCGTTCATGTAACAAAGTAAAACACATAGATTTGTGCATCAATACAACATTAAATCATAAACCCAATATTCAACATAACATAATCACATAGAAGTAAAATAGCTCATACACAGGTAATTCCAGAATAATTTTTTATTTTTTTATTTTTTTTTAAGGTCTTCAATGGGCTTTACTAGCAATTTTCCTTGGAATTCTTGCATGGTTCTTGCTTGACCATCCACCTCTTCTTCATAAAGCTCATACAATTCCAAAACATAAATGTTGGAGAGATGTAAAAAGACCTTGGGAAAAATCTAACCTATAGACATTATCATATATTTTTCTCAAAATATTACATGGACCAATTTTCATGTACTATATTTGGGGTACATTAATGTGGGAAATATATTCTTCGTCAAATGTGCCATCACTATCATCCTTTTCAAAAATCTTCAACATCCTATGCAAATATTCCTTCTATTTGTAGCTAGCATTACTTTGTTGCCAATTCTTTCTAAATTTTCCATGAATTTCATGCATGCTTTCTACATAATTATCTACATTAATGCTCCTCATGTCCTCACCTTGTGGCAACAACGCTCATTCGAGCCTTTCCATACACTACCTAAATTCGACTTTTACTAATGGATTCATTGAATTTTTGTAAGAAAATTTAACATGAGTTACAACCAAATTCCATTAACCTAGTCTGTCTCCAATCATAAACAAGTTTCACAAACTTTGGTTAACTATCTCTATTTGACCATCTACCTATATATGATACAATGCACTATACTATAACCTATAACTGATATTCTTCCAAAGAGTCCTCTAAAATTTCCAATAAGTTGAATATCTTTATCTAAAGTGGTACTCTTAGGTAGCCCATGCAACCTTACCATTTCGTGGGAAAATAACATAATCATCACATGTGTAACACAATTGATCTTATTGCATGGTATGAAATGTACCATCTTAGAAAATATATTCATAACCAATGGCATTGAATCACAACCTCTCTATGTCTCAAGCAGTCCCAAAATAATATCCATGCTTATATTTTTCCATGGATTTTCATGTACAAGTAAGGGAGTATATAATCCAGTGGTCTAGCTTTCCCCCTTTGCTAATTTACAATTCTACAACACTTAACAAATTTCTTGACATCTTAATTGATACTGATCCAAAAATACCTTTTATTCACTAATGCCTTGGTTATGTCCACCCTAAAATACACATTTAAACCTCTATTATGTAGCCCTCTTGAATGAGGTTTTGTCTCAAAGAATTCTGTGGAATACAAAATTCTAAATGCTTGAACAATAATCTCTCTTGGATGTGGAAATCCAAATACGGTGCCCTATTTGTACTCCATGGTTGTGTACACAATTTTCATGCTTATAAAAAATCTTTATCTTCTGCATACAACTCCTTCATGCTATCCAAATTAACAACTTCAATGTGCATGGTATTTAACAACATCACCCTTTGGCTTAATGTCTCAGTAACCTTATTTCATTTTCCATAACTCTATTTTAAAATAAATGAGTAACTCTCTAAAAATCCACTCATTTTAAAAGTTTTTGATTTAGCTTACCTTGATTATTTATTACTATAATGGCGTATTATTTGTAAAACAACAAATTCCTTTCATATAAAATAACGCTTCCATTTTTTCAAGGTTTGAATAATGATAATTCCTTTTCTTAACATCATTCAACATCTTACTAAAGAATGATATCATCTTACCATGTGGACTCAAAAATATTGTAATTGTTGAACCACTTGCATTAAAATTTGTTTGAAATACCATATTGAAAACTGAGAGTGATAACACTAGATGTTATTGTTGTCCACTAGAATGCTCCCTTGTTCATACACTCAGTGAGTGGGGTACAAATCTCATTAAAGTTCCTAATAACTTTTTAGTAAAAACCCATCCAATAATAAAAATTTCTTACATCAAATGTACATCTTGAAATTGAGCATAGTTACCATCTTGATGAGAGCCCTTCAAAGTTCTACAACCATAGCCTTAACAACATTGAACCTTAGCATTAACCATCAAATTGAAAAGTGGTGCAAACAACAACATTATTTTGTTTTATTTTGGAGTATAAAAATGCAACTTCTTTAAAACCTTCCGACTTCAACAAATATGTTTGTAATCAAAACCTTAAAATCAACCCTCCAATAGAAAAGCAATGTTATTAATAGCGATCCCCAACTTCGACCAATATGTTTGTAACCAAAACCTTAAAATCAACCCTCCAATAAAAAAGTCCCCTTTGTTAATAGCGAGAACATTATAAATTTTTTGAAATCTTGACATCAACAACTAATACCCCTAAAACCAATATCTTAAGACTAATCATGACACCAAAAAGTTGTTATCAATAACATTTTCTTTTTTTACAGTTCAATTTATAACATTTTAGAAACCATAACTCAAAAATTCAATATTGTTGTAAACCAAATATATTAAAAAAAAGTAAAAATCCTTGAAAAAGAAAAATATAAATAAAATGTAAATGTTAAATATTTTTATTATATATAATTTAATTCTAAAAAATAAGAAATAAAACATTTGAAATATTTTTAACAAACCAAAAAAAATATTTAAACAATAAATATTAAAAATATGTTTAAAATATTTATTAAAAAAATAAATAAAAATTAATGAAAAATTATTTAAAATATGCATTAAAAATAATATTTATTTCAAAAATAATAACAAACTCATATCAGAGAAAATAATATTTAATTCATTATAAAAAAACATATATTAAACAATTTAAATTAACATAAATTTTATGGTGTTTGTAATAGGAATTATCTTTCTCTAAATAGTACAAAATTTATGGAATTTTTTTTATTATACATGGGGCAAGCAATGTGGTACGCATTCAATTTTGTTTTTGGTTATGTATTACTTTGTTTTTGATCAAATATTGTAAATTCAATTTTTGTTATTTTTTATTATTATTTAAATTTATTTATTTTTATTTTTGATTGTTATTTAAATTTATTTATTTGAAAGTTGATTGGTTAAGTCTTATTTATAGGAATTTTAGTAACTTCCATTAGTAATCAAAATTAAAATAGTTTTACTTATATAAAGTCACTAATTTGTGTGTTTTTCTTTCTCAATTTTTTTGAATTTGTTTTATTTATATATAGTTTTTATAATTAATAACTATTATGATAATTATTTATTAGTTTTTAGAATCTTGAATAGTTTTATTTATACATAGTTATTAATTTTTAGGATCTTCTGAGCTTTTCTTTCCTAATTTTATAAATTTGTTTTAGTTACAAATAGATTTTATAGTTAAATAATATTATGATAATTAGTTATTAGTTTTTAGAATGTTAGGAGCATTTATTTCCTAATTTTATTAAGAAAGTTTTATTGATGTATGGTTTCTAATTTTTAGAATCTCGTGGGCATTTTTTCCCTAATTTTGTTGAATTTATTACATTTATTCCTAGTTTTTATAACATATCAATAATTCAAGAACCATCAAATTGAAAAGTGGTGCAAACAAAAACGTTATTTTATTTTATTTTTGAGTATAAAAATGCAACTTCTTTAAAACCTTCAGACTTCAACAAATATGTTTGTAATTAAAACCTTAAAATCAACCCTCCAATAGAAAAGCAATGTTATTAATAGCGATCCTCGACTTCGACCAATATGTTTGTAACCAAAACCTTAAAAGCAACCCTCTAATAAAAAAGCCATGATCTTAATAGCAATCCCCTTTGTTAATAGCGAGAACATTATAAATTTTTTGAAATCTTGACATTAACAACTAATACCCCTAAAACCAATATCTTAAGACTCATCATGGCACCAAAAGGTTTTTATCAGTAACATTTTCTTTTTTTACAGTTCAATTTATAACATTTTAGAAACCATAACTCAAAAATTCAATATTGTTGTAAACCAATTATATTAAAAAAAATAAAAATAAAAAATAAAAATCGTTGGAAAAGAAAAATATAAATAAAATGTAAATGTTAAATATTTTTATTATATATATAATTTAATTCTAAAAAATAGGAATAAAACATTTGAAATATTTTTAATAGACCAAAAAAAATATTTAAACAATAAATATTAAAAATATGTTTAAAATATTTATTAAAAAATAAATAAAAATTAACGAAAAATTATTTAAAATATATATTAAAAATAATATTTATTTCAAAAATAATAAAAAACTCATATCAGAGAAAATAATATTTAATTAATTATAAAAAAACATATATTAAACAACTTAAATTAACATAAATTTTATGGTGTTTGTAATAGGAATTATCTTTCTCTAAATACTACAAAATTTATGGAATTTTTTTTTATTATACATGGGCAAGCAAGGTGATACGTATTCAATTTTGCTTTTGGTTATGTATTACTTTGTCTTTGATTAAATATTGTAAATTCAATTTTTGTTATTTTTTATTATTATTTAAATTTATTTATTTTTATTTTTTATTGTTATTTAAATTTATTTATTTGAAAGTTGATTGGTTAAGTCTTATTTATAGGAATTTTAGTAACTTCCATTAAAGACTAAAATTAAAATAGTTTTATTTATATATAGTTACTAATTTGTGTGTTTTTCTTTCTCAATTTTTTTGAATTTGTTTTATTTATAGATAGTTTTTATAATTAATAACTATTATGTATTTATTTATTAGTTTTTAGAATCTTGAATAGTTTTATTTATACATAGTTATTAATTTTTAGGATCTTTTGAGCTTTTCTTTCCTAATTTTATAAATTTGTTTTACTTACAAATATATTTTATAGTTAAATACTATTATGATAATTAGTTTTTAGTTTTTAGAATGTTACGAGCATTTATTTCCTAATTTTATTAAGAAAGTTTTATTGATGTATGGTTTCTATTTTTTAGAATCTCGTGGGCATTTTTTCCCCTAATTTTGTTGAATTTATTATATTTACTCATAGTTTCTATAACATATCAATAATTCAAGAACCATCAAATTGAAAAGTGGTGCAAACAACAACATTATTTTATTTTATTTTGGAGTAAAAAAATGCAACTTCTTTAAAACCTTCAGACTTCTACAAATATGTTTGTCATCAAAACCTTAAAATCAACCCTCCAATAGAAAATCAATATTATTAATAGCCATCCCCGACTTCGACCAATATGTTTGTAACCAAAACCTTAAAATCAACCCTCCAATAAAAAACCATGCTCTTAATAGCAATCCCCTTTGTTAATAGCGAGAACATTATAAATTTTTTGAAATCTTGACATCAACAACTAATACCCCTAAAACCAATATCTTAAGACTCATCATGGCACCAAAAAGTTTTTATTAGTAACATTTTTTTTTTTTACAGTTCAATTTATAACATTTTATAAACCATAACTCAAAAATTCAATATTGTTGTAAACCAAATATATTAAAAAAAAATAAAAATAAAAAATAAAAATCCTTGAAAAAAAAATATAAATAAAATGTAAATGTTAAATATTTTTATTATATATATAATTTAATTCTAAAATATAGATTTGAAATATTTTTAACAGACCAAAAAAAATACTTAAACAATAAATATTAAACATATGTTTAAAATATTTATTAAAAAATAAATAAAAATTAACGAAAAATTATTTAAAATATACATTAAAAATAATATTTATTTCAAAAATAATAACAAACTCATATCGGAGAAAATAATATTTAATTAATTATAAAAACAGATATATTAAACAACTTAAATTAACATAAATTTTATGGTGCTTGTAATAGGAATTATCTTTCCCTAAATACTACAAAATTTATGGAATTTTTTTTATTATACATGGGCAAGCAAGGTGGTATGCATTCAATTTTGCTTTTGGCCATATATTACTTTGTCTTTGATCAAATATTGTAAATTCAATTTTTGTTATTTTTTATTATTATTTAAATTTATTTATTTTTATTTTTTATTGTTACTTAAATTTATTTATTTGAAAGTTGATTGGTTAAGTCTTATTTATAGGAATTTTAGTAACTTCCATTAGTGATCAAAATTAAAATAGTTTTACTTATATAAAGTTACTAATTTGTGTGTTTTTCTTTCTAATTTTTTGAATTTGTTTTATTTATATATAATTTTTATAATTAATAACTATTATGATAATTATTTATTAGTTTTTAGAATCTTGAATAGTTTTATTTATACATAGTTATTAATTTTTAGGATCTTCTGAGCTTTTCTTTCCTAATTTTATAAATTTGTTTTACTTACAAATAGATTTTATAGTTAAATACTATTATGATAATTAGTTATTAGTTTTTAGAATGTTACGAGCATTTATTTCCTAATTTTATTAAGAAAGTTTTCTTGATATATGGTTTCTAATTTTTAGAATCTCGTGGGCATTTTTTTCCCTAATTTTGTTGAATTAATTACATTTACTCATAGTTTTTATAACATATCAATAATTCAAGAAATTCAAGAAAGTGATCTTTCTTGAATTCAATTTTTTCTTCCCTCCTTCCATGTGTATATGTTCTAATAGGTCAAAGGATTTGAAACTCCAGCCAAGGTCGACACTTGGCTAGTGACAAATCCAATGCAATGCATTGGATCTCTTCATTTCATTCTATGGGATTCAAATTTTACAGGTTGGGGTACAAGATCCAAAATAGTTCTACCAGTATGCAACAATGTATTATCAAGATTCCACTTTGAAGTTCCAAATTTCGTTTCAAGTGGCTACAAAACAAGAGATTGCTAGACATTTATTGGGAAGTTAGACTTCAATTTCTCATTTTTTTCAATCCAATGCAATGCATTGGATCTCTTCATTTCATTCTAGGGATTCAAATTTACAGGTTGGGGTACAAGATCCAAAATAATTGTATTAGTGTGCAACAATGTATTATCAAGATCCCACTTTGAAGTTCCAAATTTCGTTTCAAGTAGCTACAGAACAAGAGATTGCTTGACATTATTGGGAAGTTAGCCTTCAATTTCTCATTTTTTTCAATTGGTTTGTTAAAGTTGTTTTATCTTGTTTCCTCAAACCAAAGACATAAGGTTGGTATGAGTTACCATGCAAAAAGTTAATGTGAAAATTTTGCTAATGCAGTTTAATCTACTGCAACTTTATTCCTGGTTTTATTTAAAGTGAATGTGTTAAATTCAACCCGACCTTTTGTAATTAAACCCATAGGGCTAGTGTAATTGGTGATTGCCATGATATGAAGTATGTTGAAAACATTGAGATTCAAGGTTCAAATCTCTAAGAGAAAAGTGAAAAATTAAAGTTCAAACTTGATCCTCCTACGCGCCCCTGCTCTGCTCCCCGCTTGCTGTAGCCCGCCTCAGCTCTTTGCGCCCTGCGCCTTCAGTCCGCTCTGCCGCTCCAATGGAGGGTAGTGGGGACCCTCATCCCCCAGCTACACCTCCGGAGGTTACTGCATTTCTATCAATGATAGCTTCAGCACCAAAGCGCCCCCCTACTGTTTCTCAGCAGAAATTTGTCAAAAAGTTGGATTCGATCCCATCTGTAGCATTACCTGAAGAAGAAACCTGTAAAGCTGCTTTGAACCTTGCGGAGAGAGGTCTGATAGGCCAGTTCACAGGCCTCTAGCCATCACCCAAGTCAGTGGAGGATTGGACCCAAAGGAACTGGAAGCCCCTGATCAAAGAAGGAGTTAAAAGTTATTTCGTAGGTAAGGGTTTCTTCGTGTTTGTCTTTGAAAACCCTGATGACAAAGGATTGATCTTTAGAAATGGACTGTATTTCATGGGGCCCTAGGGCCTTTATCTGAACAAATGGTCCCCGGATTTCGATCCCACCCAGGACATCCCTTCTGCTGTTCCGGTCTGGGTCAAGCTCCCTCATTTGCCTCTGTACTGTTGGAACCAAAAATCTCTTCAGATAATAGGTAACGCCTTGGGAAAATATATAGATCAGGCAACGAGAAAAGACCAGTATTCATGTGCCCGTATCTGTGTAGAAGTGGACCTAGAGGAGGGGTTACCGGAAGCCATCAAACTAACTGTAGCTGGGTGGACGCATGTCCAGGAGTTGGACTATGAACAGTTACCTTTCAAATGCAGACATTGCCATAGTCATGGTCACTTTGCAAAGAATTGTAAGAAGAGAGTAGAGGAGCAAGCAGACAAACAGAACGGGGAACAATGGACTCTTGTTCAGAAGAACGCATCCACAAAAAAGAAAGGAACTGGTAAAGGTATTACGGAAGGAGACCCTAGCAGCACCAAAGCTAACCAGGAAACAGAAGTAAACCCAAAAGGGGCAGAGAAGGCCCAGACTAGTCAAGATACCCAGCCCAAGAGAATGAGGAACAGGCGGATATTCCTTCACTAAACAAGGAGGCAGGGGAAGCAACCCAGAGTGAGGCCAATCAGGGCAGCCCATCCAATCCCTCATATGCAGAGATAGCAAGGAAAAAACCAGTTGAAAGCTCTAGCTCCTCAGAGGACGAAACCTATGAGCGCCAACCGAAAAAAGCTGGAAGGAAATCCCGCAAAGAAAAGAGGGAGGAGGAGGCAGAAAGACACAAAACACAAGGAAGCCAAGCCACAATAGAAATGACTATTGGGCGAAACACCAGACCAAGGCCCTCCAAGGGAGGGCTCAACACCCCTTCAAGTAAATAATGAATCTCGTCTCTTGGAACTGTAGAGGCCTGGGGAACCCCTCTAAAATAGAAGCAGTGAAGGACCTTATGAAAGCGGAGCCCTCAGATATCCTCATGCTCCAAGAGACAAAAATAGAAGGACATGCCCTTCTAGAGATCAGCAGCACAAAGTGGAATAAAAGAGCAGGTAAAGCGGTCAGCTCAAGGGGTACTTCTGGAGGGCTGGCAACACTCTGGAACGATGACCTCTTTCAGCTGAAAAACCACAAGGAAACTTAGCATTGGATCCAAACTGAATTGATGCGCAAAACAAGTAAGTTGTCCATTACTATTTTTAATCTTTATGTTCCTATTACTTATAATGAAAAGAGAGAATGCTGGAACTCCCTCTCAGCATTTTTAGAGCAGACTTCCCCCAGCAACATTATCAGAGCAAGGGACCTCAACATCATTATGAAAGCAAAAGAAAAGATGGTAGGGTCAAGTAACAGAGATCCCATGCTAGATGAGGTGGAGGAACTCTTTCAATGGTGGGACTTGCTGGACTTCAATCCCATCAGAGGCCTTTACACCTGGTCCAATAATAGAGTAGGATCGGATCATATCTCAGCTCGGTTAGACAGATTCATGGTACAAAGCTCCATAATGATGAACACAAAGATAATAACTACTAAAATTCTGCCCAAGCTAGCTTGGGACCATAAACCCATCCAGCTCCTTCTGGAGGATGAAGAAGATCTAGGGCCCATACCCTTCTGATTTAGCCCCTTATGGATTGAGAAGGAAGGCTTTACAGAGACAGTTAAGGCAGCCTGGGACAAATCAGTCACGGGATCTCCTAGTTATGTCTGGGAGCAAAAGCTAAAAGCAACTAAAATTGCACTGAAGAACTGGATAAAGAGACCAGGATCCACTCCTACAGAGTAAAGAAAGGAATTAGTTTATGCACTACAGACTTTGCAAGCAGAGATGGAAAACAAAGACATTACAACAGAATTGTTGGAGAAGGAAACAAAAGCTCAACGTTCTGCACACCAAACCTTCAGAAAGGAGGAAGAATACTGGCGATTAAAATCCAGGAGTTTGTGGTTGAAGGCTGGAGACCGAAACACCTCCTACTTCCACCGTCAGTACAGAGTGAGATTGAATAGGAACCACATAGCAGAGATCAAAACGCCAGAGGGCACCGTCTGCAAAGGTTATAATCAGATCAAAGCAGTTGAAGAAACCTACTTCAGGAATCTTTATAGGGAAGAAACCTACAACAATGTTGAAGAAGCTGATGACTTCACTGCTAATATCCCCACTCTTATTAGCTCTGAAGAAAACGCAGCCCTCTGCAGGCCAACCACGGAGGAAGAAATTACAAAAGTTATCTGGTCCATGGACGCAGACAAGGCTCCCGGGCCTGATGGATTTACAATCCATTTCTATAAATCGTGTTGGCTCATTATAAAAGCTGATCTTTGCAAAATGATACGCTGGTTTATGAGAAAAGCCAAGGTGGGTGGAGGAACAAACTCCACATATCTTGCACTGATCCCCAAAGACACCAACCCGGAGACTTTTGCCAGGTTAAGGCCGATATCGCTGTGCAACGCTTCTTATAAAATTTTGGAAAAACTGATTGTTGGTAGGATTAAGCCGCTGTTAAAAAAATTGATCTCTCCCCCACAAGGCGCATTTGTTGAAGGAAGGCATATCATAGATAACGTAATCCAGGTCTAGGAGATCATCCATTCCAGCAAGCAGAGGAATGAAAAAGGCATGCTGGTCAAGCTAGATATGGCAAGCGCCTTCGACAGAGTGGATCGCTCATTCCTCTGCAAGGTCCTGATATCATTCAGATTCTCGCAACAATTTGTCAATCTTACTAAAGCCTGCATAGAAAAACCCTGGATCGCCCCATTAGTCAATGGCCGCCCCACGAATTTCTTTCAAAGTCAGAAGGGCATTAGGCAGAGATGCCCCCTCTCTCCATCCTTGTACATCTTAATGGCGGAATCGCTCAGTCGAAAATTGTTTGCGGAAAAAATAAAAGGCAGCATCCTGGGTCTCAAGCCCTGCCATGGAGTCGAAGCCCAGAACCACGCGTTGTTCGCCGATGATACACTTCTTCTAGGTGGAGCCTCCATTAGAATTGCCAGAGCCATAAGCGCAGTCCTCAATAATTATTGCAGAGCCTCTGGGGCACTAATAAACGAGAACAAAACCGAAGTGTATAGCTGGAACATTGATCAGAGGGAGCTCTCTGACATAACCTCTCTCCTTGGATTCAAAGGACAAGTAAACTGGGACAGATTCAAGTATTTGGGCCTTCCCATTATATCAGGAGCAAACAAAAGATCGCTCTGGAGTGAAATAATCTCGAAAATAAAAGTTAAAATTGCAACGTGGGGAGGCCACTGGTTGACGAAGGGAGGAAAAGTAATTCTAATCAAAGCAGTCCTGTCGGCGCTACCAATCTACCAGGCAGCTTTCCTCCTAGCTCCAAGAAATGTTTCGGAGCAAATTTCCAAATTGCTCAGAGACTTCCTGTGGCAGGGAGGAAAGGGAAATGAAAAAAAATACACCTGGTGAAATGGGAAGTGGTTAAAAAAACAAGGGTAGATGGAGGGCTGCAAATCAGAGATCCAGTTCTTGGAAATTTAGCAATGGGGGGAAATATCTTATGGAAACTGATGCATGAACCCACTCATCCTGTTAGTGTATTGCTGAGCTCCAAATAAAGACCAAACAAAGCCCTTAGCAACCTCCAGAATGCAAATGCAGTCAATAGCACGCATGTGTGGAAATCATGTTGCAGGAGTAGTAAGTTTTTCAACAAACAGGCCTACAGGATTTCGGGCAATGGCAAACGCACCCAACTATGGAATGATAGAATTATGGGGAAAGAACCCCTGATGGATAATGAGGACATAGCTGATCTCAGGGATTGGCTGAAGCAGGCATGATTTAACACCATTTTCGAACTGTCAAAGTGGGATCATCGTCGAGATTGGATAGGATGGGATTTCTGTGGAGTCCCAGAGAGGTTAACACACCAAAACATTTTGCTTGAAGATTTGCTGGAGGAACCAGCGCCCACCAACAAAAACATGAAAGACAAATGGGGATGGGGCCAGACCGTAGTTTACATGACAACAGTAGGATATAGAGCTTTGCAGGATTCAAGAAATAGCAGTCAAAATCCGACCTTTTGGAAGAATGTCTGAGATCCTCTAGCCCTTCCAAAAGTGAACTTCTTTTTCTGGACCCTGGCCCATAACAAAGTCTTAACTGGCGACAACCTGGAAAAAAGGAATATAGTAGGACTGCACAGATGTGTTCTATGCAACAGCAAATCTGAAACAACCCAGCATCTCTTCTTGGAGTGCAATTTTGCAAAAGAGGTATGGAGTATTATTTTACATAATTTTCAGATTACTATGCCTTCACAAACCTCTGTTGCAGATCTATATGCCACATCGAACAATATCTATCCTCAGTGCATCCCGAAATCAATATGGAAAAAAATATGGACAGCTATCCCAAAGTATGTGTGTTGGCAGCTCTAGCTAGCTCAAAATCAACAAATTTTCAGAGAGATGAGGCACACTCCAATGCAAGTTGCAGCAAAAGCTAAATCTTTCCTAGAGGAAGCAGTCCAACAACAGTATTTTAAAGAAGACCCATTGCTCCTGCTTGAAGAAAAAAGATGTCTTGGTGAGCTAGAGCTCAGTCCGCATAAGCAGCTCCTCTCTCCACAAAAGGCAAACTAGGAATGGCGTATAAGAGAAGAAGATGACAAATTCCAACTTTGGTGGCGGTCACAAAATTTAACCACAATTTTCTTTGACAGAGCATCCAAAGGGAACCCCAGAGATGCAGGTGTGGGGGGTTCATATACTCCACCGAGGGGATAGCAAAAGACTGCTTCAGCTGGGGACTCGGCCATAAATCTAACAATCAAGCAGAGAATCTTGGGCTACTCAAAGCCTGCCACATTGCAAGAGATAAAGGAGTTAAAGACCTCCAAGTTTTTGGAACTCTAAGTTAATAATAAAGAGCCTGAAGATGGTAAGCCTATTCAGTAATGCCAGCCTTAACAAAAAATTAAATAGGCTGAAGAGAGTCCTTCTAGATTTTGATACATGTAAGTTTTATCACCTCCTTAGAAAGTCAAACGGTGAAGCGGACCAGCTGGCAAACAAGGGCAGCTCTCTGCTGAAAGGACTGCTAATTGTAAACAGTGAAACTACTATACAAATGCCCTGAAAATCTCGCTGATTTAAAACAGCAATAGGTTGAAATCTGTAATGTATTTGGAGAAGCTTGGGCATAGACCCAAGGTTTTTTAAAACAATAAAATCATAACCGTTTTAGTTAAAAAAAAAAAATGTGTTAAATTCAACCAATTTAATAATAAATCACAAATCATAGACAAACTTATAATATTTGGAAAATATTTGAAAATGGCTAATGATATATTTTATTTATTTATTTTCTTAAATACTTATTTATACTAGGAACTAGGTAATTTGATTAGAAATTAAGTTTTTTGATATCTATCTATAGTTATTAATATAATAAAATAATTGTTATTGTGTATTATTCATAAATATTAATTAACTTGTCTTTACAAAACATGAAGCCATTTGAGAGACAAAAATAAATGTTTTGTTCCATATTGGGCTTGCCTTCATTGCCACAAACACAATTGCATTAAACTCTATATCAATCATGTACAATGCCCATGAAATTTTTGTAGGAGACAAATAACTGTACAAAACAAGTTTCTTCGAATTGACATCTCATTCAATTGAAACGAAGTTTCTCCATACCAATTTGAACTAAACACTGCCAAAGAAATAAAGTTATAAAGCTTCATTACAACCAATGAGGTAGGGTGCTAACCAAAAAGAAGCATTTTAGCACAATATTTTCACTTTCATTTCTATTTTTTTATGAATGCTTTAATTGATCAGCTCACATCCTGTCATTAGTTCAGACTCCATTTCAGACTCCAATTAGCTATATTTGAACTAAGCAGTGGGTACTAGCCACTATGTGGCACTTCCCTAAAGAAATGATTTGGTTCCTTTAAACAATGAGATAAAACTAACTACATATCTAAAAATTGTTTTGGTACTTGCAGGAAATGACAATACCTATTATTTATACATTTTTTTCTAAGGAAAAAATCATAATTTATTTCAACTTTTGAAAAAAGGAACAAAATTACATTTTTTAGATGTTAAGAGTATTTAGAATGTGTAACCTTATGGCTCAAGAGTAGGGAAAATACTTAAATCAAAAAATATAAGGGAGAATATTAAGTGATATTGAAATCACTTATCTTTTCTTCTTTCCTTTCTTTCTCAGAACCCTCTACCATCCCCCTGCAAGATGGTCAATATGAACCATTTCCAAATCATTCTTTGTCACCTCTGGTGGATGTTCTTTGTTAGAATCTGAGCTTTCTGAAACACGAAATTTCTTTGTTCTTGTCATCCCATCTTCTTTTCTAACCACCACTTCACGATGTTCCTGTACATGGACCAGTTCTATTTTTGAGATATTATGCATACGATGTGCATGTTTGTCATGAAATTGTGTATTCTTATATTCTTATTCTAAAAAAATCTTCTTGATTTCTCCTTCTTCTTTTTCTAGGTAAATAGGATCGAAAGGTTATTAACCTTTTTTGTTAGTGTCTTGCCATTTTCCTTTTTTTGGTGGATTTTTTGCAAGAGGGCATGAGTCTTGAAGACGTCCTATCTGAAAACATGTGCATGATCCAATATTAAAAAGGAATGCAACAAATTACAGATATAAACTTAAATATAGATATGTAGTAGAAATAACACTTCATTTCATTAATATCAAAATACTAAGATATGCTTACAAACATAATGGAAATAAACTAGCTAGGGTGATGGTAGCTTATCTCTAAGAAGATATGTGGCGGCTACAGGCCTATGAAATGTGTTGCAATGAAGCTCAAGGACCTATTTATTATTGAATAACAAGGGAAAACCCTAAACAACAAAAACCCTAACCCCAGGAGATGTAACGCCGAGAGTTTGTGGGCCCGTTGGGGTTAGTTGGGCAACCAACTTCCCAGAGTCGTAACTTGGTCATATTATCTTTAGTTGGCATGTACCTTATCTTGTTAGAAAGGTCTCTCCAAGTATTACAGGATTTTCTGTAGGACCCATAGTGGGCCTACCATGTACCTAAAAAAACACCGTTTAGGGGGTCAAAATTACTCTGGAATTACTGGACCTGAAAAACTACTAAAAATAGTAAATGCTCAAATAAACAAGGAAACAAATGAAACTGACTAGAGGTCTAGGTGGAATAGGCAGGTGGCCACCAATATCCACTTGGATTAGTCCCCCCCGCTTAGGAAGCAATGCTCCCCATTGCGTGTAGAGCCTCCATGAGGTGAGGAAATTTCTATTGAACCTGGTCCCTGGTGAACCACTTGCCCTGGTGAAGGAGTTGGCCTGCTTTGACAACTCGATATAGCTGGATCCTCTATTGGCGAGTGTTATTGATCTACATATCCATGAGTTGATAAATTGTGTCATGTTCCATGGAGTCCGCTATGAACTCTGTTGGTGTGAGTTGTTCTGCAATGTCGGATCTCTCCAACAATGGTGGAAAGTATGAACGAAGGTAGTCTACACTGAACACTGGGTGTAGACCAAGGAACAATGGGATGTTGAGCTCAAAGGAATTTTCACCTACATCCTTGGTGATGGTGTATGGCCCATATCGGAGGAGGCAAGGCTAGCATTAGGGTCTAGCGAGGAACTCCTTCTACAAATGTAGCCTAAATTTGTTTCCCACCTGGAACTTATGCGACACTCGATGCTGATCATGGTGCTACTTGTACTTAGCATTGGCTATGTCAAATATATCATGGACCTGGTGGAAGACATGTTGAATGTGCTTAATGAAGCTATTAGCTCTGTCAGCTTCAGACTGGATGTGAGCCAAATCTACCTTAGTAGTTGCAAATGGTATGGCCACATCAATGGGACAAAATGGCTAAAATCACAACCCTACCTTAAAGGGGCTATGGCCCATTGAGCTATGGAGAGATCTATTGTACTTGTGCTAGAAATAAGGGAGGATTTCATTCCATGTGGGTGGATGCTTCGAGTTGTACATACGCCTAATGTGTACGAACATCCGATTAACGACCTCAGATTGGCCATCAATTTGGGGGTGGAACATCATGGACTTAGTAATTTTGGTATCCAACATCAATTAGAGACTTGAACAAAATGCACTTAGGAATCTATTGTCCCGATCTGAGATAATGGACTATGGGATCCCAAAGCGTACCCACACTCGCTCAAATAAGAGCTTAGAAGTGGCCTTTGTTGTCATACTATTCTTGCAGCTTTCCATGATGGCCATCTTAGAGAATCTATCGATGACCACGAAAATGAAATCGTTGTCATGCTTAGTAGAAGGAAGGTTCGACATGTAATCCATGGAGATAGACTCCCAAGGTCTACTAGGAGTAGGTAGAAGAGTATATAGGCCTTTATTCTTGATGATTTGTTTGGAAATAATGCAGACGATGCAAGATCTAATGTACTTCCCAACATCTTGACAATGTTTTGGCCAATAAAAATACTTCTGCAGTATCGCCACTATTTTCTCTACTCCTAATTGTCGAGCAAACCAACTGTAGTGTGATTCTCAAATAACCTTGGCACGCTCATTTGGAGGAACACATATGTGTCCCAAGTGGCATAATAATGCATCCTAAAGGTGAAAATTTGGAACTTGCTTCCCTTCAAGGAGTGTCTAGTATGTGTTTCCGAATTCTAGATCACTTTGATAAAGATGTGGCCACTTTGAAGTCTCGTGCCCACAGGAGTCGAACACAGTGATCAGCGCCATGACTGGTGGTTGGTTGAGGCAGTCTACAACATTATTGGTGTTGCCCTTCTTATACCTAATGTTCAAATATAATTGTTGTAGGTAGGTGGACTATTTCTGATGGAGATCATTCTGTAACTTCCCTTGTGTCTATATGAACTGCAAGGGTCGGTGGTCTATGTGAATGACCATTTCCTTCCCTAGAATGTAATGCTTCCACTGACAACGGGTCTATATAATGGAATACATTTCTTTGTCATAAGTGGGATACTTTCAAACTGTGTCTGAAAGTGTCTCACTTTGGTAAGCCATTAGATGCCCCTGTTGAGTAAGAACTGCACCAATAACATAGTCAGAGGGGTCTGTCTTAATATCAAATGGTTGTTGTAGCTTTGGTAATGTGAGAACTCATGCAAAGTAGAGGAGATGCTTGAACTCAAAAAATGCCCTCTATTCGGTTTCAGACCAAACAAAAAGTGTCTTCACTCTGCCCTTTGTGACTTTAGTTAAAGGCCAAGTGATATGAGATAACCCCAACATGAACTTGTGGTAGAAATTGGCAAGACCTAGAAATCTGTGGAACTCTGTTAGAGTGGTCGGGTTGGCCAATCCCAAATGACTGGTATCTCGGCTGGTTCCACATGCACACCCTTATCATCAATGATGTACCCCAGATATTGAACCTGGGTCATGCCAAAAGTGCATTTCTCCAAATTGGCACACAGCTTGTGTTGTCACAGGGTTTGAAGGACTTGTCGAAAATGGTGGAGTTGCTCTACCCAACTCTGGCTAGTTCAAGATTTAATCTAAATAGACAACCATATATGTGTTGGTGAAGGGTTGCAAGATGTCGTCCATCAATCTCATGAAGGTTTTGAGGGCATTCGTCAACCCAAAAGGCACGACCAACCATTCAAAAAGGCCCTCCTTGGATTTGAAGGTAGTCTTCCACACATTGGAGGGTTTAATAGGCACTTGGTGATAACCAGACTTCAAGTCAATATTGCTGAAATATTTGGCCCCCTTGAGCTGGTCTAGAAGGTGATCAATCTATGGGATTCGTTACCTATTTTGGATAGTGATTGTGTTCAGTGCCCGATAGTTAATAGAGAGTCTCCAGGTCTCGTCCTTCTTCTGTACCAAAACAATCGGGCTCCCACAGGGTGAGGAGGTTGGCCTGATGTGCCATTTCTACAACAACTCCTAAATATGCCTCTTGATTTCATCGTTCTCCAAAACAGAGCATCGATAGATTGTTCCATTGGGTAGCAGTGCGCCTGGGGTCAGAATGATGGAGTGCTTGACCTAACAGTGTAAAGGTACCCTTGTAGGTGAGACGAAAATTTCCCTTTACTCCTCCACGACCTTATCCATCTTCTACTGTTGTGTGGAGGAGGCCTATCTGGAAGCTATGGCCACAACCTTCTTCTTGCCTCGAGGGTGAATCATAAGGAAAACAAATTTCCTAGTCTAGGAAATGATCTTACTACATTGCTTTGCAGTGATAAAAGAGATGGCAATAGGCGGGGCTACCTCTGGTATCCTGTACAACTTATTTCCCAAAGTAATAATCACAGAGCGAGGTATAGAATCATATATAGCATACCGCTTCCACAAGACTTATGGTTGTCCTAAGAATACATCACAAACTTCAAAGGAGCAACATCACACTATACCTCATCCATGAAGGGCTTGATGTTGTTGGGAAGGCAACACTGTTGGATGACGCAAAGCTCTCATCCTTGGTGGAGCCACCTGATGGTGTACTAAAGTGGATGTTTTGTCATCGGTAGGCCCAACTGCTTCACTAATTCTGCTAAAATGAGGTTCTTTTGGCTCCCATTGTTGATAATGAACTGCAACGGAGAACCCTTCACCCACATTTATGAGTGGAAGAGGCGTTCCACCTCCTCTGGATCTTCAGGCTCATTGTTCTGGATCTTGGTGGTGGCCATGGTGGAACTGGGATCCGTGTCAATGATCTGCTTCCCTTTGTCATTCCCCTTGTTGGGTTCTCACTCAGAGTCAGAACATGCATCTAAATTGGAAGCATTTAGCTTGGCCACCAGTGACTGGTTGGCTTAACACTCATCTTGTGTTGTGCATGGAGCTCTTATGGAGCTCACACCATTTTCTCGTGTCCTTCTTTGTGTTCATGGGGTTTTTCTTTGCTTGCAGCTTCAACATGTTTTCTTGGGTCGCCCCACCTTGGCTTTGGCCTTTTCTCTGTGGTTTGGGGGTTCCTTTTCCTTGCTTCAGATTCTTAGATCCAAAGTATTGATTCTTATATTTAAACTTCTGCTCAATTTTGACATTGTATCGGTATATCGTGCTGAGCATGGAGATGTCCAGGAACTCCATATCATCCTAGATGTACTTGTGTAGATACCCACGATACTTGAGTACCAAATGACGCTCAGAATCCTTGATACCCAACTTCGTGAAGAGGGTATGGGAAAAATTTGTGAAATCCAACACATCTTGGTCCCTTCCCTGCCGTAGCGTGGTCAACTTTATGTATTTATCTTCATATCTACTGATAGGGTAATATTGTTCCTTGATGGTTTCTTGGAAATAATTCCATGTGGATGTGGCTGAAAATAGTTAGGATTTCCTCTTGTCCTTTTGTTCACAGTAGGTTTCCCACTAGTCCTTGATGTGTGGGGTGGCTTTGAGGAGTGAAAAAGTAATATTTTCTCGATTGGAAAGGTCATGAATTGAAAAATATCCTTCCAACAGATTCAACCATTTATCTATCGCGTATGCATCTAACTTAAAAGGGGTGGCACCTCCAAAGTGGTTGCTGGATGAAGACACGTCACCTGTGGGTAGTCAACAGAGGATCTAAGCAAAGTTATCCCTCATCGCTTTCCTTTTTCGCTTGAGAGCTTCCTCATGCAATATTTTGAAAGGATCTCCTACCCCCTCATCTTTCTTTTCATCCGCCATGGTTGGCTGTTAGGGTTTGTGAGGCTGGTCTTACAAAGGTTCAACCAGTTTGAGCCCTAACTCCTTATACCTTGACCTCATTGGGGACATGTAAAGAAAAAAAAAGAAAGAGAAGATTTCTCTGATACCATTGATCCAATATTAAACAAGAACACAACATATTACATATATAACCATAAATACATAGATGCAGTAGAAATAACACTTCATTTCATTAATATCAAAATACTGAGATATGCTCGCAAACAAAATGGAAATAAATTAGCTCAGGCGATGGTATCTTATCTTTGCGAAGAGATGTGGTGACTACAGGCCTCTGAACTCTGTTACAATGAGGCTCAAGGGTCTATTTATTATTGAACAACAAGAGAAAATCATAAAAAAACAAAACCCTAATCCCATGAGATGTAAACCCAAGAGTTTGTGGGCCGAATTGGGGTTAGTTGGGCAGCCAACTTCCCGGGGTCATAACTTGGTCATATTATCTCTGTTTGGAACATACAATATCTTATTGAAAATGTCTCTTCGAGTACTACAAGTTTTGCTATAGGCCCTACCTAAGCGCACAAGCTTGTTGTAGACCTCAAACAAACACTGTTTAGGGGGTCAAAATTGCTCTGGAAGTTCAGGACTCAAAAACTGCTAAAATAGTAAATGTTGAAATAAAAAAGAAAAACAAATGAAATCTACTGGAGGTCTAGGTGGAATAGGTAGGTGGACTCTAATATCCACCTAGATCAGTGCAAAATCTAAAAGTCGTGTTTTCATAGTCCAAAATTTGAATCCATTAGAAATATTTATGTTTTAGCAAGATGCGATCAAGTAGACCCTTGCTTAGGTCTATTTAAAAAAATATATGGGAAAAGGTGAATAAACCTTTCTTCATTATTCTAGCATCCATCTTTTTAAAGGAGCCCAAAGTGTTCCCAACACCCTCTAGAACCTTATGATGCCATAAGGGAAGGGAGATGTTTGGAAACCTTATCCAAACTAACATCTTTGTAACCACCATTGTTGTAGAATCAAACTCTAGGAACCAAGGGTTGATGAAAATCCCTAATCTTCCCTAGAACCATGACCATTCATTTAAAACTTTCTCCATATCTTCTTGGGAATCAAACTGCAGAATGAAAATACCTTTTGAATAGATGTAAATATAAAAAAATTTGAACCATGTCATAAAAACACATTGATGTAAAGTTTTATACCTTGGCCTAAAATTATTAAATCTACAAATAAGATCCTTTGATTGAAGAACCAAAAATATTTGATTTACCTCCTTTACATTTAGTTCAAGGGATAACACTTGTTTTGATTGTTCAACAATATAAGATCCTAGACTCAGCCACGACTATTCCATTGGAATATGACCTTTCCTTGAGTCACCTCCTTGTAAGAAACTGAAGTCGTTGGGTTCTTAGAGCCTGAAACACCTCCACACAACCTCAAAAAAAAATATATAGTGGAGTTCCTAGTCATGTTGCGATCACACATCTGAGAAAAAAATGCAGTTGATTCCTTTCACATATAAGTCATTACATGGCCACTAGAACCCCCAACTATTTCTCTAATATTTGCATTAGACCTACCAGGCTACCACATACTCATTTTCCAAGCCCCAAAGCAAGATCAAGGTCCTGTTCGGATGCCTTATGAGAATTTGGAAACCTTTCACCTTATTCTAGTCAAACTCAACAAGAATCAATTCATCTATCTTTCCTATCAACTGCAACAAAGGTGAACAAGGGGTTTTTCCAATTATATCTACGGAACTCTAATGCTTCAAGTGGAGAAGCTCAACAAAGATCTGGAGCTTACTAACATTTTTCCTTCTTGGTTTTGTTGTTTTAGGAAGGAATTTTGTTAGAGATATGAGGTAGGCATTCAACTAGGGGTTCATATATCAATATATTTGATTTCTTCCTACTATGACTCTCTTTCTTTTCAGTGGTATAGTTGATCTTCATGGCTCCCAATTTTCTTCAATGCGTTTCCTAGAGGGATGAATTTATTTAAAGGAGGGTTGAGATTTCTAGAGAGGTTTCAAATTTAGTTTTTAGTCTTTGGGGGGATAGAAACTTATGGCCTTGCATAATGGATTTGAGGGTTGATGCACTCATTCTTTTTATATCTAGCTCTTTTAAGTCTCTTGGAGGTTATTGTTGGATTTTTGGTGCCACATTATCTTTTGTTGGTGGTCTTGACTTGCACATGCAACCCATCAAGACAAAATTCCTTCCTACCTCCTTAGTATGTAGTGATACCCTCATAATGTTTTGGATCTGATCGAAAGCCCCTCTAATTCATCTTCGCAGGGTTTAATGGGGAGCTCATGTTCAATGTAGAAGAATTTCCAATTTTTGTTAAGATTCTCAACATTTTTTTTGTTCTCAAGAAATTTTATGGGTTGGCATTCATTTTTTTAGCTCCCTCCCCCTGTATCATAAGGGTTTCATGTTCAAATCTTCAAGCTTTCTCCATTTGTTACCTAGTATTTATTTTATTTTTTTTAATAACAAAATAGAAGTGGCCCTACATAACCATACATTTTGTGGTGTTTAGGAAGGTGAGTGTGAAGACTCCCAAACACCACAAAGTTTATTTAACTTAATGCCATTTTACATCATATTTTTCTTTCAAATAATAATGGTATTTTATGATTTATTTCATAAGTTTTTATTTAAAAACAAAAATTATATTGTTTTTGTGTTGAGAGACGCTCTCCAGTCCAATACGAAAGATGTGTTGTAATGATATGTTATAGTACGTTATATAAACATTTTGACTTGGCTAAATAAAACTAAAAATTACAAATAAAATGAAATTACACACACACACACATACCATTGAGGTTATCTTGAGTGGTTGAGCGGAATGGTTGTTATCTTCTTCACTTAAGTTCAAATCCCCCCTAGTGACATGATGAGCTATAATGCCTTGATAAATATTGGTGCATTGGCTTTGAGCCATGAACTATTGAGTGAGTATACCTATGGGCTCGCTTGGTACCAACAACCTCACTCTAGCCCTCGGGCTAAGAGTAATGTTGATTTCTTTCGTAAAAAAATATATATTTTAAACTAGCCTAGATCCATCTTAACTTCAGATCTATCAAGTGTCAAAAGTGATCAAATCTCTCGAAGGGAAAATCTTTCCTTAAGTTTTGCACTCAAAAAAGAGATTTATACCTTGATATATCTGATTCCTCTTAACACTTAATAAATCTAGAGTTAAGATAAATCTAGATTAGTTGAAAAATTAATTTTATTTTTATTTTTAAAATTTTGAATATATATTTTTTAATTGTAATATATATATATATATATATATATATAATATTTTTTTAAAATTCATTAATTAAAAATGAATTTAAAAAATATTTTCTATTAAAAAAAACCTTCTTTTAAAACTGGGGTTTTGTTTTTCTTCATCATATCAATTTTAGCCCCCCCGACACACACACATATAATTTAAAATTTTATTTTTTTTTGTGTTTTTTCCATTATTTGTTTAATTATTATCTTGTTTACAATTTTTCGCAAACTGTATTGACTTATAGTTAATCGATTTAAAATGTTACAATTTTAAATCTAAAAAAAAAGGAAAACAAGGGTATGTTAGTAATAGTGTTTTTTTTCGATTTTGTAGTTGGTTTTGAGATTTTGGTTCCAATGTAACCTATTAAAGATCATAATTTAAAAAAAAATACAATTTTATTCCATAATTAAATGAGGATCACTACAAAGAGAACCACTTTTCAATTCAAGGCTCGATTTTGAGGTTTTGGTTTCAACAACAGTAATTGTCATGTCTTTAGGTTTCAAAGAAGCTGTAGTTTTAACCTAAAAAATAGAAATGGTTTTTCTCTTAGAGTTCACTTTTTGATTTGGTGGTTGAAAAGTTTTTTATCAGCAACATTATGATGTCGTTAAGCCCATGGCTTCAAATGGAGATAATTTTAACCCTAAAGGGGAAAGGATGTTACAAGTAAAACCGGTTTTTTAAATGGGGGTTGATCATGAGGTGTCCACCTAGTCAATCGGTGTCATAGTACCTGCATTCATGAGATATTAAAGAATAGCCCTAATCTCAATAGATATTGATAAAACCCTCCCAAAATCGTTTTGTTGAACCCTTTCCCCTACATATTTCTAATAAGAATAGCCCTATTTCTAATAGAATTCCCTATTTTGATTGAATAACACTTTTTATACTCCCCATGCCTACAATTCTCCCCTACCCCACATCCACCTTACTCCAATACTTATATTATATTGACTCATTTGCTACAATTTATAAACCTCATTTATGAGTAAATGTGGTACGATATTGATCAACATTGTGAATCCATCACGAGATTGATTTTGGTGTTTTCAATGCAAAAATATGAGTTTTAAAGGCTAGAATTCTCATTCTGAGGCTACGATTCTCGTTAAGTCAATAACTATGTTATTGGTTAGTCCACAATGACTTTCACCTTTTAAGGATTCATATTCAAACCCTCCTTAGAAACAATTAAACCTATGTAAACAAACTCTTCTTGTAGGAAATTACACTTCTTCAAGTTAAATTTTCAACTTCTTTTCTTTCAAACTATCCAATACTTGTGTTACGTACCCCAAGTGCTCTTCCTCATATCTACTTAAAACCAAAATATTGTTGAGATACATGATAACAAGTTTTCCTTAAAATGGCTTCAAGACCTCATTCATCAATCTCATAACAGTACCAGGTGTATTAGTTGATCCAAATGACATAACCAATGATTCAAACAATCTATCCTTCATCTTGAATCTTTTCCTCTTCAAATCTATCTTTAAAAAGTATTATTCCTCTCTTAAGACATCCATGAGGTCTTCCATTCTTGGTAATGAGAACCAAGACTTGATAGTAATCTTATTAATAACTTTGAATCAATACACATTCACTATTTATTGTTCTTTTCCATGTGTCAAAACTAATGGGACAACACAAGGACTTAAGCTTTCTTGGATCAGTCCTTTATTAAGTAATTCTAACACTTGTTTGTTTAATTTTTTGCTTTTTGCAGGAGTCATTTTGTAAGGAGACTTATTAGGTAAACTTGATCATAGAATGAAATCAATCCGATGTGAAATACTTCTCATGGAAGGAAATCCCATTGACATATCATTGGCAACAATCTTTGCAAACTCCTCTAACAATCATGAATCTTCATTGCATGTACTATTTTCCTCATCTTCTTTTGTCTTCATTAGCATTATGGCCAAACAAAAACTTTGTCTTCCTTTGTTCTTGCAAATTTTTTTGGTTGAGAACAAACTTACATGGCCACTTCTACCACCACTACATCTAGCATCACTTATATCCATTGTCATTCTCTCCTATTCTATGATTGGATTTTTCCTATAACATTTTCCATCCTTGTTGAATTCATATATATTTTATCTACATCACAGACAACCTTCCTATAAAATAACCATAGTCTTCCCAATAATACATGACAGATGTCCCTCTCCACCACATCAAATGATACTTTTCCATTGAAGTTCAATTGATCTAACAACTCAACAAGCATTGCTTTGTCACAATGATTTGCTGACACTCCTATAACCATGAAACTCAATATGGATTGAGATTAAGGATGCACGTTGATCTTATCTTATCAACCATCTTCATAGACAACAAATTTTTTGTACTTCCACCATCTATGATCAAATTGCAATGTTTACCTTGAACCTTACATTTAGCTTTAAAAACTCTCTTCCTTCATTTTGGTTCTTTCGTAGCCACTTTTTTATGTTTGAATAACACCTTTCTAAGCATAATTTTCTCCTTCTCTTCATGCTGAAGTACTACAACATTGTTTCTCACAATTAACGCTTCACTTGCCTGTGTGACATTAGTCGTAGCCTCATTCATTCTTCCTAGATTGTGCTTCTTTAGGCATTCATATGCTTTGTCCCCTTTTATTCCATAATTGTGGAAAGTAATGACATATTTTCCCTTTCCTTTTTGAAATTTTGTACCTATGCCTACATAGTTGTTTTTATTGGAAATTTGACTACTAGATGCTCTCCCTTTATTAGAATGTGCTCTTGCAACCTTCACTCTTCCTCTACCTCTGAGACTATTTCCTTTGCAATTTTGTTGCCACCTTATATTCAACTTTTCCTCTATATTTAAAGCATTATGATATGCTTCATCCATGATTTAGAAAAAAATGGATACCCATCTCATCATGAATCCATAACCAAACTTCATTCACATACCTTACCACCCTTTGATACTCTTTCTCCTTAAGTCGTGATCTAAGTGATCGTTTAAAGAATTCTTTGTATACTCTTAGATGTGTCTCTTTTTGCTTCAAATTTTGTGCTTCTCTCCACAAACTTTCTTGGTAATTGACATACAATAACTTCTCCTTGATCTCACTCACCTTTTTTTTTGAGGTGTTTATCTTCACCTATCGCTTGTCAACCCTGTCTTTCTTCATAACATCCAACCAAAGTGTAAAATGCCCTTTTAACTTTGTTATTGCAAAATGGACTCTAGTGGGGTGTTGGACATTCTCATATTCAAAGTATTCATCAAGTTCATCTATCCAATTTATGAGGGTCTTTGCTTTCATACGACCATCATAACAAGAAACTTCCACAAGCTTGTGTTACCTCTATCATTTAGAAATGAGATCAAACACTCAATGGGGTCTCTTTAATCAACATTTTTTTCTTCCTCCATCTGATGGTTTGATACTAAATCTACTACAACTCTAACATCTCCAATTCACATGTTATTTAATTCTTCAATTTTGCTTCTCAATTCCTCCAATTCATGGTTCCTTACACCTTCTTAACTTGTTATTCTTGAAAATGACATTCATAGGAGTTTTCCTGTGGTCCTCTACTATACTATCATTCACACAATTTTCGTTTAACTTCCCTATGTTGATCTCTCGATAGACACAAGCTAAAATGACCCTCTCTTTATCACACTATGCACATGCTACATAACTAAATATGATAGAACTAACAACATAAGTATCAAGAAATAGAAAGCAATAAATAAAATATAACTCGTTACTCAATATTTGACCCATGAATTGCAATCTGAAATTCTCAATTTCTCTACCATTCACAATATTTAGAATTAGAATAATAAGATTCACAATATTTAAAATAATAAGATTGGAATGAAAAACAAACTTAAACTTATCTCAACATGAACTAATATTCACTTTTTTCTTCTCTAATGTAAATCTTGGATTAAAACTCCTCTCTTTTAATAATTCAATAAGCTTATAATTTGCTCATAAACTCTTCAACATCTTTGTAACTCCTCACATCAATTGCACTTTACATATTCTCAAAATAACTCACCCACAAAGTAACTTAGATCCATCCCCGAATCATCGTGCCCATTTTGTCCATTTAACTGTTAGATCGTGTTATTTTTTAATATTCCTATCACATGTGAGTAGCCTCTTATTTGTCTTTTACATATTTTTCATTTAATACTCCTACCACATGTGAGTACCCTCTTTATTTGTCTCAGTGGCCTAACTCATAATAAGAAAAGTAAATTAAAATCAAAGATGTAATACTTTGCACTAACCCAAACATATTCATGCATCAAATTGTTTAACATTAAACATATATTTGAATGTGGGCCGAGACTGTCGACACCTGAGCAGGCCGTTGAGCCTACTTCCCACAGGCGAGCCAGAATATCCGCCCCCTTTAGGTCAAATCCCAAAATAGGCAGCGATAGTAAACGATAACGGCTGTACTTATGCAGACCCGTGATTATAGGACTTTATAGGACTTTAGCGTTTCATGGGCCATTGGCCGCTCATTGCTACGCTTTTTGTATTTAACCGATGGGTGTACTCAGGTCCCCCATATAACTGTATTGGATTAGATTATCTACGTCAAAGGCATTACGTAACATAAATTCTGCGTTCGGTTCTTTAAATTAACAAATTCTGCTTTCGGTACTGCAAATTATTCATGTAATGGGAAGTACTGATGCAATGCCAACTCCAAGAGCAAAGGTTTTCTGGCTCCTGTTGGCCATTCTTGGAGTCATAATCCATGCCTGTAAGTAGTGATTCATGTATATTTTCTTTTAATATCACTTGGGCTTCGCTTATTTTCACAAGTTTCGCTTATTGTATGATACAATGATGTTTTTTTTCTTGCTTATGGATTTCTGACAGCCATTGATTTTGCTTGTTTGGATAAATCCGCTCAGGGAAAATAACTTGGACGAGAATCCATGGGTTTTTTATTTTTCCCCATGGGTACTAAAAAACCCATTATTTTAAGAGGAAAAAAGTCAATTTCTGTTTTTAGTTTGAGGGTTGGAGTGAAGTTGTACCGTGTCAATGTGTAATCATTTTAGAATTTACAATCTTCAAAATCAATACAATAAGATTCATAAGCACAAAACCATTACAGATATATTAGTCTGGATTATAGCTCCTCATATGACTAGCCAAAATTTGAATAAGTGGGAAAGATAATAGCATTAACGCAATCACCCTAAAAAACTCCAATTAACGATCTATTCGTACTCACATATATCTACTTCTGGTTCCCTTATCTTTTTCCCTGTTGATATTAGAATATATTTTCCTATAGGTTTCCCTGGTTTCAACCAATAATCTATACAAGTAAATCTCATGGTTTTCCAATGTTTTCCCTCTGAATGCCCCTACTGTGTTGATCAGGTTGCCCTTGAAAAAATTCTGCACTAAATCAAGTCTACCTGTTAAAATACCGTGATTTTACAGTGAAATTGTCTGGCTACCGTGTGGATCTCGTTCTTGGAAGGCAGTAGTGATTATCCACGCTAGTTTCTATTGTGCAAGGGTGTCTGGGATACCGTTGAAAAAAAGAATTCCTCAGTTTACTTAATTTAAAAAGAATATATTCTACATTTTTCCTGTTATTCAACGGGCTTTCTTTCTTTTCTGAAAATTTAAAGGATTGAGCTCACATTTGACCCCATAGTGTTTCAATTGTTTTCAACCATTTCAATAAAATTCCATGGCTCTGTTATGCCTTATACTAGCATTACTATGTATTTGATTATATACAGTTCCTGCATGAATTTTACTAGTTTTTCGATGTTTTATCTTTTTCTTTTTGTCATTGTTGCACAGATGCAGAGGATTACTCAATCGGTGTCGCTTATGGGCAGTTTGGTGACAACCTGCCCTCTGTACAAGAAACTATTGACTTGATCCAGAGATTGAAGGTTGGCAGGGTTAAAATCTACAGTACCAACCCAGTAATCCTTAAGGCGCTGTCTAACACCGGCATTAAGGTCTCTGTGATGGTTAGGAATGAAGATATTGCTGGTCTCTCGGCCAGCCAGTCAGTCGCAGACAAATGGGTCAGCGATAATATTGTTCCCTTCTATCCTGCAACCGAGATCAATATAATCCTGGTGGGGAATGAAATTTTAACAGACTACTACAACAAACAGACCTGGTACCAACTAGTGCCCGCTATGGAGAGCATCTGGCAAGCTCTGGTTAATTATAATCTGGATCATATCAATGTTGGAACCCCTTTGGCCATGGATATGCTTGGATCTTCAGTTCCAATATCAGCATTTCCTCCATCAGCTGGTACTTTTCGGGATGATATTGCAGAAACTGTGATGAAACCCATGCTGGAATTTCTTCATAGAACGAATTCCTACTTTTTTATGGATGTGTATTCTTACTTTCCTTATTTGTTTGATCCTGAAGATATATCTTTGGAATATGCCAATTTTGGAGAACATGACAAAAAATACACTGACCCCAATGGCCTTGTGTATACCAATATGCTGGACCAGCAGCTTGATGCGGTTGTAGCTGCAATGAGCAAAATGGGCTATGATGACATTAAGTTGGCCATAGCTGAAACTGGATGGCCCAATGCCGGTGACATTAGTCAGTTAGGTGCCAACATTAATTATGCAGCCCTTTATAACCGGAGGGTTATAAGGAGAATGGTTGCAGACCCTCCCCTGGGAACCCCTCGCAGGCCCAATCAATTCATCCCCACATACATTTTTTTATTGTATGATGAGGATAAAAAGTCTGGACCGGGGACTGAGAGGCATTGGGGTTTTGTGTATCCAAATGGAAACTTGATGTATGAGATTGATCTCACTGGGAAGCTTCAGGATTCGGACTATGGGCCTCTCCCTCCTCCGCCTCCACCCTACAAGGGCAAATTGTGGTGTGTTGCAGATCCTAATGCAGATGTTTCTGCCTTGCAGTCCGCCATTGATTCTGCTTGCAGTCAGGGAGACAACACCTGCGGTGCCATCCAGCCAGGGGAGCCTTGTTATGAGCCTAACACGATTATTAATCATGCATCCTATGCATTCAACAGTAATTGGCAGCAATTCAAGAACTTTTATTCCGGCTGTGACTTTGGTAAAACTGCAAAACTAGTCACAGAGGACCCCAGTAAGTAAAATTATTCTAATCTGTACCTTTATCCATGGCTTGTTTGCTTTTGCTTGTTTGTTTCTGATGATCTTTTCAGTATGAACCTGTCTGCCCTTACGATAATTCTTATTGACATATATCAACTATGTTTTGGGATCTTTGTTTTTTGCTTGATAGTTTTTTTCGGTTGGATATGTTTGCATTTCGCTTGAATCTGCTATACTGTTTAGGCCAGGTTCCTTTGCTTTCACCTTGAATCTGAAGTACTGTTTGGAGTATGTGTGAGGTATGTTTTCTTTTTGCTTGAATCGGGTTTTGCTACAGACATAAATTGATATCAATTAGGCATGAATCTGTTTTTAGGGCTATTTTTATTTGGATTATAGGTTTAGGAATATTTGGATGATAGATTTTAACAATATTTCAAATAACCTCAAACAATTGACTTTGTTTTTATCTATCAAATTTGGAAATATTTTTAGAAAATCTACAGTCAAATGAAATTCAACAATATCTTCGACATAAATCTCTTTAACTTTTAAGGCCAGACAAATTTGTTTGAAGCTGAATCTGCTTGGCTTCTTAAGCTTGATGTTTTTACCTTCCTGCTTAAATCCCTTCAAATTTTGGGCACGTGTTTGTTTCTGGCAAGAATCTGCTTCACTTTTAAGTCGTCATATACATCTTCTCTGCATAAATCTGGCTTGCTACTTAGAACTGGTTGAATCGTTTGCATGTTTTGGGGTTGAATTTTTTGGTTCAACAAGATTTCAGAGTGGTTTTTCAAATATGGGTTTGTTATCAGCTGAATATTTGTGTAATTTTAATGTTGCAGGTCATGGGAGTTGCACATACGAATTCGTAGATTGTGTCCAGAAGTCTGTGCTTTGTTGAAATGCTTTTCCTCGTTGAAATGCTGAGCGCAGCCGTATTTGCCTCGGTTTTAGTCGTTTAGAAGCTATCTTAAAGCAACTTGTCACGTAGCCCTTTTGTAATTCTATCTTTCTGTTCTTGTAAATTTTTTATTAAGCTTTATTTAAATTTGTATAAATTTTAAGAGAATTGTTAAGGTTGTATAGTTTTCAAAATATTATTATTAATACGTTATAAAATTATTTTTTGATATATTTAAAAATACAATTCCAAAAGTATTAAAATTATAATTTCAAATGTAAATGAATTACAATGACTAGTGTTATGGACAAAAATCCAAAAAAAACGATTAAACTAGTGAGCATCTTTCTGATTACATCTGTTTCTGACCATAACTGTTATTCTCTGTTATTGTAACTGTTTAGAATGATTTATTGAATAATAAAGGCTTTTCAGGTTTGCACATCCTTGCCTGATAATTCTGTGGTTGATGGATCCTTCGAGCACTTTTATCATTAATATTAAATATGTTTCGAAAAGTATTTTAGTTAACTAGAAGCGACCATTATGAAAAATATGAAAAATTATTATACCATATCATTAATAATAAAATAAAAATATACATAATATTATATTTGAATTTAAAATTTTATTATTTTTTTAAAATAATTTTTATATTATAATTTTATTTAAAAATTATTAATTATTATTTTTTATTTTATTTTAAAATATATAAATAAATAATTTTATTAAAATTATAGCAGGTTAATGAAAGACCACCAGTTTCTCGAGTGTTTAATATGAAGTATTCTTATATGGTTTAAATTATTTTGTGTGTTATTATATGATTTTAAATTATTTTTAATGGGTTAAGAATTTTATAATTTGAAAAATATATATATATATATATATATATTAATTGTAAAATGTATGTTTTTTTTAATTTTTTTGATATAAAAATTGTATTACTTTTTAATCAATTCATTACATTTTTATAGAGAAATTTGGCTTGGTTATTTCTAGGGGAATACAAACTATATTTAATATCAAGAGACAAGTTAACCTCAATTTAAATGAAAACTAACTAACCTAAGATTAACAATGCCAAAACATTTACTACTTTCCTCTTAAAAGAACTCAAGAATGATCATGGTGTTGAAGGATTATCATTCACGTCAAAGGGTGAATGGGCCACAAAGATGAGGAAACCCTAAAGATGCATAGCTCGATCACACAATTTAATAGAGCTATATCATCCTTAGGCTCCATTGATATCATTTGGAGAGCACAAATATGTTGAAGTCTTAGAATTACAAAGCAACATTTGCTTGATTCCTTGATATTTGTTGGAATATCCTAACCAAATTGATGTTTATTTCAAAATTGTAGTTCATTGTCATAGTACATTATTCCTATGATTACCTTTGATTCTGTAATGAGATCCATTAAAGACAAATTTCACAAGTCACTGCAAAATTAGTAAGGTTTCTGGCACATGATGAAGATGTGTTGTACATTATAAGTTTTAATATTGCAGATCACATTAAGTCCTCAAATTAAAAGTTTGATTAGTTCTTGTAAGATTTGGACTATGTTGTAGAACTTGTATGAGACCTTTAACAGAACAAGGATTCTCTATTCTAGGAATCGACTATATGCATTTTAAATTATTGATTTTCTATATCATCATTTATATGATGTGAATTCAAAATGTGAAAGATCAATTTGGAGCATTTGGTGATATAATTGATCCTAAATTCCATGGTGCCACTGCTACGATGACAAAAATTAGTATTTCCATTTTTGCAGAACAATTGTGATCCATTGAGGGATTTGAGGGTTGCCTTAAGGCTGGATGTTTGCTGCTTGTTTTGATTTCTCTAGAAGAGATAATGGCCCAAGAAACTCTTGAAAATTTGAAGTCGTTTATAATCAACAGTCCTCTCTTAGGCACAATATCTAACTTATTCATGATCACATTATTGTTGGAGCGGTTGACACATTCTGATATGGCACAAAAGGTAAATAGTAAACACACACACACATGGGTCAACTCCAAATGCATAGGTCAGATCTCCAAACATACGTGTCTATTCACAATGGTCAAACAACTATAAATCCAGCAGTTATGCTGATTAATTTTCAGCAGTTGGATATCTGCCTAGGGATTTCTCACACATGGGCTAGCTATATATGGTTTTGATGACCCAATTCTGCCCTGTTTATACAACTACTTGTGGGATATTATAATAGGTAAGGGAAAGATGCAACAACATGGGAGAAGTGAGGGTTAGCACACCAAGGATGTGTAAATAGAATTGGAAGAGCTTGAGAAATTTGACCACCTTAACTCAAATTTGAAAATGTCATAAACCATTGGTGATATGTCTATTCAATTTAGATGACACATGTCATAGTCTCCAAACAACGACATTTGTGAAAGGATATCATTTAGATAGGGGGGGTTGCATGATGAGAGGGGGAGTAACTGATAAAATATCCATTTTTTCCGTTGTTTTCAAAGGGGAAAAGAAAAGAAACATGAAGAGAGGGAGAGTTAGGCTTGTTTCCATCAATGAGAAAGGGGGAGATTGTTGGAGGGATTTCCATTGATGTCAGAGGGTGAATGGGTCATTGACAAAGATGAAGAAACCATAAATACGCATAGCTCTATCATGTGATTTAATAGAGTTATACCATCATAAGTCTCCTTTGATATCAATTAGACAACACAAATATATTGAAGTATTGGAATTACAAAGCAACATTTGCTTGATTGCTTGGCAGCTATTTGTAGATCCTAACCAAAATAACGTTTCTTTTAGAATTTTGGTTCATTGTAATAGTGCATTTTTCTTGAGATTACCTTTGATTTTATATTGAGATCTGTTGAAGACAAATTTGACTGTTGTTGTAGAATTAGTAAAGTTTATGGCACATGATGAAGATGTGTTGCACATTATAAGATTTAATATTGCAGATCACATTAATTCCTCAAATTAGAAGTTTGATTAGCTCTTGCAAGATTTGGATAATTCCTCAAATTAGAAGTTTGATTAGCTCTTGTAAGATTTGGACTATGTTGTAGAACTTATATGAGACCTCTAACGGAACAAGGATTCTCTATTATAGGAATCGACTATATGCATTCTAAATGATTGTTTTTCTATATCACTATTTATATGGCACATATTCAAGATATGCAAGATCAATTTGGATTATTTGGTGATAGAATTGATCCCAAAGTTTGTGGTGCCACTGTTACAATGAAAAAAAAAATATTGGTATTTTTCGACCATAATCCAAAATCCATTGAGCTATTTGAGGGTTTCCTTAAGGCTGGATTTTTTCTGCTCATTTTAATTTCTATGGAAGAGATCATGAATATCACCAATAAACTCTTGAAAATATGAATGCGTTTACAATCAGTATTCCTCTCTTAGCAACAATATCCAAGCCATTCACGATCATTTTATTGTTGGAGAGTTTGACACATTCTCATGTGGCACACAAAATAAATATTAAAAATAGACACATAGGTTGGCTCCAGATGCAGAGTTCGACACTCCAAACATACATGTTTATTCATAATGGTCAAACGAGTATAAATAAAACCTATGTGTCCTCCATTTTCGAAAAAAAATCTATTGAGGAAGAAAATGAAGTATACGTATCTGAAGCAAGAGGTTCATAGCTCATGAGCCAAGGAATAACTTGAATAGAATTCTTAGGTAGTATTTTCTATTTTCGGTTAAGGGTTTTGGTCATATTTTTTTGTGACCTTTTCATGGGTTCTGGAATTAAATGGGAAAGAGTTTTGACCCCTCTCTTGGTCCAGATCTCGATCCCTTTTGTTGTTTGACATGTGCATAAAATTTGACCTTATGTGGCTTGGTCTTGAGGCACATCTTTGTAATTTCATCCTTGTATAAGATCTGTAGCAAACCTCTAAAATTTTGGCCTATGGAGACATGTAACATAACATGCGTTTGGCCCTCTTAAGGATTGATCTCAGGCCTGCAATATATCACAGTCTCTGTCCTCTTGTGGATGAGATAAAGCATCGATTTTGGATTCACCTTAGAGTATTTATTATCCTACTTTGAGAGTAGATATTGACACTTCCTTGAATCATATATTGTCCCTCCTTAAAGACAAACAATGAGGTTGTTTGGAAGTTGGAAGTTGTGTTAACTATAAAGTCATCTTTAAAATATCCTTGAAGCTCTTTTTGGAACATATTTGAAATAGTTTGGAGCATCCTTCTTGTGGATCCATTTGAGCATTTATCTTAAAGAGTTTTGCAGTAGTAAACATATCCTTGAAGAATTTATTGGATCATTGGAGTTTTTTGTGGATCACTGTAGAAGTCCATTTTGGAACATTTCACAGAGCAACCTAATTTGAAGATCTCCTAGAAACCTTGAAGAACCTTTGTTGGGTTAGTATTTTGAGGAGATTTAGGTCTCCTTTGAAGAAACCTTTTGAAGTATCTTGGAGACCCTTTGGAGAAACCCTTGAGGGTAATCTTAAGAGATTTTTTAGAGATCTAATGGAGGAAGCTTTGAAGAATTATTGAAGTGAGATTAAAGATATGTCTTTGAAGTAATCATGTGGACTAGATCTTGGAGAGTTTTTGAAGAAGGAAAGTTTTGGAGAATTGAAGATTGTTGAAAACATCCTTGGAGAATAGTTGAAGATCAACACTTGAAGAAATGTTTTGTTGGAGCAAACATAGAAGTCTTGTTGAAGTAGACCTGAAGTTTCTGTAGAGGCAGGTTGGATAACACTTTGTAGACCTATCTTGGAGAATTTTGAAGAACTATTTGAAGTTTTAATGAAGTCTTGAAATCATATTGAAGCAACCTTAAAGGATTGACACAAGTAGAAAGGTTTGGACCCCTAGAGGATTGGAGTCCTCATACAAGGTTGGAGTCTTGTAGGAAACCCAGTTGGAGCCTGAATTGTCTCTGAAGAGTGGAGTCCTCATAATAGGTTGGAGCCTCATTGAGAGCAAGGTTGGAGCCTTAAAGGAGTTTGCATTTTATTTTACAGGTTGGAGCCTAGCTTATTGTAATAAGATTGTAGTCCTCATCAATTTTATTAATAAAATTGCTTTACTATTGTACATATTGTGTTCTGGTTTAATTAGTGATATTAACTAAAATAATATAACAATTGTAAATAAATATTGATTCACCCCCTCTTAGTATTTTTGACAATTGGTATCAAAGTCAGTAACTTCAAGCACATCCTAACAACTAAAATGTGGATGTTATGAACAGAAATGGAAAATTCACAAAGCAAAGGCTTCAAATCTTATAAATATATTTCCTCCCCAGTCATGTAAGAAGATGTAAATTAGGTTGAAAAATATCCATTTTTCGATGGAACAAATTATATACTATGGAGCAAAAGAATAGAGTTGTATTTGATTTCCCTAAGATATGAGGTATGGGAATCAGTTGTCAATGAAGAAGAAACAACCAAGGATTCATAAGAATACAATACAAAAGATATGGAAGTAATTCTGAGTAGTCTATCAGATTGTGTAAAAAGCAACGTGGGTCAATTCTCTTTAGCTAAAATACTTTGGGAAAAACTACAAAAACTCCATGAAGAATCTAGCTTTGTGCTTGCTAAATTAGAGCACGTGGAACAAGAACACAAGCATGATCATGAATCAAAGGAAGTAGATGAAGGCACCAACAACATTAAAGATAATGAAGATAAAAAACAAATTTAAGAAAAGGTTGAACTAAACCTTGAAGAAGAACTAATGTCTACTCGAGAAGAAATACATCGATTGAGAAAAGAAAATAAAGATCTTGAAGGAAAGAATAAATATTTTGACCTTACAAAGAAAGAAGCTGTTCTCCTAAGGCTCTAAGAAGAAGAAATATCTAAGGACCTCAAAAAGCTTGAAGAAAAATTTCATCAACGAGAAAGGAGACATGAAGGAGAAGTCAACTCCCTAAAAGTTCAACTAGAAGAAGCAAAGAGAGTAGAATAGACTATGAAGATCCAGCTGATGAAGAAAGAAGAAGTTTGTGAAAGGTTTGAAGAAGTGATTGTCCTATTGAGAAATGAAGTTGTTCAATAAGAACTTGAAAATTTCTCAAGTATTATATAACATCCTTAGTTTCCAAAGGTCTCCATTTGAAAGATCAAGCCTTGGCTATATAGGTGAGACCTCATGTGATCCTGATCTTGGGGGTAGGCCCTCAATATCTAAGAGATTGAAATGGATTTTGGGGGAGAGGCACCCCATGATCTGAAAAGCTGAAATGCAAAGATGATGAAAGCCCTAAAGAGTTATACTCTTCATAGCTCTAGTATCAATGAAAGAAAAAAATTAAATCAAGATGAATTTGCAAGAAAAAATTCATTAAGAAGAAGAAGTTATGCATATAATCTCAAAGGATTCACACATAATGCAAACAACATTAAGTATCAACAAAATTTTGAGGTTCCTAAAAGGCAAAACAATTTCAAAACATCAAGAGAATGTGTAATATTCCTAATGGAAATATTAAGCAATAACAACCATAAATTTCTCACCTGCAACCAAAAATCAAAACATCGCAAAATATCAACACATTAACAATTTATTCCCAAATAAGTTGAGCCATTTATTATATATCATGATAGGAGTATAATAGGCAAGAACAAGTGCATCTAGGCTTGCCAAAGGAAAGCTAGACAAATCCCAGGTGAGAAGACAAGGTGCCTAGATGATGGGAAGTGACTTCTCCTTTATGCTCTAATTTGGCCTTGAAATTTGCACTGTTGGTTGGAAAGAGACCTCTGTTTGAGCCCTCTAGATTACTTAGAATTTTTTTCCAAATGAATCCTAGCATCTCCTCAATAAACCCGTAAAATCCCATAAATGGTTTTCCCTAGTTTTGACACTCCAAAATTGACCCTCCTCTACTACTAGAAAATGTCATCTGTTATAGTTGGAGCATTTCCTACTCCTCAAAGGAAATGAAATCTCCTCTAATTCCCCTCCAATCAAATCCCAAACAATCATATCTCCTTAATCCCACTCATCGGGCCTCCCCACAAGCATCTTCACAACACCTTGCATAGCTTTGGGGAAAAATGCGTAGGTCCAGCCACACCAATTCGTTCTGTTGAGAAAGGAACTGCTTCTCCTAGAAATTCCCTCCTTCTGGTAAGTATTTACATGAGGAAATATCCCAGCAACAACAAATCTTTTCCCTTTGGCACAATACCCCTCCAAGCCATGTGTAGCTCCCTTTTCTGTGTCCCATTGATGCCAAAAACTCGTGCTACTGCGTGGTATCCTCCCAGCTACAATATATGAGAAGAATTTTCCTCCCTAGGTTGGAAGTCGTGGTCCACCAAAGAACAGGGTGAGACTTCCGCTGTGAAATCTTTGGTGCTAAACGACACCTCTAACTCAGTTCAACAACTTGAGCAATAACGTGGAAAAAGAAAAATTATCAAAAAGTTCTCTATGCTCCCTTCAACCCCCTATTTATATTTGTTACCTCACCTTTCCTTATGGGTCCCATATCCAACTATTTCAACCCCCTTCCCACATAATTTCCTTTTTCTCCAAGGGGTGCATATTCCATGAGGGGTGGCCCCCACATTTCATTAAGGTTGGATTTTTTTATTTCCCCTAAGCCCCATGTACTCAAAATGTCTCCAATGCCTAGATTACAAAATGTTTCTAGGCTTAGCACCACCCCAATAAACTTCATTAATCCTATGAAATTTTTTCTTTTTTGGGGATATTATAGTCCTCCCCGCCAAAAATTACTTTTCCTCAAGCAATGATTAAACGAGCATCCCCTCTAGCTGTTGATCCCCACTGTCACTACAAAATGTACCATGTTCCCAGGTGTGCCATTGAATCATCCCTGACCTTTGCACTATCTTCACATGAAGGAATCCCTCAATACCAGGATCCCAAGAAATCCTATCCAACATGAATCTCCCCATGCCCCACTCATTATCTTTCCCGGTATAATTACCAGAATCCCTCTACATACCATCGATGAGTAGGGGATCATGATAATGTGGCACTATATCAAACTCCTCATGAAGCTTCCCTACCATGTAGTCCATCCCATTCACTCCAAGAGTAAGCTCTTAAAGATACCAACCAATCCTTGTAGAGATAACGTCTCGCTCATATGAGATTCTCCTGATATCATCCTGCTGACCAACCTGCCATGCTAATGAAGTTCCCCGCACCATCAGTGACTTGCTAAAGCCTAATGTAATATCTTCATGATCTCCCCTTGTAGTATCTAGCTCATCCCTAAAGGTTATTGGCTGTTAAGTGTTGTAATGGTCGAGTTCCTCGCTAATCTCAAAGAGGTTCCACCATGTTGACGTTACGCTACTCTGATTATGACACACTCCCCATTGTGCACGGACTATATCCTCCTTTGTTGGCGTCTAGTGGAAAATAATATGTGAAAGCATCTCCATGATGTCAATATCTACCCCTCCATTACCAATCTCAACCCTGAGAAAGAACATAATAAGTATGCCTTGTTGTGAAGTGGAGGTCTCGGTGATCCCCAAGCTGTCAAACCTAAGGTGAACTGGATCACCCTCTACCATGACCTTGCTCATCACAAAGTGGAGTTATCCACTTTCCAACCAAATCCCTAGACCCCCTAACCATACGGGGAGCTCATAACTCCTACTCCTCACGGGATGTCGCTATGTAGCGCTGCTACCTGCTAGAACCAATATGGCCTTCATATATGACCCATGTATGTATCCCGTGGGTGGACCCCAAGTATCAAGAGTGTGTCCCATGCATGCCAACCTACGCTTCTCTTACCAGGCCACATAGTGAAATATGATATTGTTGGCTTAAGGGGGATTGGACCCAGGTTCAAAGTTAGCTGTGCTAACCAACAAAACCCTACACTACTAAACCTTTCAGCAAAAACCTGTGTAATATAGGCTACAGTCTCACTCGAGGTAGTATTGGGGGATGTTAGAACCAGGTTTCTAAATCCAAAGGACTATGTGATGTGTTTCTATTACTTTTAGGGCTTTATTCTGACCTTTGCGAACCCTAACCCTTAAAACCCAAAAATTACAGTAACTAACAGATAACAGGTTCAAACTCTTCGCTGATTGTTCTAAACATTCATAACATCATATAATTGAACAGACCTACCACTTTCACACATATATTAAGTAATTTTCATAATAAATGCAATAAATAGAGCAAACATATAGTAATTTTAGAAGTAAATAATAACACACATATACACATTTAATGCTCCAAAAACAATCTTTATTATGCTCATATCTTCTATTACAAACTCTTTCTACCCTAAACATAAAGCTATAGGGGCCTGCACACTCAGCTGTAAACTTACCAAGGTCTTCATGCACACAACTACAGAAACCTTCCTCTTCACCTAAGTAAATAAAAAATACTTCTCTTACTTAGAGCATTAACTCATAGATTTATTGACTTACTTCTCTTATGACAGTCTATGTATCCCTTTTATATATTATTCTATTACAATACCATCGTCTGTGAACCATGGACAAGTCAGAAAACAACTTAACTCCTACTAAAATAAGGGGCTTTGACCTTCCTAAATACCCTTTGACTCCTATCGACCTGTGCACTCCTCTCCTCAAAATGTAGAGACTTTACAATAATAATAAAAATTATTTACAAAATTGACCCTAGGGGACTCTATCCCAACAAGCCCCCAACACAAATTCGTGACTTATCTCGAGTCACTCTGCTGGTGTTGCCTCGATCTTTGCCTACAGACCGCTAAACTCTATCTTTAATGTTTGAAGATCTATTGTTCCCTGCGTAACGTCTTGACGAACCTCCTCAGCCAATTTCTTTGTAATTGGACCTTCAACTGCAAGGCCCATGGTTCTCTATGTCTGTTGCATAACCTTCAACTTGCTCTGCATCATTTTTGTCAACTACCTCACCTCATTAGCCTAGGGCTACTTCCTTGAAGATATGATGGATTCCTTCTGATGCAGCTCATCAATTTCGGTTTGGATGAAATTCCCCTCCTGTAATTTCGTGAACCTTTGCACTAGTGCCAAGGTCCGCATTGGAGCTTTGATCTTGTCGAACTACCTTTTCTTTTCTTGGATATATGCTTTGATTTTCTGCAAGCTTGGATCCTCCGGCAACAAGGTCCACGTTTCCATGGCTTCTTTAAACAACTGTATGCAGTCCTTGACTAAAGATTCTAGTGTAGTAATTTCTTCTTTAATAGTAGCCTCGTGCTGCTCTCTGACTTCTAGAGGAGTGGTTGGTTGTAGATTAAGTTGGAGCTCAGATATCTATAGTTGCACCTCAAATGATACCGTGCTAATTTCCTCCTTTGATTCTTTTACTACGACAACTAATGTCTAGATATTTTTTGTGTAGGCCGCTTCTACTCCGACCTGGAGCTTGGGAATCTCACTAAAGGCCTACGCTATTGCTACTTCTAGTTGTTGACTACGTGCAATGACTTCTTCCAGTTCCTCAAGTTCGTGCGCCTTTTCCTTGAACATCTGTTGTTTGTTATCCTTTACTTCGCTAATCACCAATAGTGCTCATTGTTCCCAAACTCTGAGCTCATTTGATACTCCTTGATGCAACTCATGCAATGTTTGAATAGGGAGTGTTGTGAGGTTCAGACTCAAATTATTTAAATGCACTAGTCACACCCTATCTTCTGAAATATTAACATCCAGTGATCCCTTTGGTAAATTCACTACGTGAAGGTCTGAGGTTATCTCTGTTGCTAAGGATGACCCGCTTGCTTGCTTTAGGTTCGCTTGTGCAACGCTAACTTGAATAACCCTGGTTTGGACCTGTAATTCCCACAGGCCCTGTTGCACCTTGTCCAGTGTATGATGGTAGTGGTCCTCAATGTGGATCCAAATAGTCTCCATTGTGTTGTAGACCACATCAATGATATCGTCCAGGTCCCAATATTCCATCTTCAAATACGTATTTGGGTGAGCAGATTTCCCTCAAAAGGTACGTTTTCTGGTAGCAACGGTGTGGAGACCATGAATTTCATCAAATCTGGGTCTTTAGTAACCTTGGAAGTGGATTTACTCGGTGGTATATAAGATGGTAGCCGAGTAATTGGCACAGCTTCATCTGCATCAATTTCTTCAATCCCCATGGTGAGCTCTTCTTCATCTAAGTCTAGGGGTTCTATCAGCTACTTGGTTCTATCCATCTTCCCCTTTTGTCTGACCTCCGTTGGATTTTTACACAGTAGTTTCTGCACTAGCATTTGTTGGGGCTTCTTCTACTTCTTTTATCCTACCGTGGAGGTAGATGTTTTAGGTCTCAGTGACCTAAGCGTTGTAGTAGGCAAAGTTGTAGGCATAGGTTGGGTTAGTGTAGGGCGGGTTGTGGTCATTCTCTCCAAGAATCTCTCGCATTGCCAATCAGTTAAATTTCCCAAATCCTGACTGTGAAATCTTCTCTCGAAGTATTTCCCAATCCTCTACAGACATACAACAATTTTCTTGGCACAAACTAAGTGCAAAATCTCAAGGAAATTTCCCAGGAAGGAAAGTGCTTGAATGTGGAATGGGATGTTGTATTTATAGCCCAATTTGAATTCAAATTCATCCATTCCCTCTAGATTCTTGTCATTAATGCACTTTTGGTAGCATATTTCCAAAGATATGCTCCTTAAATTCTCTCCCCCCACTCCCTTTAATGGAAAAGTTGCTATCCAATCATCTACAGTGCTTCCAATGGTCACTTTTTGGGCAGGCTACACTAGACCCACCATTCTAATGCAACTTGTTTATCATAGCTCTCCTTTGCACCTTCTCTTGATTCGTCGTACAACCCGTTCACTTTTCCAAGCTATCCTTTTGGCAGTGTAGTTTATAATCTTGCACTTCCTTGTAACTTCCTAGAGTACTAAGACTATCCTGCATTCATATAGTCATTGTGTAGGGGCGAGATCACCTCTGTACAACTTTAATTGGCTCCCGTTTACCTTTCTTAGAAACAAATCCCCATTCAGCTTCACGAGCTAAACTGCACCTCCATCCATAATCTCCCTGACAGTAAATGGCCTAGAAAATACATCTGGAACTTCTCGGTAAATCGTGAACTTACTATCATAGAGTAGAACTAAATCTCCACTCTTAAAGGTGTGCTGCTTAATGTGGGGATCATGCCATGCCTTTTCGCGATCCTTCTGCACCTACTGATGAAAACTAGCCAAGAAGCAATCTTCTTCCAACTCAATTATCTATGCAAGGCATTCTTCCATGGTATCCTGATCAACCATATATGTTACTGCTATAATCCAAAAACTTGGCACTATGTACTCCATCAACATTATGCCCTATTGTCCATAAACCAGTCTAAATGGTGTCTATCCAATCAACATTTTATAGGTAGTTCTATACGCCCATAGAAAAGTTGGTATGCACACATCCCAATCGTTCCTTTTTGCATTACAAATCTTTGTTAAAGAATTATCCAAGATTTTATTGAAGGCTTCCACTCTTCCATTTTCTTGAGGATGGTATGACATACTTTTCTAATGATACATTTGGAACTCTTCAAGGAAGGCAACAATTGTTTTGTTCAAGAAGTGTGAACCCCTATCGCTCATCAAAATTTTAGGGTAGCCAAACCAAGACAAGATGTATTCAAAAATGAACTTTGCAGCTGTGGTTGTGCTACAATCCTTTACGGGTTGCGCCTCAGCCCACCTGTTCAGTTATTTGGTCACCTTGATGATATATCTTGCTCCTATCTTCTTTCCTAGTGGTTGAATTGGTCCCATGAAGTCTATTTCCCACTTATCGAATGCCTATAATGACACCTATGGGTTCAGAGGCAATTCATCCCTTCGCGATGACCTCCTCGTTCTTTGACAGACATCACATGCCCTACAATAATCTTTGGAATCCTTATGCACATTTGGCCACCATAGTCTTGCTCATAGGATTTTCCGCGCAGTTTCTATTCCCGCTTAATGTCCTCCCGCAACTGTTCCATGTGCTTCAGCAAGGATACTTTGTCATTCATAATCTAGGACATACTTATGCAGGACTTCATCCGATCCCATTTTATATAAGTTCCTTGCAATAACAGAAAAATCTGCATCCCTGACCACCAATTTTTTCTTTTGTTGCGTTGTATAGCGTTCAGGATTTGTACCCATAGACAAGAACTGAATTATGTCTGCAAAGTGTTCATCTGCAACACACACAACAAAGAGTTTCCCATCAGGCAATCCTTGATCCAAATTTGTAGGCTCGTCGCCATTCTCAATTTGTGAGAGGTGATCTGGTCCAACATTTTATTGCCCTGGCTTCATAACTACTTCAAAGTCATATTCCTAAGAGAGCGGCAACCATCTACAAATTCCTCCCCCCCAACACAGGCTTGCTAACCAAGTATTTCAAAGCAGAATGGTTTGTGTACATTTTGAAGTGCACACCCAACAAATAATGTATGAACTTTTGGAGCGTATACACCATTTCCAATTCTTCACGCTTCATAGTTGAATAATTATTTTTTACCTTCGACAACTTACTGCTCGCAAATGCTATTGGGTGGTCAATATCACCTGTGCTTGGTTGGGGTAGCACAACTCCTAATTATATGCAAGATGCATCTACATGTACGTGGAATTCCTTCTTCCAGTACGAGAACCCTAGAATAGGTGTTGTGACCATTTTTTTCTTTAATACATGCAAAATATTCTAGTAATCATCACCTCAGCAAAATGTGGCATTCTTCTTCAGTAATCTCTGCATGGGCGCAGAGATCTGTGCATATGTTTCGATAAACTTCCTATAATATCTTGTATGGCCCAACATCATGTACAACTATTTCACGTTCTTTGGACAATCCAAATTTATAATTATTTCAATTTTGACAGGCTTTGCCATCAACCCCTCCTTACAGACAACATGGCCCAAGAGTATCCCATAAGGTACGCAGATTATGCATTTCTTCATATTAAGGGATATTTGATACTTTCAACAAGTATCAATCATGAGGTGTAGACTTGCAACATGCTTCTTTACTAATCCGAACACTATTCAATCATCAAAGTATACCTCCAGAAACTTATGAATAAACTCTTTGAAAGCTGCGACTACCACCCTAGAAAAGATTGCAGGGGAATTCTTTAGTCCAAAGGGCGTAACTGTATACTAAAAACAGCCCCATTCTATAGCGAAGGTAGTCTTACTCTAATCCTCTGGCCCGATTTTGATTTGGTGATACCCTGAGAACCCATTGGTAAAAGAATAGGCTTCTTGACCTCCAACATTCTCTAATACTTCATCCGTGAATAGCATCGGGAATGGATCATGGACACAAGCATGATTCAACTTCCTTCAGTTTACGCATATCTGAATTTCACCCTTCGTCTTCTTTTCCTGGAACACCATTAGGATAACCCAGTCTCAGTCCTCGACAGGCTCAATAATCTCGGCCATAAGCATCTTATCTAATTCTTCGCACACTTTTTCCTTGTACTTAGGATTCAACTGATATGGGCACTGCTCTACTAGCTTCACATCTGGCTTTAGATGATCTTCATGACTCCCAGATCACCTACTATCCCCTTCAAATCAGAGAACTTTGTGGGAAACAAGTCATGACACTCTCTCAATAACTCTGTGACTTTGTCCACTGTGTCCTCATCCTTGTAATCATCTATATTTGCGAACTTTAGCTACGCATCTGACCAATATTTACTTGCTTAGTTTTTTAAGGGTTCTGAGATGTCTAGGATTTCTACCTTAGGCCCCACGACTTCACGTTGTCCTTCAAACTCAGGAATATTGATGTTCCTAGGGTCTTCCTCACCTTCTTCTGTGGTCACATTATAGCATTCTAGAGCATGGAACAACTATGTGCTCCAATTTGGTTGTACCCATGTGATAGGCTCTTTAGGCATTCTAAATATTGCAGCTTTGATCTCTTATAACGCTTCGTCAATACACTCAAATTCATCCTCAAAACTGAAAGTTAACAGAAAACTTTCCTTCAAAACATCCCACTCTATGGTTCCATGTTGCAGATCTATTTCTAGATACCAGTTCATCAGAATAGTATCCAACATGTGGTGGAATATATGAACCCATTTTGGTTGTGGCTCCTCTCCCCATGTCTTCAACCATCGAGCCAAACTCTAATGCGAATAATCCTTTCCTGTATACTTCTATGTAATGTGAGTATTTGCATACCCAAACTGAAACTTCATCATTCGTCGATAGTCCTTCCAGCCTGCAAAGTTGTTCTTATGTGTACACCACCATCTAGCAGGCATAGCTCTTACTGTGATGTCTAATTCCTGGAACCGATGTTCCTCCAGTACATCCCTTTCAAATTTATCCAGAAATAAATTTACATCTTCTAAACCATCATAATACAGTAAGTTGCATACCTCAGTGGATACACATCAGAGTGACTTAGTGAGCCTGTTGCATCGTAGTGATGATACCTCATGCAATCTACTCTACGAGTGCTCAAGCTCCTCATATGAATCCGAATTACAGGAGCTTTCCTTCTCCCAAGTAATTCACCCATCAACCGTAGGGTTGATCCAATCCTCATCCCTCGTAGTCAGCTTATAGATTTCCTCAATATCGTCTTCTTCGTAATAATCTCAAACTGATTCACTATATCATGAACCCTCAGCCAGATCCAATGGAACAATAACCCTTACTTCCTTCTTTTCAAATGTCATGCTACACTTCTTTAAGTTGATGACTGCGTTCATATTAAATGACCAATCAATTCCAAGTAGTTCCAAGTATGGATTATTGTCATCCACTATTTCAATTACTTCAAAATCGGCTATGGCGCGTGCCCCTTCGATATCCATAGTTACTCCATGTAGATGCCCCATAGGAATAATATTTTGCTGATTCACCATTCGCAGTTGGATCGGGGACCACTGTAGTGATGGTTTTCCCATTCTTTCCCAGGTTTTCTTCGACAAAAATTGGCATCAGATCCTAAATCAAGGATCACCTGGTCCATTTAAAACTCTCCAATATGGGCATTCAATCTCATCTCGTGACCAGTACTTTTCTTACCTATATCCACCTTCTGCACAATGCGTTATTTAGGTAGTCGCTTACCCTTGTCGGTGCAATTATCTATCAACTCTTGTAGTCCCTCTATTGCTTTTTGGTCCCTCAGGAGATTCATGTAGGTCTATAAGAAATATGTTAACAATGATGGATCTGCTTCCAGCGCAACATTGACTTCTTTAGGCTTCTCCATTCAGGTACTCTGAGCCTTTGATGTAGAAGCTCCTGCGTCCACGAAGCTCCTCTTCGCCTCCATAAAAGTTTCCTTTGATTTTTTCAAATCAAATCCAACCTCCTTGTCAACAGCCTTGCATACCCATACATTTTCCTTTGGGATCTTCCCTTTATCCTCCTTGGTAGCTATACCGCTTCGTGTAACAATATTAACACTAGGTCCATCTTTGCGAGGTTATGATCTCACCATCTGGATGTTCTGAGTAGGTTGTTGAGTCTGGGTCTTCTTTTCTTGCATCTTCATGATGAGCATGGAATAATATTCTATGACATGATGAAAATGTTGACAATATTAACAAGAGGGGTGCATTGGATTTTGAAAATCTCGTGCGAAGTGATGTGGTTCTTCGTAATTGTAAAAAATGATTTTCCCACAACCTCTTCCAGCTCCTCCCCCTAATCCTCTTCCACGTCCCTAAAATCCTCCTCGCACTACAGTTGCACCTTGATCCTGCTGAACACGTGCCTCCATCAATACTCTATATGTTGGTGTTATTTCCATCATTAATTCATAACTCTAGCAATTGTGCTTGGCATGACCCACTATTGGGAATGGGTCCCCTAGGGTCAATTTTGGGGTTAAAAGCCCAAGTTTTGGGGTTAAAGGCCCAATTTTTGTATAAATAATGTAAAGTCTCCGCATTTTGTGGTCGTGGAGCATGAAGATGTAAAGAGTAAAAAATGGTTTCCGCCCTTAGTTTAGGTCACTTGCGTCAGATTTAAGAGATCCACCCATGGTCCGTGCACCATGAGGTTGTATTAAAAGGAGTCTTAGAAGAGTCTAAGTAGTTGGAAGTAGATTTTTGGAGGAAATTGATGAATGTAATGGGTCTGTGAGGACTAAGAGAATGAGTCTTAGTGTAGGGAAGAGGCTCTACAGCTGAGTGCGCAAAGGCCTAGGGTGGAAGTCTGTAGCTGAGTGCGCGGACCCCTACAACTGTGTGCACAGGGTAGTTAGGGTCTATACTAAATATCTGAATTATCAATAAAGAGAGAATTTTGGAATTATATGTGTATGAGTTATTTTACTTCTATTATAAATGTATGCGATTATGCTGTGATGAACACTGGGTTTATACTCTAAATGTTGTATGGATGTGCAAATCTATATGTTTCTCGTTGTTTTATGAATGCAAGTAGGAATATCTGTTTATGTGAAGCTAATCATAGTACATGTTAATACTAACCAATACTTAAGCTAATTTGGGTAAATACAAACGTAAGAGTAATTATAGAAGCATGTAAGTGCCTGATCTACCTATTTAGGGTATGCGGAAGACGATCGTAGACTTTCGCAAAGGTCCAAAGGAATATTAAGAGAAGTATATCGATAAACCTTAAAGGGCTTATCGATCTGCGCGAAGGTAGAGCTAGGGTATAAAACAACATCACAACCATCTCAGGGTGCGAAATCTTAGTTCCTGCATCCCCCCATACTACTTTGGGTGAGACTTCAGTCCGTGCTCCACGGATTGATGCTAAAAGGGCCAGTAGTGTAGGGATTTTCTTGGCTGATTAACGATGAACCTGGGTCAGGGCCCATTAAGCAAAAAAATGGTTACATTGCTGGGATTAGGATCTGCATAACGAGATGTGTGATTTCGCATCACTGGAATCCAACTAAGAAGGAGATTGAAGACTGGTTGGACAGAAAGATCCATGAATTCGCGACGCAAGAGAACAAGAATCCATGATTGACGAAAGAACAGTGGTTGGAAAGATATCTATACATAGAGATACACAAAATCTTCTTCTGTTCTTTCTCTATTGAATTATATGAGTGGATCACGAAATTGGCAGATGACCAAGGAAGGTGGAGACTTGACAGTCTGATAGTTTGGACCCTAGAGTTAGTGCGGAAATTAGAAGCCTCTGAAGATAAGAACACACGTGATGTCGATCATTGGCTCGATCATATCATAGGAGGGTTCATGACAGAATTCGCGGTCGATACCTCGGTCAGTTACAATGAAGAAGAGTGCTGCTTCTTCAAGGGGTCGCAAGGTAAGTACTTAAAGTCTTTAAATACCTAGATTATGATGCTCTTGTGTGAAAATTGGGTTATGTAACTACCTTGATGTTTGGGGCTACACGAAGTGGAAGGACATTCATGAAAAAAGGGAACACAAGCCTTGAATATAGCCTGCTAATTGAGCCTCTTCTTAGTGACGATGAGGAAGAAGCACGGGCTTCTTCGCAGAGCGCTGTTTAGTTGATAAAACAAGGGTTCCCTCAAAAACCGAATCCACCCACACCACCTCCATATTTGCCACCGCCGCATATGCCTTCGCCTACACTAGCACCACCTCCACTACCATTCAGTATGGAGAACTCAATAAAGCTACCTGCGTTCAAGGGTTTGGGAAATGAGGATCCCGACCAGTTTTGGTTCGTCATGAAGGATATATGGGAAGCACAGGGTATCACGGATGATCAAATGAGGAAAGTAATGTTGGTTAGTGCTTTGCAAGATCACGCACTAACATGGTACATTAAGTACTACACTGATAACCCAACGTCTGCATTGGAAGATATCCAGACCGCATTGAATAAGGAATTCAACATAACTAAGTCTAAAGCACAATTGATTGTTGGATTCAAGGAAATCACAATGAGGCCTAGAGAGACACCTTGGGAGTTGGATCAAAGATTGAAATACAAGATTTGTGAAGCTAACATGAATCTGACATATGGGAAGCACCACGAATGGTCTGTGGCTTCGCTCTTGCCTAATTTAAGGGTTGTACTATCACAACAAAATATTGGGACCCAGGTGGAAGCTTTGGTGATTACGATGAGATTGCATGAAACACTGATGCAAGATGCTAATCTTGGGGTTCAGTAGATTCATGCGTAGTTGCAGAACCTTTGCCTAGAAATGTAGAGTCTGAAGAATGATAGAACAGTTCGGCTAGAGGTGTGTGAAAAAGTTTAGTGCCTGAAATGCAAAAGCCAAGGGCATGAAAAAGATCATTGTCCAATCTTCGCAAATTATATTGCAACAGTGGGGCCAATGGTGTGCTATCTGTCAGGTAGATGGAAAATATGCGATAGAAAATTTCCATTTGTTGCAGAAATTCGTACAGACACTGCAACAACTCTTCTACAACTTATGTCAATCGGTGGGTCATGATGAGCGCAATTTCTGTAGTTATGAATTAATGATGGATAGAATGCCTACATATAGGGTGCAGGTAGAAACCTAGCCTCCGAACCAAGACACTGGGGGAGCGCAAGGCGAATATCAAGGGCACGGATGAGGCCGAGGTGGAGGAGGACCTGGTCAAGGTCGGGGACAGGTCATTTGTTATAACAATGGAGGACCAAGACACTACACGTGAGACTGCCCAAATCCAACACGTCTGTCATGCTGATATTGTGCGCAGTTTGACCATGCAATAGAGGAGTGTCCTATATTATTACCTAAGATATGCGAAAAGGGGGCACAACCTCAACAACCTCAGTAGCCGACTTAGAACCTATAGAAGATGAGGGTTGAGCCTCATGAGGAAGATCCTAAGGTAAATATTGTGTTGTGGAGTGGAACGACAACTAATGAAGATAAAGGGAAGTAGCCTGAAGAAGGTGAGTGGGTCCACAAAGCGCTAGAAAAAGAGGTCAGGTTTGATTTAGAACGCGCAAGAGAAACATTTATGGAAGCAAAGGAAAGATTCGTTGAAGCCTCTACCTCAAGAAGTCAGGAGAAGTCAGCTAAAGAAATGGACCCCTCCAAGATTACTACATTCTTAGAGACCTGTATGAAGTTGTCACCTGATAGCAAGGCTGTGAAGAGATTGCAGGAACTATCAATAGGTGCGCTGCGAAGGAAAATGCTACTGACGGACTGCGCATAGTCAGGAAGATTGGTAGGCATAAGGCGGGAACAGGGCGTGAGATAAGGCTCACCGCGCACATAGGAGAATATGAGATGGATCAAGTTATTCTAGATCTAGGGTTAGATGCAAATGTTTTTCCAAAATAGACATGGGAGAGGATGGGGAGACCTGCACTACAGTGGTCTCTGATTCAGTTAAGAATGGAAAATCAGCAGAAAATCATCCCCATGGGAAGATTGCAGGGGGTAACAGTTGATATTGAGGGTGCAAGCGCATTAGTTGATTTTGAAGTAATAGAGATTGTGGACGATAGCAATCCCTACCTCGCACTCCTTGGGATCGATTGGGCCACTGACATGAATGGGGTAATCAATTTGAAGAAGCAGAAGATGATATTTGAAAAGAAATCACTCCACGTAGTGGTGCCCTTGGACCCTACAGAAGAACCGCGCTATACTGAACCGGTCCGCGATTATGAAAGTGATGACGATTTGGACCAGATTTACAAGATAACAATGCGAGATCAATAATGGGTGAATCTAATAGTGGATGGGCGTATTGCATGGGACCACGAAAGTTCCTACACATCATATTCAGATGAAGGGTTGGAGCACTGGCAGAATCGACTGCATGAAGTATCTACGTTGCATTGTAATATGATGACCAAGTTGTTGCACTGTGTATCATCAGAGGTAAGAAATCTGCCTTGATATGATGGTTTAACCGATGTTGATAACTTTTTGGATGCATTCAAGAGATAAGTGCCAGAGAAGCATCGCTTCCAGGCCTTGGATTAGGTGCTGCGTGCTATGCCTGCGAGATGATGGGGCATGCACAAGGACAATTTTGATGATTGGCACATGTACAAAAAGATGATGAGAGTGTGGTTTGGTCACCCACAAGTGCTGCTAACAGAAAAATATGATGGGAGGAATGACCCATGCGACCATTTGGCTAAATGGACTAAAGTGTATGGAGCAGAGCTTCAACTGGAGTGGGTACAATTGTTTTGTCATACCTTGGATGTTATACCGATGAATTGGTACTTGGAGACAAAGCTCTGCCATGGCACTAAAGAGTGAGATGTTTTGCGCCAAGGATTTTTTATGATGTTCAACTTTGAGGATGGATTTGAATGTATTGATGAGGCATTGCAGGAGGTCAAGGCAGCGATCTTCAGGATACTGCAAGATCCTCTCAATTTGATTCAACTTGATTGGATTACTGAGCTAAGCCATGCGCTGGAGTTCTACAATGTGACAACAGAAGAAGAAGATGAAGATCCGAGGAAGATTAATATTCTAGATACAGAAGGTCACCGCAAAGTTGAAGGACCACAGCTAGAGAATCCAGACATCACCACGACTAAGTATTTAACTAGATGGGAAGAGGCGCAACCTGTGAAGGATTGTATAAGGAAAAAAACAACAAAATTCTTCTTTGAGTATGTGTTGATGAGGTTAGGTTGTTCAAAAATTTTGATGCGCGACCACGGTATGCATTTTCTTAATGAAATGGTGAGTGCGTTGACAGAGGAATTTCAAGTTTACCATCAGAAGAGTACGCCATATCACCCATAGACTAATGGAATAGTAGAAGTGTTTAACAAGATCTTGGAGAGCGCAATGATGAAGGTTTACAATGCCCAAAGAAATGAGTGGAATGTACATGTACCCTTGGTGCTATGGGCTTACAGAACAACTTGTAAGAAGCTGATTGGACAGACGCCTTTCAAGATGGTTTATGGCATTGAAGCGGTAATGCCAATGGAATACATTATTCCTAGTCTGTGCATAACGGCATTCACAGGAATGGCAGATCGCAGAGCCTTGGAAGAAAGGCTCCAGCAGCTGACAGAACTAGAAGAAGATAGTTTCTTGGTTAGATTCCATTAGCAAGTTCAAAAGGAAGGCGGAAAGGAATGGCACGATCGGCACATCAAACTGTGCATCTTCAAGGTAAATGATTTAGTGTTATTATATGACAACAAGTTTGATAAATTTCCAGGAAAATAACGGATGCATTGGCTGGGGCCTTATGTCATCAAGGAGATTACCGATGGTGGAGCAGTTTAGTTGGTGAAGTTGAATGGACAGCCATTTCCACGGAAGGTGAATGGTAGATGATTGAATCCATACACTGGGGATCTAACCAGAGGACTATATGGTGGAAGCATAGTCCTGGTGCTCGAGGCAGTTGAAAGGAGGTGCGAGACTATAAACTACATTGCCCTGGTTGTGGACCTGCTCGATTGAGGAACTGCGCGGAATGGAGGGTTGTCACAGTTTCAGCAGAAGTGCAAGGGGATTTGCATTATTGAAGGAGAGACCACGCAGGGTATCTGGAAAGAGACTGTTATGGTTACTGTTCATGATTTGACAGTGGGAAACGACTAAATGGAGCGGAGGGGTGACATTTGAGTCAGAACTTAAGAGCAAGATATTTGAAAATCTACCGCTAATCTAGCATTTATGAACAGATTTTGGGGGGAATGATCAAATTTCAATTCACATTTTCCTATAAATTACAGAACCTTGGTGTGCACAAACCTTGACTATTTCAAGGCTTTGGTAGTGAGTTCAGTATTTTAGAAGCTACCCAAGGAAACTCAGGAGCTCTTGACTAGCATCATGTTGGCACCCGTGGAGACCACAAGCGTTGGAGAGGTAATGGCAGCTGAGGGAGCTTCCCTGGAGGTATCAAGTGTAGAATTACATGCAAAAGTACCCAATTCACCAAGGTTGCCCAGGCCGAGGCCTATGCCGACTACAGAGGGGCCTAAAGAGAAGAAGGACAGATAGAAAGCGGCACAACCGGTGCACCTGTCATGCGAAAGACATCCGTAGAAAGAAAAGGCCACCACGCAGGAGAAGGGCAAGGTAGTAGACCTGGAACCTAACAAGGACATAGAAGAAATCGATATGGGTGTAGAAGATGTTGACATGGGAGTAGAAGACATTGATGTTGAGGGGGTAGACCATATCTCCAAGTTACCAGAATACGTCCCTCCACACTGAGGCAAGGCAAATATCCCAATGGAAATTGATGAAAGCAAAATGACACTTCACATACCATTGCTTCTAGAAAAGATCACATTTGAAGGACTGCACCTAGTGTGTGTCCCCCATTTAAAGCTGGAGGATTGGGATTTGGTAGATACAGAGCACTTTCCCCACTTGGAGACTATTACATTCATGCACCACGTCTTCTATAAAGACTCTAGTGTGACCAAGATGGAGCCAAGACAATGGATAAAAGGGGTGGACAAGAAAAAAATGTTGAACCTGCTATGGGTGCCGCATTACAACCGTGCGCCCATAAATTTGATAGTGATCAAACAATTGTTATGCTTGGTGCATGATGGGTGCTTGTGGTTAGGAGAACCATTACCGATCACTAACATGCTGATCCATAGGATCACTCTTCTTCTGCATTCAGGATTAAATCTGGTCATGGAATTTGATGGAAAGACGGGTGAGCACAACCTCACCAAACGAATGAAGGACAAGTTCAAGCTTGCTAAGAAGCTGTGCAGCTACTCCAGTTCTAGCATAAGTGACCTCATGGCTAAAGTACTCACCCAGATCCTAGTGAGGAAAATCATGAGGAAGTGTCACACAGATGAAGTGACGACACCGGTTGTGTCATTAGTGGTCTAGTGCTTGGAGGGTGTACAATTTAATTGGGCGCGCTACCTCTGCAGTGAGTTCCTCGTGAACTGTAAAGAAGCACAAGATCAGAGCAAAACTTTTCATTATGCATGGCTGCCACTGTCCATAGTACTGGTCGTATGGGACATGCCAAAGGACAGTTAGATTCCTCCCATTACATTATATCTGCCAGAAGCAACAAAGTTCACTTCGATCTGGCCTACAAAGGACCCCCAAAGGGTCAAAGACAACAATACTTTTTGGGTGTTGATGGAGGCAAGCATTCGTGCCACAATAAACCGCAAATCGAGGCTCTTCCCAACTATTTTTGAGTAGTTGTCAGAATATGTGGAGTTCAAGGCAAACCTCCACTGTGTTTCCATCAGAGCATGGAAGGACCCTGAGAAAAAATGGTGTGATCTTCCATACCTAGCGATGGATGATGCAATCACTGCGGCCCTTGAGAGTTGGCCAGAAAATTGGTGCACAACATCAGACTTTTCAGCCTGGTCTAGTAAATCTGCCGCGAAGCAAAAGAAGGAAGAGAACAGGTTAAATATGGAGCAGTTGGGGGAAAGGAGGAAGAAGGAGGCTAAGGACAAAGCCAAAGCAGAGTGTGTTGCCAAGAAGCAGATGGAAGAAGAGGAAGAGCACGACTCTGACAGGAGTCAGAAATTACCTTCCCCACAGATAGAGGATGAAGAGAAGCGCTCAGAACAGGGAAGAGCAGACCCAAAGACTACTCCATTATGGATTAGCACACAAGGGAGCAGGAGAAAGTAGGGTCGCAAAAGAAGTCTAAGGCCAGCAATCCTCTATTGAACCCATCACCTTGACAGAGGGTGATTTGAATGACATCGGCGATACAGTGAGGGACACAACCACGGAGCTACTACAACAATTCGAGCAACAATAGAAACAGGCCTTGGTCGCCATTCAAATGGGTCTATGCGAGCTGCAGATCTAGGCTACTCATGTGCAAACCATTGTAGGGTGGGGCAGCACGACATTGAGCACTTTGGTGCCTGGAACCTCAAATGCAGCAGAGATGGTTCGTTCAATGGATCCTCGAGATGTCACACTACAGGATGGAGCATTGACCACAAAAACAAAAGCTGACAAGGCCGCTTTCAGCGCTCTCAAGAAAGTCGGGTTAAATTTGGCCTCACTTCCAAGTGAAGTCCTTCACACCCTAGAAGATGGTGTGATCGCGGAACTTCGGGCTCGGGAACGACACACATTGAATGTTATCAATGAGAAGAAGGTGAATAATTACCATATGTTCTTAGAAAAGACGTCTGCGATTGAACTTCTTAAGAAGATCATAGAGAAGAATGAGCACACAATAGTTGTGGTAACTGAGGCATGGCAAACTATTCTAGAGCTAAACATCCCAGAAGATGCACGTTGACACAAGAATCCAGAATTTCTCTGTAGGTGTGCGTGACACACGGACAGAACTAGCTAAGGTTAAGTTTGAAATAAACCTTAAGATCATAGAACTTGAGTTAAAGGCCCATCCTTTGACTCCAGCAGAGATTAAAGAGCAGCGCGAGGCCACTGTCAAAAATGTCGTTGCAGTTGTAGATGCTATAGTAAAGGATTGCACTGCACTCTTCGAGTAATTGCTCGAAGTAGTCACCAGCCTAAAGGAGGATCCCAATGTACAGAGGCTAGAAAAATAGGCATGGGAACTGCAACAGAGATATGATGAGGCCAAAGCAACGGCACATACCATCGCCATTACACAAATGTTAACGAAGCTGCAGGAAGCAAAGGAACTTAAAGAACAGGTGGACGCAGCATAGCACAAGGATGCAGTACTGAAGGCTGGATTGAAGCCTTGGCTAGACGAAGCGTATGTGCTCACAACCACCAATGAAGGAAAACTAGCTATTCTAAAGGAAACACAACAGACAATATAGATGGACAGCGCATGACCAGCCACGAAGCAGCTGGTTGAGTAGGTCAAGCAGGTAGTGATGCATTGTACCGCTGAGGTTGCAGTAGTCCAAGTAGAGCTAGGAGGTTTTCATGACAATATCTCCACACTAGCCGAGTGACTCGGGGCAAGTCACCAGATTTGTGTTGGGGGCTTGTTGGGAACGGGTCCCCTAGGGTCAATTTTGGGGTTAAAAGCTAAAGTTTTGGGGTTAAAGGCTGAAGTTTTGTATAAAGAATGTAAAGTCTCCACATTTTGTGTTCGTGGAGCGCAAAGATGTAAAGAGTCAAAAAGGATTTCCACCCTTAGTTTAGGTAACTTGTGTCAAATTTAAGAGATCCATCCGTGGTCTGCGGACCATGGGATTGTATAAAAAGGGAGTCTTGGAAGTAAGTTTTTGGAGGAAATTGATGAATTTAATGGGTCTATGAGGGTTAAGGGCAAGAGTGTTAGCGTAGGGAAGAGACTCTACAGCTGAGTGCGCAAAGGCCTAGGGTGGAAGTCCGCAGCTGAGTGTGCAGACCCTTACAATTGTGTGCGCAATGTAGTTAGAGTCTGTATTGAAGATCTAAGTTATCAACAAAGGGAGTATTCTAGAATTATATGTGTATGAGCTATTTTACTTCTGTTATAAATGTATGCGATTATGTTGTGATGAATACTGGGTTTATACTCTAAGTGTTGTATGGATGTGCAAATCTATATGTTTCTCTTTGTTATATGAATGCAAGTAGGAATATCTGTTTACTCGAAGCTAATCGTAATACATGATAAGACTGAACAATACTTAAGCTAATTTCGGTAAATATAAACATAAGAGTAATTACAAAGGTGCATAAGTGCCTATTATACTTATTTAGGGTACGTGAAGGATGATCATAGACTTTCGTGAAGGTCCAAAGGAAGATTAAGAGAAGTATATCGATAAGCCTTAAAGGGCTTATCGATCTGCATGAAGGCAGAGCTAGGGTATAAAATGACATCATAGCCATCTCAAGGTGTGGAAACTTGGTTCCTGCATCCTCCCGTACCACTTCAGGTGAGACTTCAGCCTTTGCTTCATGGATTGATGCCGAAAGGGCCAATAGTGTAGGGATTTTCTTGGCTAATTAATGTTGAACCTCGGTTACGACCCATCAAGCCAAGAAATGGTTTCGTTCCTAGGACTAGGATATACATAACAATATGTGTGATGTTACATCACTGGAATCCAACTAAGAAGGATATTGAAGACTGGTTGGACAAAAAGATCCATGAATTCGCGGCACAAGAGAACACGAATCCACGATTGACAAAAGAACAGTGGTTGGATAGATATCTATACACAGAGATACACAAAATATTCTTCTATTCCTTCTTGGTTGAATTATACAAGTGGATCATGAAATTGGAAGATGGCCAAGGAAGGTGGAGGCTTGACGGTTCGATAGTTTGGACCTCAAAGTTAGTGCAAAAATTAGAAGTCTCTTAAGATAATATCGCACACGCTGTTGATCATTGGCTTAATCGTATCATCAGAGGGTTCATGAAGAGTTCATGGTCAATACCTCGGTCAGTTACGGTGAAGTAGAGTGTCGCTTCTTCAAGGGGCCATGAGGTAAGTATTTAAAGTCTTTAAATACCTGGATCAAAATTCTCTTGTGTGAAAAGTGTGTTATGCAACTACGTTGATGTTTGGGGCTACGCGAAGTGGAAGGACATTCAGGAACAAAGGGAACACAGGCCCTGAATATAGCTTGCTAATTGAACCTCCTCTGAGAGACGATGAGGAAGCAGCACAAGCTTCTCTATGGAGCACTATTCAATTGATAAAACAAGGGTTCTCACAAATACCCCATCCACCCACACCGCCTCCATTTTCTCCCCCACTGCATATGCCTTCGCCTTCACCACCACCACCTTCGCCACTGTTTAGTATGGATAACCTAGTAAAGCTGCCTGTGTTCAAGGGTTTAGGAAATGAGGATCTGGACCAGTTTTGGTTCATTGTGAGGGTTGTATGGGAAGCTCAGGGTATCACGGATGATCAAATGAAGAAAGCAACATTGGCTAGTGCTTTGCAAGATCGCTTGGTAACATGGTGCATTAAGTACTACACTGATAACCCGACGTCTGCATTGGTAGATATAAAAAATGTGTTGAATAAGGAATTCAACAGACTTAAGTCTGAAGTGCAATCAATCCTTGGATTCAAGGAAATCATGATGAGGCATGGCGAGACACCGTAGGAGCTGGATTAGAGATTGAAATGAAAGATCTATGAAGCTAACATGAATCTGATAGATGGGCAATACCATGAATGGTTTGTGGCTTCGCTCCTACCTCCCCTAAGGGTTGCGCTATCATAGAAAAATATTGGGACCCATGCAGAAGCTCTGGAGATTGAAATGAGATTGCATGAAACACCGATGCAAGATGCCAATATGGGGGTTTAATGGATTCATGTGTAGTTGCAGAACCTTTTCCTAGAAATGCAGAGTCTTAAGAATGATAGAACAGTTTGACCAGAGGTGTGTGAAGAATTTTGGTGTCTGAAATGCAAAAGCTAGGGGCATGACAAAGATCATTGTCTAGTGTTTGCAAATTATGTTGTAGTAGGGGGTCAATGCCTCTGAGGCCGGAAGCTCTAGTAGGGCCAAGAATAGGGCCCGTGCTATGGTGTGATATCTATCAAGTAGATGGAAACATGCAACAAACAATTTCCATTTGCTGTAGAAATTCATGAAAACACCAAAACATCTCTTCTGCAACTTTTGTCAATCGGTGGGTCATGATGAGTGTAATTTTCATAGTTATGAATTAACGATGGATAGAATGCCTGCATATAGGGTGCAGGCAGAAACCTAGCCTCTAGACCAAGGCACTAGGTAGCATGAGGTGAATATCAGGGGTGCGAATGAGGCCGAGGTGGAGGAGGACCTGGTCATCTATTATAACTGTGGAGGACCAGGACACTATGCGAGGGACTGCCTAAATCCGATGCGTTTGTCATGCTGATATTGTATGCAGTTTGACCATGCAACAGAGGATTGTCCTATATTATTAGCTAAGATATGTGAAAATGGGGTGCAACCTCAGCAACCTCAGCAAATGACTCAGAACCTGCAGATGATGAGGGTTGAGCCTTGCGAGGAAGATCCTAAGGTAAATATTGTGTTGCGGAGTGGAACGATGACTGGTGAAGATAAGGGGAAGCAGCCTGAAGAAGGTGAGTGGGTACGCAAAGCATTAGAAAAAGAGGTCAGGTTTGATTTATAACGTGCAAGAGAAATGTTTATGGAAGTGAAGAAAAGATTTGCTAAAGCCTCTACCTCAGGAAGTCAGGAGAAGCTGACTAAAGAAATGGACCCCAGAATGATTACTACTTTCTTAGAGATTTATATGAAGATGCTGCATGATAGCAAGTATGTGAAGGGAATGTAGGAATTGATCAATAGGTATGCTGGGAAGGAAAACGCTACTAACGAAACACACGTAGTCAGGAAGATTGGCAAACATAAGGTGAGAAAAGGGCGTGAGATGAGGCTCACTGCACAGATAGGAGAATATGAGATGGATCAAGTTATTCTAAATCTGGGGTCAGATGTAAATGTTTTGCCAAAATAGACATGGGACAGGATGGGGAGATCTATGGTACAGTGGTCTCCGATCCAGTTAAGAATGGAAAATCAGCAGAAAATCATCCCAATGGGAAGATTGCAGGGGGTAATGGTTGATATTGACGACGCAAGCGCATTAGCTAATTTTGAAGTAATAGAGATTGTGGATGACAAAAATCCCTACCTTGTGCTCCTTGGGATCGATTGGGCCACTGAAATGAATGGGATAATCAATTTGAAGAAGCAGAAAATGATAATTGAGAATAAATCACTCCACGTAGTGGCACCCCTAGACCCTGCAGAAGCACTGCGCTATACTGAACTGATTCGTGATTATGAAAGTGATGACAGTTCGGACCATATTTACAAGATAATAGTGCGAGATCAGGATTGGGTGAATTTGATAGTGGATGGTTGTATTGCATGGTACCGCAAAATTTTCTGCACCTCAGATTCAGATGAAGAGTTGGAGCACTAGCAGAATTGACTGCATGAAGTATCTACGTTGTGCTATAATATGATGACCAAGTCATTGCATTGTGTATCATCAAAGGTAAGAAATCCACCTTAGTATGATGGTTTAATTGATGTTCATAAATTTTTGGATGCATTTGAGAGAGAAGTGTCAAAGAAGCATCGCTTCTAGGCCTTGGATTGGGCACTACGAGCTATGCCTGCGAGATGGTGGGGCACGCACAAGGACAATTTTGATGATTGGTGTGTGTACAAAAAGATGATGAAAGTGTGGTTTGGTCACCCACAAGTGTGGCTAACAGAAAAATATGATGGGAGGAATGACCCGCGTGACCATTTGGCCAAATGGACTGAAATGTATGGAGTGGAGCCTCAGCCGGAGTGGGTACATTTGTTTTGTCATACGTTGGATTTTATATCGATGAATTGGTACTTGGAGATAGAGCTCTTACATGGCACTAAAGAATGGGATGTTTTGCACCAAGGATTTTTTATGACGTTCAACTTTGAGGATGGATTTGAATGTATTGATGAGGCATTGCAAGAGGTCAAGGCAACGATCTTCAGGATACCACAGGATCCTCTCAATTGATTCAACCTAATTGGACTACCCAGCTGAGCCACATGCTAGAGTGATACAATGTGACAGCGGAAGAAGAAGACAAAGATCTGAGGAAGATTAATATTCTAGAGATTGAAGGTCACTGTGAAGTTGAAGGACCGCAACTAGAGAATGTAGAAATCACCGCGACTGAGTATTTAACCAAATGGGTGTAGGCGTAGCATGTGAAGGACTGTACAAGCACAAAAACAAAAAAATTCATCTTTTAGTACGTGCTGACGAGGTTTAATTGTCGGAAAATTTTGATGAGTGATCGCGGTATGCATTTTCTTAATGAAACAATCAGTGCATTGACGGAGGAATTTCAGATTTACCATTAGAATAGTACGCCATATCACCTGTAGGCTAATGGAATGGTAGAAGCATTCAATAAGATCTTGGAGAGTGCACTGACGAAGGTTTGTAATGCCCAAAGAAATGACTAGGATGTGTGTGTACCCACGGTGCTATGGGATTACATAACAACTTGTAAGAAGTTGACTGGACAGATGCCTTTCAGGTTGATTTATGGTGTTGAAGCGGTAATGCCAATAGAACACATTGTTCCTAGTTTGTTCATAGCGGCATGTTGGCATTATGGCACAGGTGTTGTCCTTGATGGCAACTCTCTTTGGTAACAGATCTCAGTTCAGGCTTTCAAAATGAAGGAAAAGACATATACGCAGGTTCATCTAGACGAAGACGTGTATACACGCGGGTTAGTTGTTTCAAAGGTGCGTGTGCGTATACACGCACTTTCATGAATGGAAAAGCGCGTATATGTTGGAGAACTTACCTTTGGTCTGTGGTAGTTAGTCCTTGGTATTTGTACCTATGGTTTTGGACCATGGTACCTCGTCAGACATGTTGATCCCAAGTATTGGGTCCATGGTATTGGTTTATTATGGTTTTGGACCGTGGTATTGTGGAAGGCCTAAAACTATAAAAGAGGAAGGAGATCATGTGGCAAGGGATCATCTGAATTGTTATTGAATATCTGATAAAGTGCTAGATCTGGAATACTAGTAATTGGGTTATGGTGCAGATCTGGATCTGAATGAAGGAGGAACCTTAGCGCAAAGAGATGGATAATTTCTATTGATGGATCATAATCCTTAATCTTGAATGATAGTATTTTTGTATGATTTTGATCTGTTATATGTGGCGCTTGCTTGATCTATAAAACTGATGATCTGGGTGAATTAGTGTTTGAATATCTAAAAGAGCGAATTATCTTTTATGGATCTTTACGCAGGTTCAGTGAAGCGAAGGCGCGTATACACGCTGTCTCAGTGAAGTAAAACAACGTATACGCAGGTTGTTCCATACGAAGAAGCGTATGCACTCATGTTTCAGGATATTAAAGTAGCGTATATATTTTGAGTTGTGATTTTGCTGCTTCTATTTATTGCTGCAGTGTTCTGGGTTCATATTTGGTGTGTGGTTACTGTTACTGTGATCTGGGTACAGTCATAAAAAAAGTGGTTATTTTCATTCAGTTTTGATTAGTGAAAAGGTGATTGGTTGATGCATAAATTCTTGATGTTTGATTGATGCTATTTGTGGATCCAGTCTGAAAATTCATGAAACGTGGTCCCTGAAAGAAAGAGAAGGTTGTAGCCTTCTGTACGCCAGTACCTACGTACTAGTATCTTGGCTAGTGCAAGAGCTAAGGGGGTTGTAGCTCCCTTCCAAAAGAAGTTGGAAAACGAGAGAGGGTTGTAGCTCTCTGCAGGTTGCAGCCTGCGTACTAGTAAAGGACTGCACTAGTACAATTGTAAAAAGAAGTTTCTAATTAAAGAGAAGATAGGGACGAATTGCAGCAGGTGGTTTTCACCCACATTGGGTTTCCACCTTATATCTTGTGTTCTTGTGTGCGATTGTCTTTCTGATCTGTCTTACTATTTCTGGTTACTGGTTATTTGATTCTCAAACACATATTAATAATCAACATCAGGAAGATAAAGTCATTTAAAAGTTTGCATTGTATACGTGGGTTTCCTTCTGCATAGTTGCGTATATACACAGGTTTAATTAACTGAAGTAGCGTATATCATTTGATTTTGAAAAAGGAATATTTGACTTGATAATACTGATTCACCCCCCCTCTCAGTATTATTTTCAACACGGCATTCATAGGAATGGTAGATCATGGAGCCCTGGAAGAAAGACTTGCGCAATTGACAGAACTGGAAGAAGATAGGTTCTTGGCTGGATTCCATTAGCAAGTTCAAAAGGAGCGCGAAAAGGCATGGAAAGATTGGCACATCAAACTGTGCACCTTCAAGGTAAATGATTTATTGTTATTATATGACAACAAGTGTGATAAATTTCTAGGAAAATTTCAGATGCATTGGCTGGGGCCCTATGTCATCAAGGATATTACCGATGGTGGAGCAGTTCAGTTGGTGAAGTTGAATGGAGAGAAATTTCCAGGGAAGGTGAATGGTAGCCGATTGAAGCCATACCTTGAGGATTCAACCAGATGACTATATGGTGGAAGAATAGTCTTAGCACTCCAAGCAGTTGGAAGGAGGCACGAGACTATAAACTACACTGCCCGAGTTGTGGAACTGCGTGATTGGGGAACTGTAACGAATGGAGGGTTGTCATAGTGTCAGCAGAAGCACGAGGGGATCTGAGCTATTGAAGGAGAGACCACGTAGGGTAGACGGAAAGTGACGGTTATGGTAACTGTTCATAATTTGACAGTGGGAAAATGGCTAAATGGAGCGGAGGCATGACATTTAAGTCAGAATTTAAGAGCAAGATCTTTGAAAATTTGCCACCAATCTAGCATTTATGAACACATTTTGGAGGTAATGGTCGGATTTGAATTCAAATTTTCCTATAAATTATAGATGGGTGCCCAACGAAAAACACTTGGCATTTTGAGAATTGAGGTGTTGAGCTCTTAGGCGCGCATGAACCTTGACTATTTTGAGGCTTTGGTAGCAAGTTCAGTATTTGAGAAGTTGCCCAAGGAAACTCAGGAGCTCTTGACTAGCATCATGTCAACACCTGTGGAGACCACAAGTGTTGGAGAAGCAATGGCAGCTAAGGGAGTTTCCCTAGAGGTAGAAAGTGTAGAAGTACCTGCAGAAGTACTCAAATCACCAAGGTCACCCAAGCCGAGGCCTACCTTGACTACAGAGGGGCCTAAAGCAAAGAAGGACAAACAAAAAGAGGCACAGGAAATGCACCTCTTGCCCAAGAGGCATCCATAGAAAGAAAATCCCACCGTGCAGGAAAAGGGCAAGGTAGTAGACCTGGAACCTGACGAGGACATTGAAGAAATCGATATGGGTGTAGAAGACGTTGACATGGGAGCATAAGACATTGATGTTGAGGGGGTAGACCCTATCTCCAAGTTACCAGAATACGTCCCTTCGCACGGAGGCAAGGAAAAGATCCCAAAGGACATTGATGAAAGAAAAATCACACTTCACACACCATTATTTCTAGACAAGATCACATTTGAAGGACCGCGCCTGGCGTGTATCCCCCATTTAACGCTGGAGGATTGGGATTTGGTAGATATAGAATGCTTTCCCCACTTGGAAATCGATACATTCATGTACCGCATCTTCTATAAAGACTCTGATGTGACCGTACTAGAGCCGAGATAGTGGATAAAAGGGGTGGACAAGGCAGGACTGTTGAACTTGCTATGGGTGTCGCATTACAACCACGTGCCCATAAATTTGATAGTGATCAAACAACTGTTATGTTTGGTTCACGATGGGTGCTTGTGGTTAGGAGAACCAATACCGATTACTTACATGTTGATCCATAGGATCACTCTGTTGTCGCATTCAGGATTGAATCTAGCCATGGAATTTGGTGGAAAGACGGGTGAGCGTGACCTCGCCGAATAAATGAAGGACAAGTTCAAGCTTGCCAAGACACTATGCGACTACTCCATTTCCAGCATAACCGACCTCACGGTTAAAGTAGCCACCCAGATCTTGGTGGGGAAAATCATGAGGAAGTGTCACATAGATGAAGTGCCAACACCGGTTGTGTCTTTAGCGGCCCAGTGCATGGAGGGCGTACAATTTAATTTGGCACGATACCTCTGTAGTGAGTTCCTCATGAAATGTAGAGAAGCGCAAGATCAGAGAAAATTTTTCATTATGCATGGCTATTGCTGTCCATAGTTCTGGTCACATGGGACTTACCAGAGGACAGTCAGTTTCCTCCCATTGCATCAGATCTGCCAGAAGCAGTGAAGTTCATTTTGTTCTAGGCTACAAAGGACCCCCAAAGGGTCAAAGACACCAAGATTTTTTGGGTGCTGATGGAGGCAAGCATCTGCACCATAATCAACTGCAAACTAAGGCTTTCCCCAACTAGTTTTGAGCAGTTGTCAGAACATGTGGAGTTCAAGGTGAACTTCCATTACGTTTCCATCAGAGTGTGGAAGGACCCCGAGAAAAAATGGTATGATCTTCCATACCTGGCGATGGATGATGCAATCACTGCGGTCCTTGAGAGTTGGCTAGTAGATTAGCGCACGGCCTTAGACTTGTCAGCTGGGTCTAGTAAATCTATCACGAGGAAAAAGAAGGAAGAGGCAAGGTTAAAGATGGAGTAGTTGGCCGAAAGGAGGAAGAAGGAGGCTGAGGACAAAGCCAAAGAAGAGCGTGTTGCCAAGAAGCAAATGGAAGAAGAGGAAGAGCATGACTCTGACAGAAGTTAGAAATCGCCATCCCCACAAATAGAGGAGGAAAACAAGCACTCAGAACAGTGAGGAGTAGACCTGGAGACTACTCCATTCCAGGTTAAGTGCACAAGGGAGCGGGTGAAAGTAGGGCCACCGAAGTAGTCCAAGGCCATCAAATCCTCGCTTAACCCCATCACCTTGACAGAGGGTGATTTGAATGACATCGACGATATAGTGAGGGACGTGACTGCGGAACTACTGTAGTAGTTCGAGCAACAATCGATACAAGCCTTGGTCTCCATTCAAATAGGTATGTGTGAGCTGCAAATCTAGGCTACTAACGTGCAGACCAAAGTAGGGCAGGGCATTGCGGTGTCGAGTAGTTTGGCACCTAGAACCTTAGATGTAGCAGAGATGGTCTGCTCAATGGATTCTCGGTCGGTCGCGCTGCCAGATGGAGCATTGAACTGAGAAATAGAAGTTAACAGGGCCATTGTCAATGCTCTCAAGAAAGTCGGGTTAAATTTGGCCACGATTCCAAGTGAAGCCCTTCACACCCTGAAAAATTGTGTGATCATGGAACTTCGGGCTCGAGAAAAATATGCATTGAATGTTATTAATGAGCAGAAGGTGAACTAATGCCCATAGGTTTGTAGAAAATACGCCCGTGATTGAGCTTCTTAAGAACATCACAAAGAAGAGTAAGCACACAACAACTATGGTAACTGAGGCATGCCGGACTATTCCAGAGCTGAACATCCCAGAAGATACGCTAGTGGATGCAAGAATCCGGAAGCTTGCTGCAAGTGTGTGCAGCACACAGACAGAGCTGGCTAAGGTTAAGTTTGAACTGAACCTTAAGATCACAGAACTCGAGTTAAAGGCCTAGCCTTCGACTCCACTAGATATTAAAGAGCAGCGTGAGGCCATTGTCAGAGATGTCATTGCAGTTGTCGATACTGCAGTAAAGGATTGCACTGTGCTCTTCAAGTAGTCGCTCGAAGTTGTTAGAAGCCTACAGGAGGATGTCAATGTACAGAGGCTGGAAACAGAGGCGCGGGAACTGCAACAAAGATATGATGAGGTCAAATTGGTGGCGCATACCGTCGCCATTACATAAAGGTTAGAGAAGCTGTAGGAAGAAAAGTTGCTTAAAGAACAGGTGGACGCAACACAACACAAGGAGGCAGTACTGAAGGTCCAATTAAAGCCTTGGCTAGATGAAGCATATGTGATCACAACCACCATTGAAAGAAAATTGGCTACTCTGTAGGAAACATAATAGAAAATACAGATTGAGAGCGTAGGACCAACCATGGAGTAGCTGGTCGAGCAGGTCAAGTAGGCGGTGACACAATATACTGCCAAGGTTCTAGTATTCCAAGTAGAGCTGGGAGGTCTTTGTGACAAGATATTCACACTCGGGGCGAGTCACTAGATTTGTGTTGGGGGCCTATTGTGAATGGGTCCCCTAGGGTTAATTTTGGGGTTAAAAGCCCAAGTTTTGGGGCTAAAGGCCCAAGTTTTGTATAAAGAATGTAAAGTCTCCACATTTTGTGGTCACGGAGCGCGAAGATGTAAAGAGTCAAAAAAGGTTTCTGCCCTTAGTTTAGGTAACTTATGTCGGCTTTAAGAGATCCACCCATGGTCTGCAGACCATGGGATTATATAAAAAGGGAGTCTTAGAAGAGTCTAAGCAGTTGGAAGTAAGTTTTTGGAGGTAATTGATGAATGTAATGGGTCTATGAGGGCTAAGAGAAAGATTGTTGGCATAGGGAAGAGGCTCTATAGCTAAGTGCACAAAGGCCTAGGGTGGAAGTCCGTAGCTGAGTGCGCGGACCCCTACAGCTGTGTGCACAGGGTAGTTAGATTCTGTACTAAAGATCTGAATTATCAATAAAGAGAGTATTTTGGAATTATATGTGTATGAGCTATTTTAGTTCTATTATAAATGTATGCAATTATGATGTGATGAATACTGGGTTTATACTCAAAATGTTGTATGAATGTGCGAATCTATATGTTTCTCTTTGTTATATGAATGAAAGTAGGAATATCTGCTTATGCGAAGCTAATCATAATACATGTTAAGGATGACCAATACTTAAGCTAATTTGGGTAAATACAGACGTAAGAGTAATTACAGAGGCATGTAAGTGCCTGATCTACCTATTTAGGGTACACGAAAGATGATTATAGACTTTTGCAAAGATCCAAAGGAATATTAAGAGAAATATATCAATAAGCCTTAAAGGGCTTATCGATCTATGTGAAGGCAGAGCTAGGGTATAAAATGGCATCACAACCATCGCAGGGTGTGTAAACTTGGTTCATGCATCCCCCCATACTGCTTCGAGTGAGACTTCAGTCCATGCTTTGTGGGTTGATGTAGAAAGGGCCAATAGTGTAGGGATTTTCTTGGCTAATTAACGCTTAACCTAGGTCAGGGCCCATGAAGCCAACACCCACAGGCTTACAAAAATTGCAAAACAGTTGATGGGGATTCTGTACAAACTTTGCAAAAAATTAAAATTGTCCTTCGTGTGGGTAGTCTGTACACTAGTTGTCATCCCATCGATACTCTTCGGATTCAGGGGGATAGGACCTCCCCCAACTAGATAATTCTGACACACCGAGGAATTATCCTTGTCATGACCATTACCTTTACATTTTAAACACCATACTTCCACGTGGATCTCACTCTGGACTTATTTTCCCTATTTGAGACTCTACAATTCCATATGTAGGCTAGCCAACTGTGACTGAATCTTTTAGACTCCTAAATGCGTATCCTAGATAGGAGAGGCCTCCAACTTCATAGCAATCTCCAGTGTCTCAGCTTGCATTCCATTTTTTTGCTATGATAGTGGCAATCTCAAATGAGGTAATAGTGAAGTAATATACCAATCCTTCTGTTTTTCATCCGTGATCTGCATATTAGCCTATTGTAGCAAAAATTTCAACCTTTGATCAAAATCCCATGCAGTCTCATTCACCTTCTGCTTGATCTCTTTGACTTCTATTACCGACTGGGCTTGTGACTTAGGCTTCTTGAATTCATTATTCAACACATCCTTCATATCTTTCAACGTCGCAGTTGGATGAGTCATACAATACTTAATATACCAGCTCAGCGCCCTATCTTGCAAGGTTGTGACCATTTCTGCTTTCTTCAGGTCATCATCCATTATCTACTGTGACTTCCCCACATCATCTGCTACAAACCAAAATTGTTCAGGGTCTTCTGTCCCTAGACCCTTGAATATGGGCATCTTCATAGCATTCACCATATTGAATAGTGGAGGTGATGGCGGAGGTGGAGTGGATGGATGTGGTATTCCCGCGATACATTTATTTACTATCTTTTGCACACCTTGAGGCATTTTTAGAGTATTACTTTCTTCATCACTATCAGACGCTCCCAACAAGGGACTATTCTCAGCACCTAAATCTAGATTTCTTTAGAATGGATTTCCACTTCGCGTAGCTCCCGTCAGGTCTCAGCTAAACATCAATTCAATGGCATAACCCTTTTCTCACATAATAGCATTTTAACCCAAGTTTTTAGGGACTTCAGATACTTACCTCTTGGTCCCTTGAAAAATCAGCATTCAACTTTGCTATAACTGGCATATGTGTCAATCGTGAACTCAGTAATGAATCCACCCAAAATACTATTGATCCAATAATCTATAACCCTAGCGATTTTTTTTTTTGAACCTTCCAGGTGCTTTACTAACTCTGGAGTCCACACAATAGGGTTATCCAGCTTCCACATACTTTTCCCATCCACCAATTTAGCCAACCATTCATATAACTCGCAGGGAAAAGAATAGAAGAACATTTCATGTTCTTCTGTATGCATGTATATATTCAACCACTCTTCTTTTGACATGAATAGATTCCTATTTTCCTGGGCTACAAACTCGTGCAACTTCCGATCTATCCACTTCTCAGTCTCTTTCTCAGTTGGTATCCACTTATGGCTCATCACATATTCCTCAAATAGAACCTGGTCCCAGAAACAGAACCATTTGTTGGCTTAAGGGGGTTTGGACCCAGGTTCAAAGTTAGATGCATTAACCAACAAAACCTTACACTACCGGTCCTTTTGGAAACAACCGGTGTAGTGTAGGCTGCATTCTCAACCGAGCCAGTATTGGGGGATGCTAGAACTAGGTTTATGCATCCAAAGGACTATGTGATGTGATTTTTTTACTTTTAGTGCTTTATTCCGACCTTCGCGAACCCTAACCCTTAAATCCTAGAAATTACAATAACTAACCTATAATAGGTTCAAAATCTTTGCTGATTGTTATGAACATTCATAACATCATATAATTGAACAGGTCTACCACTTTGGCACATCTATTAAGTAATTTTCATGATAAATGTAGTAAATAGAGTAAACATATAGTAATTTCATAAGTAAATAATAACACACAGATACACAGTTAATTCTCCCAAAACAACCTTTATTATGCTTAGATCTTCTGTTACAAACTCTTTCTACCCTTCAAACACAGCTGCAGGGGCCCACACACTCAGCTTCAGACTTACCAGGGTCTCCATGCACATATCTGCAAGAGCCTTCCCCGTTGCCTAAGTACATAAAACATACTTCTCTTACTTAGATCATTAACTCATATATTTCTTGACTTACTTCTCTTATGACTCTCTATGGCTCCCTTTTATACCATCTTTTATTACAATACCATGGTTTGCGAACCATGGGTGGGTCATAAAATAACTTAAATCCTAATAAAATAAGGGGATTTGACCTTCCTATAACCCCTTTAACTCCTTTGTTTTCTTAAGGTGGCTTTGACCCAGGTTCAAAGTTAGTTGTGCTAACCAACAAAACCCTACACTACCGACCCTTTCGGCAACAACCTGCATAGCACAGACTGTAGTCTCATCTGAGGTAATATTAGGGGATGCTAGAACTAGGTTTCTACATCCAAAGGACTATGTGATGTGTTTCTATTACTTTTAGGGCTTTATTCTGACCTTCGCCAACCTTAACCCTTAAAACCCGGAAAATACAGTAACTAACAGATAATAGGTTCAAACTCTTCACCGATTTTTCTGAACATTAATAACATCATATAATTAAATAGATCTACCACTTTCACGCATCTATTAAGTAATTTTCATGATAAATGCAGTAAACAGAGCGAACATACAGTAATTTCATAAGTAAATAATAACACACATATACACAGTTAATGCTCCAAAATAGTCTTTATTATGCTCAGATCTTCTATTACTGACTCTTTCTACCCTGCGCACATAGCTACAGGGGCCCGTGCACTCATATGTAGACTTATCAAGGTCTCTGCGCACACAGCTGCAATAGCCTTCCCCTTCACCTAAGTATAGGAAACATACTTCTCTTACTTAGATCATTCACTCATAGATATCTTGACTTACTTCTATTATGACTGTCTATGGCTCCCTTTTATATCATCTTCCATTAAAATGCCATGGTCCAAAACCATGGGTGGGTCACAAAACAACTTAAATCCTAATAAACTAAGGGGATTTTACCTTCCTAAAGCCCCTTTGACACCTATCAACCTGCACGCTCTACTCCTAAAAATGTGGAGACATTACAATAATAACAAAATTGTTTACAAAATTGATCCCAGGGGACCCTGTCCCAAGAGATATCCCAACTTCTAATGATACACCTGGACACTTCTCAGAGTCTGGGTATCCTCCTGTAGATGGAGTCTACCATCTGTTTTCCCTCATGCTCCTATGATATCTAATGTTGTCTCGCTAGAAGTGCATCATGTAGTGCCCTCACAATCAACTCCCCACGTGTGAACCCAAGAGTGGAACCTATGTACCTCGATAATAAACCATGTCGTCCCTAAGCCTGTATCCATAAGTGCCTCCACCAAACATCTCAACTGGAGATTCTCCTCCCTGCCCATGACATGCGGTGTGTCATCCAATTGCATAGGGTGGTCCCCCCATGTCCCGCCATCTGAATGAAGAGTGTCAAGGGGAATCAATCAAATGTCCTGCGACTGTAAGAAACACTAGAGAGTGATGGGTGGGTAGGTCCCCAAGCATTTGATCAAGATTTTGTAGAGGTATTGAAGAATTACCCTATGAATGCCCCTCTCTCTGTCTCAGATTTATTGATAAACTAGTCAAATACCATTCTCTATTGAACATGGCATCCTCAAGAGCTCAACCGCATCCTCATCAATCCTAGGTGAGATGCATCTAATGGTATACCTAATGTCCCTATCCACAAGTATCAATGGAGGAATTTCTCCAAGGGCTTGCTATGCCACACCATATGCCATTGCATAGCACCAAGTACCACCATACTCCTTGGCATGCCACTGTTTGTTGTAATTTGTCCATGTACATCACAAGATATCACTGATTACCGCTATACCATCCTGTATCGTCCCGTGCCCTGTCTGTGTCAAGGCACCGTCACTCCCACGTGTACTCAATTTGATGTAAGACACTTCTACTCCACAACACAATCCAACACACTACGAAACACCACCATACATCTCCATGCCCAACTGTAGACCACTGCTCAATGCTAGATTCTCCCACACCTCCATGGATGTGATGGCCTATAGTTGTGTCCCTATGAGTCATCACACACCTGATCGATATCATCACCTCCACCATCACATCACCATACCCTTTGTTGAATGGATCTCCACTCCAAATCCTCCTTGAGGGACCCAAGAAGTGAATCTTCCTATATTGTGTCATTAACGATGCCACCACTGCTTTGTTCCTCTATGTCCTCTGTTCCCCATACAAATGTGAAGAATCCCCAGCTCCATACAAGGCACTGTATAGTGGCCTTCCAATCCCACCTCCCCCGACAAACTCCTGCCAGAGTATGTTGATCATCTCGTGATCCTGTGTACAATCTTCATACCAAGACAACCCAAGGAGTCTGTCCATAAACTGGTTAGCCACTGGTGCTAACCGAAACTCCCCTAGAAAATTTGCATGCTTACAACTGCTAGGTCGACTAGACCATCCACATCATAGTCAACTGAAATACCTTGGAAATGATAAGTAGTCCCACCTAGATCCCAATTCCAGTCTGGGATTCTAGTATCTCGAGTCCTTGGAAGCTTCTACTGAGCTACATCCAGATCCACCACCATCTCCATAACCCACTCCACTGATTACCAACTCAGAATCTCTCACCATCCAACCCTAAGAGAGGGATGAAATGCATGAACTTACACACATAGAATAACCCCAACATGCGGATGCTGCACCTTGTGCAACTTAGGTCATCTCATCTTGTTATCTAGGTCAACACATGAGATCTGACTAGGTAGCTTCGTCTCCCTCTCCAATGGGAAAAGGTGAGCCAATAGTGTTGGTAACCCCATCTATGTATGCTTGAAGAGAGCTACTACGACTCTCCAATGTGCCCTTTAACAGTATCATTAGGGAATACAAGTGTTCCCCAACGTGAGCCATCTTGGCCACGAACTCGACACAAACCACTCTCATGCCCTCCAACTCCTCATTCTGTAGTAGAATAACTTCTCGTACTGATGTGGCCTTCCTTTTTGATGCTAGAAGGTCGACCTGAAAATAATTACAGTATGATGTGTGACCATCTTCTAATACCTTTGTATGTCTCGGTGCCTCATCAACGGTGGATACGTCTCCTGGCACCTCACCCATCTATTGTGTTCTGCTATCACCCAAAACATCAAACATGATCCCAGTCACCACCTCAGCAGATGGAATTACTGGGGTATGCTCTACTCTCTCCACTAAGATGTCAAATGACATGGTCAAGAGAGTCTCCAACACAGGTGACCCCTGCATCACACTAGGTGTATCTACTTGCTCCCAAAAATCATGTGTAGATGGTTGCACCCCCATTGCATGTGCAACTATAATGTCTATTCTGTAAGGAAGAGGATAGATCTGGTTTGACACCTTCATCAACTGGGTCAAGAATTTGCGCATATCAAATCCCCCTTGAGCCATGGGTCATTTATGGTTTAACCCGTCATTATGTATACATGAAAAAATCTTCCCTGATCTAGTTTGTTTCCCCATAGCTATCCAAGATCATGGCTCTGATACCACTATAATATTCTTGATGGAAATATTAAGCAATAACAACCATAAATTTCTCACACGCAACCAAAAATCAAAACACAAAATATCAACAAATTAAAAATTTGTTCCCAAAGAAGCTGAACCATTTTATTATATATCATGGTATGAGTACAATAGGTAAGAACAAGTGCACCTGGGATTGCCAAAGGCAACCTATACAAATCCCAGGTGAGAAAACAAGGTGCTCAGAGGATGGGAAGTGACTTCTCCTCTATGCTCTACGTTTCCCTTGAAATCTTCACTACTAGATGGAAAGAGACCTCTATTTGATCCCTCTAGATTGCTCAGAAAAGTATGCCTAATTAATCTTAGCCTCTCCTCAATAAACCCAGAAAACATAGAAAGGGTTTGCCCTAGGATTTATGCTCCAAAATTGACACCAAAATTCTTGGCCCTCCTCTACTACTGGAAAATGTCATCTGTGATAGTTGGAGCATTTTCTGCTCCTCAAAGGCTATGAACTCTCCTCCAATCCCCTCCAATCAAATCCAAAACAATCCTAGCTCCTCAATCCCACTCACCAGGCCTCCCAAAAAATATCTCCACAACCCCCTGTGCAATCCTGGGGAAAAATGATGCAAGCCCAACCACACCAATTCATTCTGTTGAGAAAGGCACCAATGCTCCTGGAAATTCCCTCCCTCCTGGAAGTATTTATGTGAGGAAATAGCCCAGCAACACCAAATATCATCCCTCCAATACAATACCTCTCCAAGCCCTACGTAGCTCCCTTTTTTGTTTTCCATTGATGCCAAAAGCTCATGCTACTACGTGGTATCCTCCCAACTACCAAAGATGAGCATAATCTTCCTCCCTAGGGTGGCACTTGTGGTCCACTAAAGAAGAGGGTGAGATTTCCCCTTGGAAACCTTTGGTGCTAAACAAAACCTATGACTCAGCTGAACAACTTGAGCAACAATGTGTAAAATGACAAATTATCAAAAAGTGCTCTATGCTGCCTTCAACCCCCTATTTATAATTGTTACCTCACCTTTCCTTGTGGGTCCCTTAGCCAACTATTTCGACCCCCTTCCCACACAATTGAATTTTCCTCCAAGGGGTGTGTATTCCATGATGGGTGGCCCCCACACTCCACTAATGTTGGAATTTTCAATTTCTCCGAAGTCCCATGTACCCAAAATGTCTCCAATGCCTAGATTACAAAATTGTGATAGACTTAGCATTGCCCCAATAAACTCTGTTAATACTATTAAATGAAAAATCAAAATTCAGGATATTATTATGCTACTTATCTAGATACATAATGATTTTCTTTGGTTATTGTTATTCTTGCAATAATTTTGGTCATAAATTAGAGATTGTAGATCATACAAAAGTTATCAAAACCCTAGAAGGAAACTTGTAAGAAGACATGATAGAAATCCAAATGGCTATTGTAATTCAATTACTGTTTTGGAGAATTTGGTATCTACGGATAAATACTAATTCCCTAGTTAAGTAGCCATATCTAGAATGACAATTTAAAGTATTTTAGCCTTTTCCTATAAGAAATAGATAAGACAAAGAGGATGAGAAGACCTACTTGTAGTTTCACTTTCCTCTTGTCTCCTTTGTATTGGTCCCGTCGCTCCTTCCCGTACTTAACATGCTTGAGAAGTACATGTAAACATCAACAGAAGACAAAGAACCAATCAAAGCAAAAGATCTATTGATTACAAGTAAATGGAATCAGATACATTCACACATATAAGCATCATATAACAAGATAAGCATATGGAAAAAGGCTCAAATACTTTATTGAATAGAAGGAAGAATTACAACCATGAAGTCTGATTTGAAGTCGCTCCTCAAGCTTTGATCCCATCCACATCAGATCAAAAGCATGACACTCTGACATCAAAACAATACTTGTCTCAAAGTCAATTCTCATAGCAACATTATCTCCTTACAATTCATCAAAGTCCAACCCCTTGATCACTTAGATGAGTGCTCAATTTATAGGAAGATGGAGGAGGTTATGTCATAAATGGGGGTATTGAATGGCCTTCCATACTTAGAATTAGTTCCATGGAGGAAGGGATGAGAGGATAGGATGCATCTTAACTCATTCCTCATCCATTTTCGAGCTCATAGGAGTTGATAAGTGAGGGAAACTTCTAGAAGACTCCAAGAGATAAGAATATTCCCCAAACCCTATGTGAATTTCACTCAATCTCGCCCAACGTAGGTCAAAGAGGGCCTAAGTGCTCTACAAAGCACCCTAGCATGGACTTAACTGCTCTGCAGCACACCCTTACATTGGCTTACCTACGTTGGTCCCTTTAGAGATCATTTCAGGATGTCTTCAAGTCATGAAACTGTCTGGGAAGGAGGCATTCAAAAGGTTGACTTGTTTAGGGCATTGTTGTGCTCTACAACAACCCCCCATTTCGTATCATTTTTATTCACAAAACTATCATATGAAATGGGTCCCTTTTAGTTTTGATTGGTATCAACTTTGTATTATTCAAAAATGTTCGAAAACAAAATGAAAACATTATAAAAAACCTTTTTGACAAACCAATTTTGGTCTTATAATATAAATAATCAATCTTTTATCATTGCGATAAAGCGATCGAAAGATCGCATATCACAATGACAAAGGAGGCATAACTTAAAAAACCATCGGTTTGCTCCGACGCGATAACATGCAATAACTTATCGGATATCGGCAATCATAAGTTCCCATAATTAAAGTGCCTTTCGACCCAATGCGATGTGATATCGCTATCGGCGATCAGTGATACACTATGCATGCTTTTTAAAATGTCTTTCGATGCGATGCGATGCGATATCGCATATCGGCGATCCCCGATATACCATGCATGCTTTTTAAAGTGCCCATACTCCCAATGCGATGCGATGCGATATCACCATCGGCGATCGGGGATTTCAAAAGGTGTCAATATAATGATTTAAGTTTTTCCCCGACGCCCGATTGCGATAAAGACAAAAGCACAAACTTCAAAAAGCCGTTAAAGCAGAGGGATATTATGATTTATTCGTATTAAAGGCCTTATCTTTCAAACAGTGATTTACCTGCGCTCAACCACCAAAACATCCAAGGCACGCTTAAACAAATCATTTGGCCGATTAATGATATGATGGGCATTTAAAGGATTGGCAGGTTTTAACGGCCATTTAATGAAATAGTAAGTCTAAAATCTTCTCATAGATTGTATCCACGGCCACTTTAAAGTTAATCCCTCATCACACATTGATCAATATATCTCACACGTATTTGGTTTTCGCTACCAATTCTCTATGTTACGCTTATTTCCACTACTGTGCAGAATTCTTCTGAAGTAATAGATTCAAGCAGAATGGGGAAGAAGTCTAAGAAAACCACAGTCGCTTCCACTGCGTCAGCCACAGGACAAGCCGTCGTTGATCCAGCAAATAAAAAGAAAGGATTAATATCTGATACTACATGCTTAGGACTCGCCAAGACCACTTAGTAAAGTACCTATAATTTGATCGAAGCCGAAGAACCAAGGGTGACGGCAGTACAAGCTACAGTGGGTTCCAGTAGAAAATCTGATGGTACTTTGAAAGACTTGGCCGACTCTTTCCTTCATCGGATAGCAGCTCGGGAGAAAATTCTCCCATATACGGATGTAGTAAAGTGGGCAATTGAGGAAATCCCAATTACAGACAAAACTTTCTGCACCAAAGATGGGAGAATCTTCGGTTCATTCAAGGCTGATGATTTAAGGCAAATGTATCATTTGCCTGAGCCAGAGAAGAAATACAACAAGGCATTTCTGGAGAAATTCCGAAATGAGAACGAAACTGAATCCGAACCCATTCAGGAATGGAGGCAAAATCTGGCGAAACACAAGCATGAAACTTCCGGTAAGTACTCTGTGGATTCTCTATGTTCTCCGTATTGTTATGCTGGGATAATGATGTGTAGATTGTGGGGGTTGCACGATTCCGCTAATTTCACTATAGAAATGGTTCCCTTGATGGAAGTGGCATGTAATAGCGAGATAATGGATTGGGCAACCATACTGTCAGATAAGCTAGCGAAAGAAGTTCTTAGTTTTAGAACTAAAACTTCCGTCTCAGAAAGGATTATTCCCCCATTCTACTACAGTGCTTATATTCTAGATACCCTGTGTTTTAATTCTGAGTTTCCTGTACTCGGCTGGAGGTGGACTCCACAAGACCCCACGCCTATTCACATATACCATCAGAAATTATGGAAGACTTCCTACAAGCACCATTTGTACCAAATATGTAACGACTTCATGTTACCCATTCAGTATTCTATTTTTAATAAACCTGCTCCGAAAATTTCTTACCAAGCAGGGATTGATTTAACATCAATAGGAAGATGGTTCAGAGAGGAGAAATTTACTTATGTAAGAATTTTCGGCAGCCAAGCCGAACCTCATGTCCTTCCTTTGTACATACCTGACAAACTGCTAGCAAGGGAGATAGCCTATCAGATCATTGCCGAGGGAGTTACACAGACTCTCAAGAAAAATAATAAGCAGGTCTGGCCCTCCTTTCCTCTGAGATGTGGTGTCTACAGTTTGCATGATTTCAAACATGCAGAAAAAGAAGCTACAAAAATCAAATCATTAACTCTAGCAACTCTCCCAAGTAGGCGGTTTGATCCCAACAAAGTCGCCTATAATGCACTTGAACAGGCCAAATTAACAAAGTTTGATCATGTAGAAGATCAGTTTGACGACCTGTTCTCTTCAGCTAAATCAATGTATCAGGTTAGATCGCTGGCCATAATGCAATACAAAGAAGAAGGGTTAACTAAATTCAACAGACTTAGAGAACAGAGGTTGCAAACTCTACCTCTAGATCTGTTAGCAACAACCCCAGCAACAAGACCAAGCGAGCCTGAACAGCAACATTCAAAGGAACCTCCGGTTACAACAAAAGAACAAGAGAAAGCGTAGGAGGAAACCCAGACTAAAGAGCAGGAGAAAGTGCGGGAGGAGACCCAGACTAAAGAGCAGAAACAGAGCAACATAGAAGTGAATGTGGATACTCATATTGATCCAAAATTGCTCCAGGAATGGCAGCAATTTGATTCTATTATCAGTAGTCTGGAATGTTCAAAGGACACCGAAACTTCGAAAGCAGCAGATACATAGGAAACCACTTCACAACAGGTTCCAAGTGGAACCAACGGCCTACCCAGTTCAAAGGAAGTAGAAATAATCCCAAAGGACCCCTCCGATCAAATCATTTTGTAGATAGAAGAAATTCCTCCCTTGGATGTCTTCTATAGCCCAAGGCACAAAGCTATGGTAAAACGACAGAGGAAGAGAAGAAGGACTGATCAACCTTCCCTTTTCCCAGAACAGACAGTCACGGGCAATGTGGTTTGGAAGGAGGAATTTGACCCCTCTGATGACCTAACAAAACTATCACAGTATGCTGGAGCCTATTCGGCAGCAAAAATATAAAAGGCTTCAGAGGTGAGTCTTTTATTAAAAACAAAAGACTAGGAGATCTTCTCATTGCAAGCACAGCTAACAGAAGCACAGCAGAAAACGGAGCAGGCAAAACAACAATTGTTAACACAACAACAAATAAATAATCAATTAACTCAACAATTGTGGGAAGAGAAACAAAGGATTGATCATAGCGCAATCCAAAAGCAGAAAGAGTTGTTTGAAGCCTTGGCACAACTGAGGGCAGCAAATGAACAAATGCTGAAGACAAAAGACGAGCAGATTGCTCAACTATCAGCACAGCTTGAGAAGACAAAGGGCGTCCCGCAAATAACCAAATTCAAATTAGAAGCATTACAGGTAAATAAGGCATTAATAGCCCAAATCAAGCTTCTATGTCAACAAATCGCCCAGGTGGAACCACTATGCGAATTGACGACATCAATAAGTAAACAAACAGAAAAGGCTAGAACAGAATTAGATCAAGCTGAAGAAACGTTAACTGAATTTCTTGACTGGCAAGATACCGATCAGGGACAAGCGGCAAATTTACCAAGAATTTTAGAGTCGCATAAAGATATATTGTTTACAGAATGGCAGTCCCAGTTAATGAAAGCAGAGAGGGAAATTTCAAGGTGCAAATCAACCACAAGTAATTTGGTTGATTTGGTTAATAATACTCTCTACTTGTCAAACATGATTTCCCAATGCACTCCAGGTAAATTGACAGCGGTCAAAACATTGGAGCAGTCATGCTATCCAGATCTAGAGGAAAAGGGGAGATTAATTGCTAGAATTAATAGCTTAACATGGGATACCTATTGGTTCTTCTTGGTAAAACCACACAGTCAAAGAGCCGCCCTCAAATGCCTTACAGATGCAATCGGGTATATTATCCCCGATATTCAGGATGCCACCTATGCCGCCCAGCTTAACTCTCGCCTCAACAGACCGCCCGAAGTGGAGCCAATGCTTGCGATAAGTCAGCTCAAGTTTAAAGGCAAACAGCCTACATGATGATTCATACCGCCAACTGCCAGATCGCTGTGAAGGAGATATTCGTAATCAATTGATACCAATTAAGTAGGATTTCAGTTTCATAGATAGTTAGCTTAATTTAGTATTTATAGACCCTTTCATGTTTTTAGAAAGGGTCGTAAAGTTTTGTACTTGACTTAAAAACCTGAAGCTGCACTACTGTGCTTCAGGCATATTCTTTTATAAAACTGGACCAATCATTCTGATTTTGGCAAAGAAGATTTTATGCAAATGTGCACTACTGTCTTTGTTTGAAAGTATTTCTGCGTTAGAGGAAGAATTTCAAATAGCGATTGATATTGGAGAGTGACTTGCAGCTCATATGGTACTACTATCTATGTCTAAATCCATTCTTTTTATATGAATTGTTATTTGATCGCCTTTGCTATTATTGAATATATGTATGTGTTTTAACAACATTTCTTTATTCTCTCCACTATTGGATGTTTATGGTAATGCTTTTCTTTTAATCATATATGTATTGATGATATAAATTATGAGTGTAGCAATATTGCGTTAATCACTTTGTTTAACTATTTAAGCAAAGTAATCTTTGAATGAATAAATGTCCATGTTTATTAGATGGAGTCATCTACATGCCTGTCAATAAACATAGATCATCAAGTGCTACACCTAAAAGTACAATAGTTCCCAGGATTAGTAGTAATTATTTTTATTTCGCTAATAAATTAAGTTATTCGCCTATCATTAGATTAGTCAATCAATCATTCATTCATTCCGTTTATTCATTGCTGGGAAACTGGTCCCATTATCTCTAGTAGGAGCCACCATTCCAAACGGAAAAGGAGCTGTATTAAGGTTCGGACCGGGTGGTTATCCCCCAATGTTGATACAACAATTTTTGGGGCATCAACATTAAATGGCGCTAGAAGGAGGGCCATCAATTGTGCATGGCAAGAAAACCCAAATCTGCAGGCCATTCTAAGAGTAATTCTCCCTCTGTATCACCTCGTACTTCCCAATTGCATGATGGTTCTCCAGTATCCAAACAAGAAGAAGAGGAATCAACTACCACTGCTCAAACCCATCATACTCCAGAACAACTAAGTCTTGAATCCCCTGAAGTCCAGTCTCTTATCCACAAACTTCAGAGCTTCTCGATTTCACCACAGAAATCTGAGGTATCTCAAAGCAGTGCGACTTCGCAGTTTAATTTACCTCACCCTCTCACCAGACTTCAGAGTGGAAAGCTCGGTATTGAACCCACTGAGTTCCCTTTACCCAAAAGGAAAAAGGCGAAGAAAAACACTGAAGGATCTGACAGTGAAGAGCTTTCATCCACATCCTCCATCTCACCTTCCCCCGTGCGAAGTCAACCATCCACTCCTCCATTACATATTGTTGTTCATCAGAGATTAGGAACTTCAACATCCCAACCTGCTCACTCCGCAACATCAATTCCTTCCCAGACATCTGGAATTCCAACAGTAGTATCATCTACTACTTCTGTTATAATGGCAGATCCATGGACCAGGCCTGGTGCAGTCAACATGCCTGCACCATTACATGCATTACCTGATGCTCCTGAAAAATGGCTACCTAAGTTTAACCCAGATGATGGAACGCAAGCTGAGGAACATATTAATAACTTCATGTTGGCAATTAACTTGAAGGGAGTAACAGAGAAAGATGTTGTTGTTAGGCTTTTCCCTTATACTTTGCAAGGATCAGCAGGATCCTGGTATTTTTCTTTACCTTCTAGTTCCATTACCAGTTGGACGACTTGCCAAGAATAGTTTCTTACTAAGTGTGGAGATGATAGGTATTTGGCTACACTAATAAACGATCTCTCCAATCTTAGGATAGAGCATAGGGAACCAATTAAGGAATTTAACGCGTGATTCAATAAACTCTTGAATAAGATCCCAACAGCCTCCAAACCAATTGAGCAAATCCGAAGCGAATGGTATATAACTGCCCTACCTGCCAATATAGCTATTTTTGTAGACAGGGCTGGAAAACCTACTTTAGCTGAAAACATGAAAGAAGCACTTGCTGTGGAGAAATGTATTAATGCTCTAGAAAAGAAAGCTGCTCTGGAAGACAGAAAAGCCAAAAAAGTTTCTTTTAAAGATGATTCAAAGAAGAAAACCCCTAAAGATCCATATGACATGGAAGGTCTTCAAAAGGTCCTCAAGACTATGTCAAATGAAATGGTTGAAATCAAAAAACAAGTAGCCGAAACCTCAACCAAAAGACCCTTTAGAAATTATAAGAAAATTGAATCAAAACCACCAAATGTTATATCAAATGCAGATTCAGATCTTGAGGAAGGAGAAGAAGAAACAGCTACACCAACTGATGAAGAAGAGGAAGTTTTTGAATGTCAAGGAATGTGGGATTTTATATTACCTAACTCCGATACAGAAAATGAAGAAGAAGCATTTCCTGTCACTACCAGGAGCAAAGGTACCTCTGAACGCGTTCAGACAACTTCGAAGAAAAGAAGTTCAGGTGCTGCTATAACAAAGGAAAAGGTACCCCCGAAGAATCCACCTATAACAATTCCACAAAACCAACCTTCAACCTCAACAATCCCATCAACATCTAAGACACTGGTAGTTTCTGATTCAATGGATTACAATATTGTTGATGACATGAAAAAGACCAAGGCAAACATTACCATGTTTGAACTTAGTAAATTGAAACATCAGCAAAAATTGCTTCTCAAAGAATTAAATGATGTTCCTACTTCACCTCTTCCCAGTGCTAAAGCTGCAAACGATACAGGTCAACCACCTTCTGGTATGGTCGAAGCTACTGATGCAGTCCTAATAGGAGATAGATCAAATTCTCATACTCCACCTTTCCTTCTAACCTATGAGATCTACAATAGAAACCTGCACAACTGCTTGATTGACTCGGGGGCATCTTCTAACATAATGCCAGCTTCAGTTTGTTCCAAACTGAACATTGAACCCCAGAAGTCTGCTATTCATATTGTACAGTTGGACAGGACTAAAGTACAGGTTTTGGGAGAGATCAACTCCGTAACTATCAGGTTATCTGCTGATCCCAGAATAGTACAAAGGATTGATATCTTAATTGCCGATATACCTGAATTTTATGACTTGATCTTGAGTAGGGATTGGTCTGAAAAACTACATGGGTATATTTCTACTGATTGGTCACATATGTGGCTTCCCTATAAGGGTAAGCCAAATCAAATAAGGATCGATCGGGAAAAGCATATGACCCATACAGTTACTGAATTTGAACAAGAAAACCAACCAATAGCATTTAATAACAACATTTTGGGGAATTATTCATCAGAGTCATTCTTTGGCAACTTCGCTGCCCAACCATCCCCTTTCTCAGTAAATCATTCTACATCCCAGATCGAAAATTATTCACAAACAGATAGGTCAAGATGTTTCAATGATACTGAGAAAATTGTAAATAAAATTGTTAATACTTCTTTATTTTGGTCGTTATATTTCGATGGGTCCAAATCTAGTGAGGGCTCAGGAGCAGGATGTATTTTGATTAGCCCGCAAGGAGAAAAAACAATGTTGTCCTGTAGGTTAGAATTTGAATGCACAAATAACACAGCAGAGTATGAAGCCTTAGTCCAAGGACTATATAAAGCTATTGGCCTCAAGGTCCAATATTTGAAAGTGTTTGGAGATTCTGAAATTATTATCAAACAGGTAAGGAATACAATTCATTGTCTTTCCACCCATCTCAAACATTATCAATCGCTGATACAGGAACTCACCTCCCACTTTTTGGCATTCAATATTTCTTCTATTCCCAGGTCTCAAAATTCGGTAGCTGACCTGCTAGCCAATGTTGCTTCCAAGCTCATACCTTATAAAGTCTATAGCCCAGATAGATTTTCAGTAGAATTGCTTTTTAGGCCATCAATTCCCGACAATGTAACTAATTGGAGAGTATTCAACCATGATGAAGACATTTTACAGTTCTTAACTTCCGAAAAGTCCTATGATGATCAAATCATCGAGGAAAACGAGCATGACCATCAAATGAGAGGTAAACCCGAGGAGAATTCAATCCCTAAGCCTGTGGTGAAGCTTGAGGATCTTTATGATATTAAAGACAGGTTTAAACCTGTGACTAATGCAAAGCTCCAAAGTTCTACCCTAAGGTTTGAGTTGATAAACCTTGGCACTGAGAAAACTCCTCAAAACATTAATTTAGGATTAGGACTTTCCTTGGAAGAAAAGGAAGCATTCATTAGACTATTAAGGAAAAATAAACATGTTTTTTCTTGGAAATATGATGATTTAAAGACATATGATACATCCATCATCCAGCATACCATTCCAATGCTTCCTGAATAGAAACCAATTTAGCAGAAGTTGAGAAAAATACATCCGAACTTAGAGAGTCAAATAAAATCTGAACTTAATAAGCTCTTGAAAGCTAAGATTATTTTTCCCGTTCGGCACTCAAACTGGGTCTCCAATATGGTGCCAGTCAGAAAGAAAAATGGCGACATTAGGATTTGCATAGATTTCAGAAATTTGAACAAGGTGAGCTTAAAAGATAATTTCCCATTACCTACTATGGAGCAGATACTCCAATCAGTAGCAAGCTCTGAGTTAATGTCCTTTCTGGACGGTTTCTCAGGATATAACCAAGTTTTGGTCCATCCTGATGACCAACTCAAAACCACATTCAGAACAAAATGGGGAACATATGCATATCAGAAAATGCCCTTCAGACTTATTAATGCAGGAGCGACGTTCCAAAGAGCGATGGATATAGCTTTTAAAGGGTTGATTAATAGAATAGTAGTCGTATACCTAGACGATATTACTATATTTTCTAAAGAGAAGTCCAATCATTTGCATGATTTAAATCAAATCTTTCAACGCTGCAAAAGATATGGTATTTCTCTTAACCCTAAAAAATCCTTCTTCGCTCTTGACCAGGGAAAGCTCTTAGGCTTTATTGTGTCTAAAGATGGCATTTATATTGATCCTGACAGGATCAGAGAAATCTCTGAAATCCCTTTCCCTCATAATAAAAAATCCATGCAGTCATTTTTAGGCCAAATCAATTTTGTCAAAAGATTTGTTCCAGACTTTTCTCAAATCATTTTGCCACTTCAAATTATGATTAAGAAAAATTTAGTCTTTAAGTGGGGATAAACAGAAAAGGAAACGTTTGATTTAATCAAACAATCAATAATCAGTGCCCCAGCCTTAAATACTCCTAATTTTTCTAATCATTTCACACTGTATACTATCGCATCCAACTTGTCTTATGCAGCAGTACTCACACAGATTAATGATCACAATTTGGAAGCACCCATTTCATTCTATAGTTCAAATCTTCAGGGTGTTGAATTGAATTACTCCGAGGTAGAAAAACAAGCCTTTGCTGTATATAAAGCCGTCAAACATTACAGACCCTTCCTTTTAAAATCCCACACAAAAGTTATAGTTCCTTTCCCTGCAGTAAGGCAACTATTAATCCAAAGAGAACTAGGTGAAAAAAGGGCAAACTGGGTTACAACACTTCAAGAATATGATTTAGAAATTAAACCAGCAAAGATTGTTAGAGGCCAAGGTTTTTGCAGGTTATTGGTAGGAGCATCCAACATTCCAGAATCAGGTGATACAGATCAAACCGAAGAAATTAACCAGATAAGTATGACTGATTCGGAATCACAATATGCGGACTTGATCTTTTATTTGAAAAATAGGTATGCACCTCCTAACCTGTCTTACAAAAACAAAAGGGCCATTAGATTAAAAACAAAAAAATTCACAATTATTGATGATGTGCTTTTTAGGCAAAGTTATGATTCAATCTTATTAAGATTCCTAGAAAACCCTGAAGCACAAAAGATTTTGTAGGAATTACATGATGGACCAGCAGGAGGACATTTTGGAGCTGACACAACAGCCCACAAAATCATTCATGCTGGATATTATTGGCCCACTTTGTTTAGAGATGCTCCTGAATATGTAAGGAAATGCCGAAATTGTCAAACCTCTAGTGGAAGGCAAAGAAAACCAGCTTTCCCGTTGCAACCAGTCAACATTGAACAGCCATTTGAGCAATGGGGATTGGATATCATTGGGGAAATTACTCCTCATTCTTCCAGACAACATAAGTATATCCTTACTGCCACTGATTATTTTACTAAATGGGTTGAAGCAATCCCTTTGAAGACAACAAATTCTGAGGCAATCATTGAATTCATAGATCAATTCATCATTACCAGGTTTGGTGTCCCAAATGCTCTTGTTTTTGATAATGCATCTTACTTTTCAGGCAATGCTATGTTTGATTTCACTATTAAAAGAGGATTTAAATTAAAATATTCTGCTAATTACTATCCCCAGGGTAATGGTTTAGCAGAGTCTACAAATAAAAATCTGATTAAAATTATTAAGCGAACTATCGAACAGAATCATAAAACATGGCACAAATCCTTAATACTCGCACTATGGGCTGATAGGATTTCACAGAAGGCTTCCATAGGATCTTCTCCATTCAACCTTGTATATGGAAAAGAAGCAATACTACCAACAAATCTTGTTCTTCCTTCCTTAGCCCTAGTACAGTTTATTGAGGAAATCCCTTCTTCTTCTATTCAACTTAGACATGACCAAATTCTAAAATTAGAAGAAGAAAGAGAAAAATCCAAGGTTATTCATGCAAAACATCAACAAATCATCAAGTCATCCTTTGATTTAGTCTCATCCGGTTCAAAACAATTTCAAGTCGGTGATTTAGTTCTGAAATGGGACAAAGCCCATGAAGACAAAGGAAAACACACCAAGTTCCAGAAGGTGCGGCTTGGGCCATTTCAGATCTGTGAGAAGATAGGCCATTCGACCTTCATATTACAAGATTTATCAAGTTTGAGAGATTCTCTCCCTGTTAATGGCCTTATCTTAAAGAAAATCTTCAATTGAGAAGGTAACCCCTTCTCCTTTTTAATAGAATTTTGCAGTTTGTAGGACCATTAGAAAATAAAGTTGTAAGGTATCTTCCATTGACCTTTGCTGTACTTAAAAGTTACTCAACAGAAGTAGTGATGATATTTACTTTTAAAATAATAGAAGTCTTAGATAAGAGGAACAATTTCTAGGAAACTAGGTATAATTGCATTCCGAAACCACACTTCAATTTTTGTGAACTCTTCTCAAAGTTTAGAAGTATTGTAAATCATTTTCTGTTTTCAAATTGGTCACAAAAAGGTTATCAATATCAAAACAGAAACTAATCCAATTTCAGCATCTTCAACTCTTACCCTGTCATCCATTTACTCTTAAGGAGAAAATTGTCCATCCCATTCACCAAAGTTTATGGTTACTCAGAGTGTAATTCTAAAATATTTGATATAAAAGATAAGAGGTCTTATTACAAGCCTGCTTACCATGATCATCGGGAAATAGTTTAACCGACATTACCAATACTGCATACCAAAACAGGGTAATGGCTTAGAAATATAAGACAAGGGGTCTCATCACGAGCTAGCTTGTTCGGTTAGATTACTACCAGTGAATGGCATTGTCAACAGCTGGCCACCAAACCAGGACAATGGCTTTTTATCTTAGCAATAACAAAAAAAGGAAAGGAAATACAAAATATGAAAACATATTTTGAATTCATTCTGTTAATCACACTCTTAAATGGATGGAATAATGGACAATAATATGGTTTAAAGGTATCCCTGTCGAAACTATGAACGTTTGCTGGCAGCAGAGGCTCTACCTATGACAGACGAGTTAACTATAAAAGTTGATTTGTAAAGGTTTTCTGTTTTATCATTTTAAACCAATAGAGGCCAATTTAGAACTTAGAATGTATCTAATTTTAAATAAGAGAAGAAATTAGCAAGGAAAGTTTCATTTTATTCGGAATGCATATATACCTAGTTATATTAGAATTTTCCCCTTTGATTAGAACTCTATTTTGAAAAAGTTTAAGTATTTCCATACTTTTCAGAGATAATTGTTTCTTCCAGCGAATCGCCAATTGTTGTGCTCTACAACAACCTCCCATTTCATATCATTTTTATTCACAAAACTATCATATGAAATGGGTCCCTTTTAGTTTTGATTGGTATCAACTTTGTATTATTCAAAAAGGTTCGAAAACAAAATGAAAACATTATAAAAAACCTTTTTGACAAACCAATTTTGGTCTTATAATATAAATAATCAATCTTTTATCATTGTGATAAAGTGATCGCAAGATTGCATATCGCAATGACAAAGGAGGCATAACTTAAAAAACCATCGGTTTGCTCCGACGCGATAACATGCAATAACTTATCGGATATCAGCAATCATAAGTTCCCATAATTAAAGTGCCTTTCGACCCAATGCGATGCGATATCGCTATCGGCGATTAGCGATACACTATGCATGCTTTTTAAAGTGTCTTTCGATCCGATGCGATGCGATATCACATATCGACGTTCGGCGATATACCATGCATGCTTTTTAAAGTGCCCATACTCCCATTGTGATGCGATGTGATATCGCTATCGGCGATCAGGGATTTCAAAAGGTGTCAATATAATGATTTAAGTTTTTCCCCGACGCCCGATTGCGATAAAGCCAAAAGCGCAAACTTCAAAAAGCCGTTAAAGCAGAGGGATATTACGATTAATTCGTATTAAAGGCCTTATCTTTCAAACAGTGATTTACCTGCGCTCAACCGCCAAAACATCCAAGGCACGCTTAAACAAATCATTCGGCCGATTAATGATATGATGGGCATTTAAAGGATTGGCAGGTTTTAACGGCCATTTAATGAAATAGTAAGTCTAAAAATCTTCTCATAGATTGTATCCGCGGCCACTTTAAAGTTAATCCCTCATCATGCATTGATCAATATATCTCACTCGTATTTGGTTTTTGCTACCAATTCTCTGTGTTACGCTTATTTCCACTACTGTGCAGAATTCTTCCGAAGTAATAGATTCAAGCAGAATGGGGAAGAAGTCTAAGAAAACCACAGTCGCTTCCATTGCGTCAGCCACAGGACAAGCCATCGCTGATCCAGCAAATAAAAAGAAAGGATTAATATCTGATACTACATGCTTAGGACTCGCCAAGACCACTTGGAAAAGTACCCATAATTTGATCGAAGCCGAAGAACCAAAGGTGACGGCAGTACAAGCTACAACGGGTTCCAGTAGAAAATCTGATGGTACTTTGAAAGACTTGGCCGAATCTTTCCTTCATCGGATAGCGGCTTGGGAGCAAATTCTCCCATATACGGATGTAGTAAAGTGGGCAATTGAGGAAATCCCAATTACAGATAGGATTTTCTGCACCAAAGATGGGAGAATCTTCGGTTCATTCAAGGCTGATGATTTAAGGCAAATGTATCATTTGCCTGAGCCAGAGAAGAAATACAACAAGGCATTTCTGGAGAAATTCCGAAATGAGAACGAAACTGAATCCGAACCCATTCGTGAATAGAGGAAAAATCCGGCGAAACAAAAGCATGAAACTTCCGGTAAGTACTCTGTGGATTCTCTATGTTCTCCATATTGTTATGCTGGGATAATGATGTGTAGATTTTGGGGGTTGCATGATTCCGCTAATTTCACTATAGAAATGGTGCCCTTGATGGAAGCGGCATGTAATAGCGAGATAATGGATTGGGCAACCATACTGTCAGATAATATAGTGAAAGCAGTTCTTAGTTTTAGAACTAAAACTTTCGTCTCAGAAACGATTATTCCCCCATTCTACTATAGTGCCTATATTCTAGATACCCTGTGTTTTAATTCTGAGTTTCCTGTACTCGGTTGGAAGTGGACTTCACAAGACCCCACGCCTATTCACATATACCATCAGAAATTGTGGATAAATTCCTACAAGCACCATTTGTACCAAATCTGTAACGGCTTCATGTTACCCATTCATTATTCTATTTTTAATAAACTTGCTCCCAAAATTTCTTACCAAGTAGGGATTGATTTAACATCAATAGGAAGATGGTTCGGAGAGGAGAAATTTACTTATGTAATAATTTTCGGCAGCCAAGCCGAACCTTGTGTCCTTCTTTTGTACATACCTGACAAACTGTTGGCAAGGGAGATAGCCTATCAGATCATTGCCGAGGGAGTTACACAGACTCTCAAGAAAAATAAGAAGCAGGTCTAGCCCTCCTTTCCTCTAAGATGTGGTGTCTACACTTTGCATGATTTCAATCATGCAGAAAAAGAAGCTACAAAAATCAAATCATTAACTCTAGCAACTCTCCCAAGTAGGCGGTTTGATCCCAACAAAGTCACCTATAATGCACTTGAACAGGACAAATTAACAAAGTTTGATCATGTAGAAGATCAGTTTGACGACCTGTTCTCTTCAGCTGAATCAATGTATCAAGTTAGATTGCTGGCCATAATGCAATACAAAGATGAAGGGTTAACTGAATTCAATAGACTTAGAGAACAGAGGTTGCAAACTCTGCCTCTAGATCTGTTAGCAACAACCCCAGCAACAAGACCAAGCGAGCCTGAACAGCAACATTCAAAGGAACCTCTGGTTACAACAAAAGAACAAGAGAAAGCGCAGGAGGAAACCCAGACTAAAGAGCAGGAGAAAGTGCGGGAGGAGACCCAGACTGAAGAGCAGAAACAGAGCAACATAGAAGTGAATGTGGATACTCATATTGATCCAAAATTTCTCCAGGAATGGCAGCAATTTGATTCTATTATCAGTAGTCTGGAATGTTCAAAGGACACCGAAAATTCGAAAGCAACAGATACACAGGAAACCACTTCACAATAGGTTCCAAGTGGAACCAGTGGCCTACCCAGTTCAAAGGAAGTAGAAATAATCCCAAAGGACCCCTCCGATCAAATCATTTTGCAGATAGAAGAAATTCCTCCCTTGGATGTCTTCTATATCCCAAGGCACAAAGTTGTGGTAAAACGACAGAGGAAGAGAAGAAGGACTGATCAACCTTCCCTTTTCCCAGAACAGACGGTCACGGGCAATGTGGTTTGGAAGGAGGAATTTGACCCCTCTGATGACCTAACAAAACTATCACAGTAAGCTGGAGCCTATTCGGCAGCAACAATAGACAAGGCTTCAGAGGTGAGTCTTTTATTAAAAACAAAAGACCAGGAGATCTTCTCATTGCAAGCACAGCTAACAGAAGCACAGCAGAAAGCAGAGCAGGCAGAACAGAAATTGTTAACACAACAACAAATAAATAACCAATTAACTCAACAATTGCGGGAAAAGAAACAAAGGATTGATCATAGCGCAATCCAGAAGCAGAAAGAGTTGTCTGAAGCCTTGGCACAACTGAGGGCAGCAAATGAACAAATGCTGAAGACAAAAGATGAGCAGATTGCTCAACTATCAGCACAACTTGAGAAGAAAAAGGGCGTCCCACAGATAACCAAATTCAAATTAGAATCATTATAGGTAAATAAGGCATTAATATCCCAAATCAAGCTTCTATGTCAACAAATCGCCCAGGCGGAACCACTATGCGAATTGACGGCATCAATAAGTAAACAAACAGAAAAGGCTAGAACAGAATTAGATCAAGCTGAAGAAACGTTAACTGAATTTCTTGACTAGCAAGATACCTATCAGGGACAAGCGGAAAATTTACCAAGAATTTTAGAGTCGCATAAAGATATATTGTTTACAGAATGGTAGTCCCAGTTAATGAAAGCAGAGAGGGCAATTTCAAGGTGCAAATCAACCACAAGTAATTTGGTTGATTTGGTTAATAATACTCTCTACTTGTCAAACATGATTTCCCAATGCACTCCAGGTAAATTGACAGCCGTCAAAACATTGGAGCAGTCATGCTATCCAGATCTAGAGGAAAAGGGGAGATTAATTGCTGGAATTAAAAGCTTAACATGGGATACCTATTAGTTCTTCTTGGTAAAACAACACAGTCAATGAGCCGCCCTCAAATGCCTTATAGATGCAATCGGGTATATTATCCCCGATATTCAGGATGCCACCTATGCCGCCCAGCTTAACTCTCGCCTCAACAGACCGCCCGAAGTGGAGCCAATTCTTGGGATAAGTCAGCTCAAGTTTAAAGGCAAACAACCTACATGATGATTCATGCCGCAGACTACCAGATCGCTATGAAGGAGATATTCGTAATCAATTGATACCAATTAAGTAGGATTTCAGTTTCATAGATAGTTAGCTTAATTTAGTATTTATAGACCCTTTCATGTTTTTAGAAAGGGTCGTAAAGTTTTGTACTTGACTTAAAAACCTGAAGCTGCACTACTGTGCTTCAGGCATATTCTTTTATAAAACTGGACCAATCATTCTGATTTTGGCAAAGAAGCTTTTATGAAAATGTGCACTACTGTCTTTGTTTGAAAGTATTTCTGCATTAGAGGAAGAATTTCAAAGAGAGATTGACATTGGAGAGTGACTCGCAGCTCATATGGTACTACTATCTGTGTCTGAATCCATTCTTTTTATATGAATTGTTATTTGATCGCCTTTCCTATTATCGAATATATGTATGTGTTTTAACAGCATTTCTTTATTCTCTCCACTATTGGATGTTTATGGTAATGCTTTTCTTTTAATCATATATGTATTGATGATATAAATGATTAGTGTAGCAATATTGCGTTAATCACTTTGTTTAACTATTTAAGCAAAGTAATCTTTGAATGAGTAAATGTCCATGTTTAGTAGATGGAGTCATCTACATGCCTATTAATAAACATAGATCATCAAGCGCTACACCTCAAAGTACAATAGTTCCCGGGATTAGTAGTAATTCTTTTTATTTCGCTAATAAATTAAGTTATTCGCCTATCATTAGATTAGTCAATCAATCATTCATTCATTCCGTTTATTCATTGCTGGGAAACTGGTCCCATTATCCCCAGTCAGAACCACCATTCCAAACGGAAAAGGAGCTGTATTAAGGTCCGGACCGGGTGGTTATCCCCCAATGTTGATACAACGATTTTCGGGGCATCAACAGGCATGTAGAAACTTAAATTAGGGTTTGATGAACCCTAAAACACTGATCTAGTTGATGGGATTGATATTCCTTATTGGATCTGTAACAACTGCCCCCTAAAGCATGAAGTTGAAAAATGTAAATGTCAAATGAAATGCTTTACGATGTGATGAGGAGGTTTCGAAGTGGAAGGTGACCTGCATCAATTACAATACATATATCATGATATTTTAATTTTTTCATGAATTGCTGAGGGAAGGCATACCCATGCTCAGCATATAAACTTTCATTACATGTACATAGACAGTCGTCTACAGATATAGACCCATGAATGGATGACCATCAATGTAAGGCCATTGTACATATGATTTAGTACTCCTAAAATCGCAACCCAGATGGATGAAACTAGATCCGGGGTCTTCTATCTCGTTCAATTGTTCGCTCAAGTATGAGTCTAACCATGTGAATATGTGATCTGAAGTTGAACATGGGAAGACACCATCTTATTACCAGCCAATGATGTAAACTGTTAATAAACACAAGAGAAATCACTGATAATGATAATGATCCTCAAGATACTACAGTACATTATGCATGGTGTGAATGGATGTTTTGATGTCGAACACTATACAAAGTCTGCAGTCAAAGGCCACTGATTTCAACCTGTCACCGGAAGCGAGAAACTTTCTATTGATGTATGCAAGCCTCAAGGTACTGGAAGGGTGTTTCTAAGTCAACTTCTTGGATAATGTGCTAATGTCGACAAGAAGCACTTGTTGCAGGAGGGCCTTGATGTATCCCACATCAATGACACGAAACAAGTGTAATGATTTTGGAGACAGAATTTGACTGACGACACAAGGTTCAGGAATGGCGGTCATGAAAATGAAGGTTTATGGTATTTCAAAGGATGAATTTTAACTAGATGACTTCTCTTGAACATGTCGGCGACACTGAAATGAATTGGTAGCATTGACCCAAAAAAAAGTGATGGATGGTATGATAGACCAACGGTATGATAACCATCAAGCTGATAACCCAACCCAAGTAGTCACAGTGATGAAGTGAAAGTGTCATGTTCAAGAGTGACCTACTACCAAAAAGTGGTTTACCCCTTTTTCCATTTTCCCGAGTCATTACTGACTAGTACCTCTTTATTTTTTATCAAGATTGAGGAAGATAACATATGCTTGTTGTATAATTCCACCCTTCAGGTGAATCCATCGCTATGTGATGTTTTAACAAGTCTAGCGAAGGTGAAACTTGGTAATGTCTAGATGGACAAGTTTGTTGCTATTTGATGTTTTAACGAGTTTAATGACAAAGATAAATCAGTCCTTTTCATGTTTAGTGAGTTTGAAAAGGGATAAAAAGAAAACTCTACAAGTTCTCTTTTGTAGATTTATCTCTCAAGTTTGAAAAAGTGTAAAACAATACGAGAGAGAACTTATTGATCATGTTCGATCAAAGTATTCCTTTTTCGTAGTTAATCTATCTCAGCTCGAAAAAGGGTTAAACTTATATTGAGTAGATGTTGTTTTCAATCCGTTAATGAGCTGAAAAGGACAAGCACTCGATAATATTTTCATATTTAGAGAGTCTGAAAAGAGCTTAAAGAGGACTCCAAGGGGGTTCCTCTTTCGTTATTAACAGAGTTCGAAAAAGAGATAAAAGTATGCTCTGTTGTCAAAGGTACAATTTACAATCAAGCACATCAAATTCTGTAAGTTAGCTGTAAAACCTTCTCAAAACACCACGAAATGGATTAAAAATACCTGTTTCATAGGTAAAAATAAGTAAATAGTATTGTTTACTCAATTAATGAACATGAAATAAACATAAAACAAGTTTTTACCATGTAATTTTTACCATTTGATACTTACCATTCAGTTTTGTGCTCTGGGCTAGTTTTTTACCTCAAACTTTAGCAGCTAATTGCAAGAGATTTTGTGGACCATTTCTCATGCCATCTAGACTAGGTAGGAGATCTACCCCTCCTCTTTCTTTTCAAGTCATTCTTTTACTATTTCACGAAAGTTTTAGGGTTTTTTGGGGCCTCTGGGTTTTGATTTTTTCGCCCTAGATTAGCGTAGGCTTTCACATCGAAAATTGTGCTAAAGCGCACCCTGATAGAAGGTTGCCTTCTCTGCAGCACATTGTCACTATGCTTGGGCTGCACTGGGCAAGTTTCACAAACTTGATTTAGTTGTTTGCTCTAAAAATTGTCCTGCTTTTTGCATGGAAAGGATCCTAACTAAGCTTATGATTGGATTTCAAGATTTCATCTGATTAGAATGTTGATTACATGGTGACAAAGAGAGCATGAAGAAAAATACATGGTTTCCCTAAATAATCCAGGTACAGTTGAGGCCCTCAAAAATTGTGGGTTACTCAACTATTTCAGGTTGTCCGGAATGAGGCAACAAATAGAACTATTACAGTTCCTAGTTCATGCATGGGATCTAACAGATCATACTTTTCACATAGGGGACAAAATGGTCCCTATTACCATTGATGATATTTACTTTCTTATCGGACTGTCGAGGCGAGGTGCCCCATCTCACTTTCTGGATTTTCCCATGGAGGTGAATTGATGAGGGATTACATTCGACAGTTTTGTCAGCCAGGTACACAGCCTAGTAAGGATGGGAAAATAAACATCAGGGATGCAAGTGATTTACCTTTGAGAATGATCCTCTTCACAATCGTAAAGTTGGCTGGTAGTGTGACACTTCATCTAGCGAACAGATCATATATGCAATATGCACTTGAGTGTCTAGAGCCAAAAGTATTCAACTGGTGTGAGGTTGTGCTTTCTTCACTGAAAGAACAACTGACCAAGGTAAAAAGTGGTAAGACGAAGAATTTTTGCTATGGTTCGATCTTAATTGCTTTTACCTTAGAGATAATTTGATTGATGCAACCATAGCATTTATCATGGGTGTAGCTGGTCCTAGAGATCCACGGATGTAGAGGTGGGTCGATTTGATGGCTAGACATGCAGGTTAGTCATCAATCATATTTTCCACTGCATTCTTCAATTGGCTCGATCGACAATACATTATCATCGAGGAGCATGCATACTTAGGGATGGATTTTCATGGATATCCAGATTTGATTCTACAAGTTGGAGCACAATGGGGTGCTATAGGTAAATTGTTTGACCAAAGCGTTTTTTGATTTTCAAGTTTCTACATGTTTTTGTGTTTTAATGTTTCCAAGACTAAAATAAAATCATTCTCATGCATGCAGATGTGGGTACTGTTCGACCCGTGAGACACCAAAAGGAGTTAGGTGGGCTAGTGCAGAGAAATATTGGGAGAGCAGTTCTCCAGGACTTGGATTTTTCCAAGACACTGGCAAAGTTGCAGGATCACATAGAGGGATTAACGCTTGGTATTTTGGATGTCCGGATTGAGGAGTTACCTATGAGGCTGTAGCACCACACTATTGGTGTTCCTAGCCATTGGATGAGGCTTTTGTGCATGATAGCACAGGCTGTGACCTATTATCATGAGCATAACTAGGTCTACTTAGAATGTTTTTCGCATGCATTTTAAGTTTTTGGGTCAGATAACCAAACTTGTCTTGGACACAAATTTTGTAAAAACTTTTAAAACATCTATCTATTTTTATTTTCAGAGTTTTCTATGGTTATGTGAAATCCTATTCAACTAATGATGTGAATTGAAAATCTTACTTTTACATGTGTCGCAAATGTCTGTTTAACACATAATTCACTAGAGAATCAGTTAATGTGTTCAGGTTTCTCGAAATATGTTAATATTGAATGTATTCAAAATGCCTTTCCAAAATATAAACTCTATGGAACATACAAATAATTATTGGGTTTCAGACGGTATACACACTTGTAAGTTGTAGTACAATGAGTTGTGAGTCTATCCTAACGATGATTCGTCGAATGCCAGGTGAAATGGCATCAAAGATAATTTCGATCAATGCGATATACTCAGCGATATTGTTCATTGAATGACTGACTTGAAAACTCACTAACTCGCCACTTGGAGTGAAAATAGCCCATGTTGCAGAAGATAGGTTTTGCGTACTATGACTAGAACCATCAACGTAACCAACAAATGGTTTCGAAGATTTCAACATCTGCAACAAATGCAAAGTGGATTACTAACCAGATAAAAAACTCTAAAAGACACATTAACACACACAAATGCAATGAAACATATATACAGTGAGTTTTACTACACTCAATTAAGCATAGAAACGTTTGAGGTACATCCCATTTCAGGGCTACGACAATGGAATCCCATAATAATCCACTAACTCATAGGCACCTTTTGCCAAAACACACTTGACAATATAAGGACCCATCCATAGCAGTTCAAATTTCCTTGCTCCAAGTTTATCAGCTTCTTGATTGTAAAGTAATACCAGGTCTCCTTTGAGAAGATATGAGGCTTGACATTTCTATCATATTGCGCCTTGATTCGTTTCTTATGTACTTCATTGTCCAATGAGGAATCATGACGGGTTTCATCTAGATGGATAAGTTCCAAGAAACGCGCTTCTTCCTCAGAAGTGTCAGGTAATAGGTCAATCGCGAGTTTGAGAGATGAAATTTCACATTGTATAGGTAAGATTGCTTCTAAACTGTACACCAACTGAAAGGGTGTGAATCCAGTTGCATTCCTCACCGAGGTTCAGTATGCCCATAAATTTGAGTACAAGATTAAATGCTAGTTTCGTTTATGAACCCCTATCATTCTTTGCAACATTCGCTTAAGCACCTTGTTGATAGCACCCTCAATTTGTTCGTTAGATTGTGAGTAATAAGGAGTAGAACTATCATGTGACAGTCCTAACTTGGCAATTAACTGACTCATCATTTGATTACGAAAACATGACCCATGATCTGTAACTATGGCCTATGGTACACCAAACTAGGCAACCACGTGGTTGAAAAAGAAAAGAGCATATGTTTTTCCACTGTTGTTTAATGTTGGCATTGCCTCGGTCCATTTTCTAAAATAGTCAACAACGACTATAATGTATCCATTCCCCCTGACCGAGTGAGGGTTACATTTCATGAAGTCAATGCACCATTTGGCAAATCATCCAACAGCAACGACTGGATGCAATGGTGTAGGTGGTAATCTAGCTTTGCGGTCATAGATCTGACATGCATGACAACTTTTGACGGCAATAATACAATCTTTGAATATAGTTGGCTAGAAGTAATCGACATGGAGAATTCTCTATGTGGTAGCATATCCAGATAAGTGTCCACCACAAGCACCTGAATGAAAACAATTTAGTGCTTTCTCAGCTTCCTCATGTGTGAGGCACCTCCATAAAATCGTATCAATAACTCGATGGTAAAGAGTGTCCCCAATGATAAGATAATCTTTAGCTTGGTATCGGATATGTCGCTGTTGCGAGCAAGAGGTATCAGGCCAAAAATTTTGGGTTTGGAGATAAATCAGAATATCTCCATAACACAGGTTAGATGATGATATCATGAACAAAAACTCATCCAAAATCAATGGTTCAGATGTTGAATCAATAGAGGTTGAGGGAAGGTGACAAAGTAGCTCGGCGAAAATGAGAGATTTCATTGATTTGGAATTGATGAATTCTAGATCAAACTCCTGCAAAATGAGTATCCATTTTGAGTATTTTCCCCCCAACAATTGACATGACAAAATACATGTCATAGGGTTGCAATCCGAAATGACAGTGGTCTTTCGGAGTAGGATGTAGTGGCGAAATCTCTAAACAGATTGCACAGCTTCCAAAGCTAACTTTTCGACATAAGAGTACTTACTTTCTGTATCATTGAGAATGCGGCTAAAATAATATATTGGATGTTCTATCCCATCTTCCTCTTGGACTAAAACCATGCCAATGGTTGTATCTGCAGCGGCGAGATACAGGTAATAGTCATTTTGATAATTCAGAGAATACATTAATGATGCTCTAATCAAGGTATCTTTAAGAGAATCAAAGGAAGCTTGCGCAACCTGATCCCAATGGAAGGGTATCCCTTGTTTCAAAAGACATGTAAAACCTTTATCCATTTCAATGTAGTTGGGAATGAACCTCCTTAGAAAGTTAGCCTTCCCTTAGAGTCTTTGTAACTGTAAAAGATTTGAAGGTGGAGGCAAGTCAAGAATTGCCTGAACCTTTAGAGGATCGAGTCGAATTCCATCTCTAGACACTACGAATCCAAGCAATCAACCAGAACCAACACAAAACACACATTTTTGTGGATTGAGTCATATCTTGTAGTGTCGACATCATAAAAATATAGCTCTCAAATTATGCAGATGGTCAGTCCACTTTTGTGAATGAGTAGGTAAATCATCAAGGTAGGGTTGAACAATATGCTTGATGTCATGGAAGGCATAGTTCATTGCCCTCTAAAATGTGACCCCTATGTTCTTCAAACTGAAAGGGGGTTTCCTATAAGCGAATGTGCCCCATGGACAAATAAAAGTTGTTTTAGATTGGTCCTGTGGGCGGATATTGATTTGATTAAAACCGGAAAAACCATCCATAAATGAGAAAATTTTGCATCCGGCACATTCATCAATAATCTGGTTGATAAAAGGAGTAGGATAATTGTCTTTTGGATAAGCCTGATTTACATCCCTATAATCGACGCACACTCGAATTGTCCCTTGTTTTTTCATGACAAGAACAATGTTGGAAACCTAATCAGTAAGAGGTACAGGGTAAATGAAACCAGCATGCAAAAGCTTTTCAACTTTTTCTTTAATGGTAGTGGCTTTCTTTGGATGAACAGGTCGAAGCCGCTGTCGTACTGGTTTGACATCAGGATACATTTTGATTTCATGTTCAACTATACTAGAGTCAATTCCTGGCATCTCCTCATATGACCATGCAAATATATCTCAAAATTCACGAAAGAGAGTACGGTAAGTATCAAGTTTTCTACAACATTAGGTTTGGTGGAAATATTAATATAAATCATTTCTTCAATATTTTACAAGTTTCGCTCAGAATCTACTTTATCTATGAAGATAGAATTCGAAAGGAATTCAACAACTAATGGGTGGTTAAGTTCATTTGAATAATCTTCGATGTCATCTGAAAGATGGGAATGATGATGATAATCTTCCCAAGGTTCTTCTCCTATCATCATTGATTGGACGATTCCTCCATCTGTAGAAAATATACGTGAAAAAGGATCCAAAGAAGTACCATATTCTAATGAACAGTCTACCCATACAATTGGTGAAAGTGGATTTGGGTTTGCTGCGCAAGCCAGAAAAATTGATTGCTATGCAATCTCAATGGGGCTTAGCAGCATAACTTCAGTATCACTATCAACTTCAGAACTATTGGTAATCCTCCTTAAATAAGATGAGGTGGAGGAAATCATGTTGCAAGTCTCTACTCTTGCCACTTCCGCCAAATTAGATGGTGACGGTAGCATAAAAGTACCCATTAGGGAAGGATCTTTAAAGAGACCTACACCAACATTTTGAAGTGATAGCGGGGGTCTGTGTATGAACGGAATGCTTCCAGTAGCATGGGAACTAGATGCAAAGAAGGCAAGTTGATCGATAACTGTGATTCCACCTTTACGAGGGAATGAAATCATATGAAAGTACGTGGTAACCAGAAAAGCCATGGCATATATCCATGGCCTTCCTAGTAAAATGTTGTAGTCGAGGGGTCCGTCAACTACCTTAACTCAACAGTAATTGTTTTTCCCCCTAGTTCAATTTGCAGGTTACTCAAAATCCCACAAGTCGTATATGTGCGTCCATTGAAAGCTTTTAACATTGTTGGTGATTGTGACAACATCGGTGAACCAAGTGTTTTCCAGCATCTCATTGACATAATGCAAGTAGATGCCCCCTATTCAATAATAGTTTGGTGAACATTTTTATTGAGATACTTTACTTGAATTAAGAAAGCTAATTCTACTAGTAACTGTGGCATATATCCCACATGGTTGCAAAACACAAGATTGGAATCTATACGGTCTATTCCACCAATTTCTAACAGCAAGGCCTGCTTCTAGGAGGGAGATTTTTGTAACACCTCAAGCGTCAACATAGTAGAATGTGATTGAGCAAGGTATTCTACTCTGTTAGTTCTGAGCTGCTCGAGCTCAAGGGTTAAATGTCGATTTATGTATAACTTCGTTTGGTAGTTTTATTGTCAATTCTGGTGCAATAGGTGGTGGAATATTTTCAGATGAAGTCGAAGTCGAAGGATTAGGTTGATTACTGGCCTGATTATTCGATGGTGACAATGGATTCCCATAATCTTTATTTCATGTCGACACCAAAAATTCATTTTTAGGCTTTGTAACAGATATCATAAATACTTGGGATGTGGAAGCATGGTTTGTCACAACTAAATGCGTCTTCGGGTTTGAAAATAGATAAGTCAACACTGCAGATGTTTTAGAAGTCTTTAGAAACTTAGAGACTTCCAAGCGGTGTGGACAATCTCTTGTAAAATGCTCATCATTACAGATTAGACATGGATAACGAGATTTCCTTACCGAGGTAAAGGAATCAAATGATTTCTCTTGAGGGGGATTATCTTGTTTCTTCTTGTTTTTCCCCTTCTTCTTGCCTCCTGGTTGCTTTTGATTCTTGCCTTTGTCAGATGACAGGGCATTGACTTTGGAAGCAAGAATGTTTTTTGATGTATTTGAAGTTTGATTGGAAATTGCAAGTGTTAGGACCAGATGGTCTACCTACTATTTGTGTGCTCGAAGAACCAATCACACCATCTCTGACATGAGAGTCCTTACTTGAAGGTGGTGGAGGAACAGTGAAAGCTGGTCGGGGTGCATTCGGAATCTTGTCATAGAGTGTACTAGAATATGTATAAATCAAGTCAAAATATTGGGCATGAGCAGTTACTTGCTCTTCTATGACAACTCCACATTTCACCACATCCTCGGTGATTGATGGCAACAAGGATGTTATAAACCAATCAGCCAAAAGATAATCAGGAACATAAGTCTTAACCATTTGACAACAACACTGCCACTTATGAATATGATCTAATATATGAGTAGCAGTAGTTTGTTTAAAGTTGGTCAGGAGTTCCGTTCCAGTCTCATATCTGATAGGTAACTGGAATTGGGTCAAAAATGTGGTGGCTAAAGTCATAAAGTTGTCGAAAGAAGCTCATGGTAACTCAATGTACCACTTCACAGTTAGACTAGTAAGCATTCTTTGGAAAAGATGAAGTCTAACTAAGCCATCATTCAAGGAGTTTGATGAACACCACAAATGAAAAGTCATGACATGATTTGATGGGTCTTCACTGGGATTTCCATTGAATTTTGGAATGTCAGAAGGTAACTTATGCATAATTACTAGCCACCAAGGTGCATATAAATTGGATCATTAGTGAGCTAGTTTAAATCTAGTAATTCAAGAGTTGCTACAAACAACAAATTTCGATTCAAGTCAGGTTGAGCATACCCAGGATATGATGGAATTGCCTGAGCAATAGGTCTTTGCATACCAACATAGGGAATTTGTATCTGGTAACCTTGATAAGGTGGTTGTTGATAACTAGGTTGAATTTGCGGTTGTCCATAACCAGCAAAGCCTTGTCGACCAGGACCTTGGTAAGCTTGATATTGTCCAAAACTAGGTTGAGCTTGTTGGGCAAGTCCAAATTAGGGTTGGAATTGTTGGAATTGAGGTTGTTGATATTGGGGCTACCAAGGTTGTTGGGGTACAGGTTGTTGAAACTAATATTGCCCCCCAATGTTAGCTTGACCAGGTTGTGAATAAACTATACCATTGTAAGCCTGAGTCACTCCAGGTAAAGGTACACTAACCTAAGGTTGTTGGACCCTAGACACAAGCAGTTTTTATACAACAGCCTAAGAAACTTGGGCCTGCTGACTCCAAACTTATGGTTGGGAGGTAGAAGGACCAGTATGTACAGGTTGAGATACAACCGTTTGAACTTGTGACTGTGATATAGTGGTAACAACAGGTGTAGTAGAAATAGCTGACATGGTTTGCATTGGTTGTGTTGGATACAAAAGCCTTGGTTGAATTGGCATTATTGGCTGCCATTGATAGAGTTGCATTCTAGACTGACTTGAATACGGTGGGATACTACCATATGATGGTCCTCCAAGATATGGAGGATAAGGTGAATAGGCATATTGCTCTCCATATGGTGACAATCCAGTATATAGTGGATACATAGGCCATTGTTGACTAGATTGCCTAGTTTGATATTGATATGCAAGATCAAACTGTTGAGTTCCCATAAATGAAGAACTAGGTAAAATTCTAGTAGAGGACATGGGTGATGACCATGGTGTAGAAGCAAACCCTGAGTGGGTTCCGGATAAATATTGGTAACCAACCAGGACGGATAGTTCACCATATAAATGTGACTCAGGAGTAGTAGAAAACATCGAAGGCGTTGTGACAGAAGATTTTGCCGCAACTGCATCAAATGATAAAGTTTGGGATGTTGACGGTTATTCAGCCATAGTTAACTGACCGATGTCCTAAATAATCAAATGGTACTTGAAAAGAAGAAGGATCGAAAGGAGTAGTAAAATGAGGTGTATGAGGGTAAAGATAAAGCCCTGTTCCAAAATTGAATGGAGTTCCAGGTGTAGTATCTTCTTCAAAATATTCCTCAACAGCAATTAAACCAGGTGGAAGAACTTCACCATAAGGTCCGTAATAGATTTCTGGTGTTGTTAAAGTGGAAGTTTCAGTAGTTACTGATGTTTGAGGGTTAATCGGTTGATTGTCTTCTGGTAACGTAACAACTTCTGAATGTTCAAGTTCAAACTCCAGATGTTCCAGTAAAAGAGCAACAGTTTCAGGGAGAGGTTTCTAAACAACTTCAGGTTCAGAGGTAACTTATTATTGAACTATGATAAGTTTTGGATTAACTTTTGGTTGAACTGATTCAAGTTCAAAAGTAATTTCTTGCTGAGCAACTTCAAGTTGAGGGTCAAATTTTTTGTTGAACAACTTTGGTTACCGTTTCACTAGTGTCAGTTATAGTGTCCTCAGGTAATTGTGAAACTTATTCTTTAGTAACAGGTGTACCAAAAATAGTTGGAGTAACTGGAGTATCAATACTTACCGTAATTGGTGGCTCTAGTAATTCAAATGATGAATCAAGAGTTCTTGATGCACTTGACTCAATTAAACAAGACCGATTTGACCAAATAGGTGTAGCTTCAGGCGCCAAAGGCGGTTTGCTTGCTGTTATTTACGAATGATGGGGTAAGGGTTGATGTTCCTCCACGTTTGTTGAGTAATTTTATTACAAAAAGAAGTAAACAAAAGGGGGTAATCTAGGCAAAAAGGTTTACCAAGCAACTGTGAACTGTAGAATACCTCCCGGCGAACCGAGAAGTACGGGTAGTCAATCTCCCTGAATGCTATTTTCGGTGTATCACAGTGTACAAGGCAGCCGACTCAATTACATAAGGATGGATAGCAACCTAGTGTTGTCCTCCCAAAAATACCCTAAAGTACGTGGAGGCCCAATTGGTATAAGCATTGTCTAATGCAAAAACGCACAGTGAGATCATTCCCATATACTTTACGTATTGTAACACCGCCCTATATACCCGAGGGTACATGGATGAGCTACGATATACTCACGTACGTGGAATGAGGTATCACACTCAGGATGTCTTGCAGACAAGTTAACGTCAGCTGCATTGTTTTACGACAATGGAACATGTCTCTAGCCTATAACCACTAAATGTTTTTCGTTAGGTGACAATGCTCCATTAGGTAAATTAAGGTTAATTTTAAGTTGATCTTGCTTAGGAATTTTCCTTTCAAGTTCACGACATGATGTATTATGAAATTCATAGGAATGTAACTATTATGATAAGCATTCTTTCCATTCAATTTAATAATGAAAATCTTAGCTAATAGGGATAGAGCAATCAGATTTCTTTCAAACACAGAGAAAAGAGCACAATCTAATGCATTTTCCCTAAATTATTCCTATGAGCACACACACACTTTTTCAATGCAAAATGCATGTATTTCTTTTCAATGTGCTTAATGTGAATATGAAAAAAAGGAAACTAATGCACATACAATCAATCAACCCTTTTTGCAAGAACGAAGACTTTACGACAGTTCTTTTTCGAAGGGAAAGAAGACTTTTACAACACTTTCTTTCGAACAAAGATTAATTGACTATAATCTAACTTTGACTATGGATCGATAATGACAAAGAAAAAATTTAAGAAAAATTAATAAACCAAGTCAAAGTAGGGCTAGCAAAGGAGATAAAAAATTATTTTCCGAGACATGACATTCATTGACCAATCAACAAGCAATCAAATGGAAGAAATTTGGCAAAACACTCAATCCAAAGGTGGGAAACTGACCCTAGTGTTGAAAAGTGTGCAACAAGAAATGCTTGTTGAGAATGCAACAAGATGATGGAGCTTAGTGGAAAGGAGTCGCCTTCACTAAGTGGGCCCGCAAGCAAATTATGGCGCAAGGTCTATTTTTGGATCACAGCAGGGATGATCACAGCAGGAGTGACAACAGTAGGAGTTATCACAGTAGGAGTGATCACAGCAGGAGTGATCAGAGTCTATTTTTAGACTGCTAGTCAAAAATAGAAAAGTCAAATATTATTGTCTCATAATAATATTTAGACTATAAATTTTATCTTATCCTCTTGGAGCACTTTAGTTTGAGCTACAGATGTGGCACATGCAGCTGTCAGAAGGAAATACGTTTATTTATGATTTAGTTGAGCTATTGCATGTAGGACTTCAGTTAGAACTCAAGCAGTGAGTTCTGTGGAGTTAGATGAGCAGTTAATGGAGTTGTGTTCAGTTTGACTTAGTTGAACTAGTTGTATTTAGTCTAACTGATCAATAGACTAAGTGATGAGTTGTGTGAATTAGTTATTAATTAATTCACTAATTATTAACTCATAATGCAACTGAAGAATACATCAGTTAACTCAGTGCATGTACAGTTCAGTGGAGACAGGTGTTAGAGGTTGAGATTGCTATCAGTTGTGCATGAGATTGTGCACATGCATGGATTGAGTAATGCCAATGATCTCTGCGTAGTGTGGGCCAATACCAAGTGAAATATAGCTTGTGCTCACGTGATTTACAATGTGGGTGATTTTCACAAGGTAAATAGGAGTTTGGATCAGCCATTCTTATTCATTCTCAGCAGGTATTGTGCAGTAGAGACAGGCAAGTAGTGGAGGAGATTTGGAGATCAGATCTGAGATATATTGTGTGTAACAGGTGGAGATAGTGCTGGATACTTGTGAGGAGTATTGTACTATGTATTGTTACATGTTCTCAATCAATATAATATACAGATAGTTGGGGTTTTTAGCGAGATGCTTTCCCCAGGAAAATACTGTGTTGATATGTGTGATTGATGCTTCTATGTGCGAATGCTATTGTTTCTGATTCTGTAAATTGATGATCAATGTAGAGGAGGTTATGTATTATGCATGTTTTCTGCAATAGTGTATAATCTGGATAATCTCTGTTGAATAAGTGTCATATTATTCAAAATTTCTACATGGTTTCAGAGGTGTTGATCATCAGATCTACTATTCAGGAAGTGTTTACATTCTATTTCTTCAAGCAGAGTCTATAATCAGGCCAGGTAGCCTCTGGATTCATCCTTCTTTTGGAAGGTGAGATATCCGGTGAATGCCCATACAGTCAATCTCTGTACAAGAAATACTTTGTTCTCACGAATTCTAGATCAGAGGCGGTTGAGTTGTTGAGCTGGTGGAATTCGAATTTGCAGCAGTGTTTTCTTGGTGTCAAAGTTGAAATGTCTTTCAACGGATTGCGATTGGAGTATGCCCTTGAGGGCAGCTCGAACTATATTGCATGGAAAGACAAGATGTAGGTGGTATTAGACGATAATGGGTTGAAGGAGTTCATAGATGCAGATGTCCCAAAACCTACTGATGCTGCTCAAGTCAGGGATTGGAAAAAGAAGACAGCAAAGTGTCGAAGGATTCTATTGGAGGGCATGAGGGATCACATTGTGTCTAGCCTCCACGGAAAGGCTTCTCCATATTTGATGTGGAAAATGTTTACAGAATTATTCCAAAGCAAGAGTGACCAGAGGAAGTTGGCGCTCAAGGATAAACTCAGAAACATTAGGTGTGAGAATGAAGACAGTATGCCCCAATATCTCACAAAGTTCACCCAATGCTGGGATGAGCTGGGAAGTGTGGGGATAACTGTTGAGGATGAGGATATTGTGAGTCTAGCACTCCTTGGCCTTCCTAAGAGTTGGCATAGCTACCAGGACTCAGTGAATGGAAGGGAGAAATTGCCAGGATGGGAGAGACTTTGGTCAGATCTTGTGCAAGAGGAGATTAGACGGCGCACCAGAGACAGTTATTCATCTATGCATGATGAGGAGAACTGTGCCTTAGCGAGTAAGGCAAAGAAGGGGAAGGGGAAGGTTTCTCTTTCCGAATCCAATTATTCCAATGATGGGAAGAAGGTTGACAAGTTGAAGGTGCAATGCTTTCATTGTCATGAGTTGGGCCATTATGCTACTAATTGCCCAAAGAAGAAGTCCAAGAAGGGATCTGGGGAAGGATATGAAGGTGAGGCACTTGCTTCACAGTTTGAGTTGGATTTCACACTCTTCGCATGCATGGTTTCATCCATGGTGGGAAGTGGTTGGTTTCTTGACAGTGGAGCTTCTTTCCACATGACCGGTGACAAAAGTTTGTTCATTACTTTGAAGGAGAAAGATCTCTAGATACTCATAGCGATAGGTAATGATGAGAAGTATAGTGTCTCAGGTGTAGGCATGGTTATTTTTTAGAGGGATTATGGAGCTCGACTTACCTTGACCAATGTCAAGTATGTACCAGGACTGAAGAGAAACTTGGTGTCGATCGCAATGTTGGAAGACAGAGGCTGTGATGTAGTCTTCAGTAAGCGAAATGTTTTCCTTAGACACATCATCACTAGATAGGTGAAGCATATTGGTTCACGGGTCAAGAACCTGTATGCTCTTGAGGTTCAAGATGCATGCAGAGCCTTGAGTAGTGAGGCAACTAATGGAGACTTGGTGGTTGAGAGGGAGCATATATTACCTCTCAACATGTAGAGCTAGAAGAAGTCTCAGACGATTGTGGAGGAGCAGCTTGAGGAGGTTGTGGAGCAGCCACAACAAGGGAAGCTGAGAGGATATCGAGTAGAGACATATACTCATGCAGAGACCTCCAGTAGGGGGAAGCTTCGAGCTAGGTGGGCAGAGGGATCGCATGCAGCCATACCTCTAGGTAGGAGGTGGGGTGATGTGGATTGATCGTCCCAAGGAGGAGGGGCAGGATCCTTGAGGTACCCAACCTCTTGGATGAGACCTTGATATGGGAGCCCCCGATGTGTAGTAGCAGGAACTGACTGATTGGATAGAGACAGATGCAGATGGAGCGGCAGAGAGAGCGATAGTGCAGGGAATCCCAGGACAGTGCATAGCATGCAGGCTGCAGCAATGCGAGAGGCACAAGTGTTTTGCACAGTGCTAGGTGGCACAGAGAGGTGTGTAATGGTGCGAGATGCATGGAGATGTTGCAGTAGCATAGATGTCAAAGAGGGAGAACTTGTCAGCAGCAGGTAGAGCTTCAGGATCAGAGTATGTTCCTAACCCAACAGAGTGGTCAGTTGGGAGTGTTTTTTGTTCCAAGAGTTGTTGGAGCAAAGTGGACCGGGTAGATGTGTTGCATGCAGAACATTCCAGAGTTACAAGATCAGGTTTGAGAGGAAGCCTTTCTTTTTGAGAGGGAGTGTTGAAAAGTGTGCAACAAGAAATGCTTGTTGAGAATGCAACAAGATGATGGAGCTTAGTGGAAAGGAGTCGCCTTCACTAAGTGGGCCCGCAGGAAAATTATGGTGCAAGGTCTATTTTTGGATCAAAACAGGGATGATCACAGCAGGAGTGACCACAACAGGAGTGATCACAGTAGGAGTGATCACAGCAGGAGTGATCAGAGTCTATTTTTAGACTACTAGTCAAAAATAGAAAAGTCAAATATTATTGTCTCATAATAATATTTAGACTATAAATTTTATCTTATCCTCTTGGAGCACTTCAGTTTGAGCTACAAATGTGGCACATGCAGCTGTCAGAAGGAAATACGTTTGCTTATGAGTCAGTTGAGCTATTGCATGCAGGACTTCAGTTAGAACTCAAGCAGTGAGTTCTGTGGAGTTAGATTAGCAGTTAATGGAGTTGTGTTCAGTTTGACTTAGTTGAACTAGTTGTATTTAGTCTAACTGATCAATAGACTAAGTGATGAGTTGTGTGAATTAGTTATTAATTAATTCACTAATTATTAACTCATAATGCAACTGAAGAATACATCAGTTAACTCAGTGCATGTACAGTTCAGTGGAGACAGGTGTTAGAGGTTGAGTTTGCTATCAGTTGTGCATGAGATTGTGCACATGCATGGATTGAGTAATGCCAATGATCTCTGCGTAGTGTGGGTCAATACCAAGTGAAATATAGCTTGTGCTCACATGATTTACAATGTGGGTGATTTTCACAAGGTAAATAGGAGTTTGGATCAGCCATTCTTATTCATTCTCAGCAGGTATTGTGCAGTAGAGGTAGGCAAGCAGTGGAGGAGATTTGGAGATCATATCTGAGCTGTATTGTGTGTAACAGGTGGAGATAGTGCTGGATACTTGTGAGGAGTATTGTACTATGTATTGTTACATGTTCTCAATCAATATAATATACAGATAGTTGAGGTTTTTAGTGAGATGCTTTCCTAGGAAAATATTGTGTTGATATGTGTGATTGATGCTTCTATGTGCGCATGTTATTGTTTCTGCTTCTGTAAATTGATGATCAACGTAGAGGAGGTTATGTATTATGCATTTTTTCCACAATAGTATATAATCGGGATAATCTCTATTGAATAAGTGTCATATTATTCAAAATTTCTACACCTAGGAAGATCAATGCAACCCTAAATGGGAGACAATGCGCTTCAGAGCACTGTCCCTAAGCCAAGGGTGCTCTGCAGTGCACTGTGTTTCTCACAAGCCTATGTTGGTGACCAATAAGCCATTTCAAGAGGAAAATTGACACAATTTTTGACAAAAATTCAATGAAATAAAGCTAAAATACAATCAATGAAAACAGGTAGGGTATGCAAGAGTGTCCTAGGAGGTGGTTAAGCTACTAGGAAGGATGATCTTCCCCAGTATGGTCACTAATTTGTTTTGGAGAATTTGGTATCTACGGATAAATATTAATTCCCTAGATAAGTAGCCAAATCTAGAACAATAGTTTAAAGTACTTTAGCCTTTTCCTATAAGAAATAGATAAGACAAAGAGGATGAGAAGACCTACTTGTAGTTTCACTTTCCTCTTGTCTCCTTTGTATCAGTCCTGTCACTCCTTCCCATACTTAATATGCTTGAGAAGTACCTGTAAACATCAACAAAAGACAAAGAACCAATCAAAGCAAAATATCTATTGATTGCAAGTAAATGGAATTAGATATATTCACACATATAAGCATCATATAACAAGATAATCATATTGAAAAAGGTTCAAATAATTTATTTAATAGAAGGAAGAATTACAACCATGAAGTCTGATTCGAAGTCACTCTGACAGCATAACAATACTTGCCTCAAAGTCAATTCTCATAGCAACATTATCTCCTTACAATTCATCAAAGTCCAGCCCCTTGATCACTTAGATGAGTGCTCAATTTATAGGAAGATGGAGGAGGTTATGTCATAAATAGGGGTATTGAATGGCCTTCCTTACTTAGAATTAGTTCCATGGGGGAAAGGATGAGAGGATAGGATGCATCTTAACTCATTCCTCATCCATTTTTGAGCTCACAAGAGTTGATAAGTGAAGGAAACTTCTAGAAGACTCCAAGAGATAAGAATATTCCCCAAACCCTATGTGAATTTCACTCAATCTCGCCCAACGTAGGTCAAATAGGGCCTAAGTGCTCCGAAGAGAACCCTGGCATGGACTTAACTACTCTGCAATGCACCAATACATGGGCCTACCTGTGTTGGTACCTTTAGAGATCATTTCAGGATGTCTTCAAGTCATGAAACTGTCTATGAAGGAGGCATTCAAAAGGTTGACTTGTTTAGGGCATGTAGCAAATTAGGGTTTGATGATCCCTAAAACAATGATCTAGATTATGGGAGTTATATGCCCAAATGGATCTGTAACAATTATCCTATCATTCAAGTTTAATGTATAATGTTATCAATGTCATGGCTTTGGACATATGGTGTGAGACTACAAAATTCGCATCAAATGGACTCCTAAGCATGTCAAACAAGAAAATTTATTTGGAAATCCCACCAAGGTTTGGAGAAGAAACCAAGAAAATCCCAAGGAAAACAAATAAAATTTGTTGAATGCTCCACAAGTTTTAAATAATACAAACGAAAGAGCCCTCAACACTGGAAAGAACGAAGGAACATTGTACACAAGGTTTTAGTCAAATAGATTTGTTTTGAAGAGAATTTTCACCTTGTCAAAAGAAAGTGGAAAAAAAATTGCATATGATATCCTGCCTAGTTCAGAATTGTGTAAGGGAAAGGAAGCCCCTCTCTTGTTTAGAAGTAGGATTTGGAAGTAGGTAGTTATGTTAACTCTAAACTCATCCTTCAAATATCCTTGAAGCTCTTATCGGAATGAATTTGATATCATTTGGAGCATCTCTCTTGTGGACCCATTTGAGTAGTTCATTTAAAGAGTTATGTAGTAGAAAATATATTCTTAAAGCATTGATTGGATCATTGGAGTTTTGTGTGCATCACTGTAGAAGTCAACTTTGGAACATTTGACAAAGCAACCTAATTTAAAGATCTCCTAGAAACCTTAACGAACCTTTGTTGGATCAATCTTTTGAAGATATTTAGGTCTCTTTTGAAGCAACATTCTGAAGTATCTTAGAGACCCTTTGGAGCAACTCTTGAGGGTAATCTTAAGAGAGATTGTAGACACCTAGTGGAATAGACTTTGAATAATTATTGCAATTACCTTTAAGGTATGTCTTTAAAATAATCTCGTGGACGAGATCTTGGAAAGTTTTTGAAGAATGGAATTTTTGGAGAATTGAAGATTGTTGAAAACATCCTTAGAGCATAGTTAAAGATCAACACTTGAAGACATGTTTTGTTGGAGCAATCATAGAATTCTTGCTAAAGTAGACATGAAGTTTTTGTAGAGGTGGATTTTAGAGAACTTTGTAGACCTATATTGGAGACATTTTGCAAAAGTAATTGAAGTTTTGATGAAGTATTGAAATAGTATTCCAGCCACCTTAAAGTATTGACACAAGTAGAAAGGGTTGGAGCCCTAGAGGATTGGAGTCCTCATACAAGGTTGGAGCCTTGTAGGAAAAAAAGCTGGAGTCTAGATTGACCTTGAGGATTGGAGTCTTCTTAAGAGGTTAGAGCCTCTTTGAGACCAAAGTTGGAGCCTTGGAGGAGTTTGAAATTTATTATATAGGTTAGAGCCCAATTGTTTGTAAGAGGATTGGTATCCTCATCATTTTATTAATAAAATTATTTTCTTATTGTAAATCTTATGTTTTGTTTAATTAATAATCTTAATTGGCATAATATAACAATTGTAAATATATAATGATTCACACCCCCCTACTTTCATTGTTTCCAACAAGTGGATTTTACAGAAGGTAGTTTCTTCCTTTTTTTCTTCTGTACATCAATCCATTCGAAGGAGTTACTAGGAACAAATGTAGAGGAGACAATGACTACATTTCCTTGGTGAAATTCGAAACCCAAAGGTTTTTCTACTTTCACTACTTCCTTATGACTATCCAATTTATCTGTTTCATGGAAGTGTTTGTGGTCACTCATTGATGAAGCCAAAACCATGGTTGTATATTATGTGTTTCTCAATGGAAGGATCTAGGCATTTGCATGATGAGATGTCCTCGCATGTGGTTCAGTTGAGTCTGAAGGACTCATTTTTTCTATATATATTCTTTTTGCTGCATATTTTCTAGCTTATGGGATGAAGAGGTATTATCTCCTTTAAGAAATTTTGGATCCTGCCACCCTTGTGACTTATTCTTGGAAACCGGAGGAGAATAGATCCCTTGAGAAGAGGGACAAACATTATGGAGATGATCAGGTTGTAACAAATCATATAGTGAAATACTATATTTTCATATTCCATCAGCTACAAAAAGATAAAGTCATTCCACTGATTTTTTCCAGCTACTCTTTACTAAGATCAATTAAAATACATGTTCGGGAAAATGTCATAATACCCTTCTCAAGCCTTTATGTGTCTACTTTTATGAAATGACTGAGTGAGTTTCCCACATTAGCTAAGATGTTTGAATGTAGAAAATGAAGGGGAATAGCTGAGAGCCTTAACCAAACTAGAGTGACCACAATTTCCATTGAAATAGGGTGTTTTCACTACTACAACACCCTCCAAAATTTCACAACATTCAAATTTGTAGCCTACTTTATCATTGTGTCAAATGTTTCCTTGGTCGTCAGGTGTTGTTTCATGTCGTCCTATATGTTTCAAGTATTCTTGAGTGTTCTCAAATGTAATTACATTGATCACAACAACTATAGTGCATTTCATAATCATAACACCTTTGTAAAACATCACTTTTTGTTCACAATTGCACACACTTCACCGATTTTACTTGGGGAATGTTTGTAAAGTGGAATTTTTATGTTTACTTATCATTGTTCATGTTTGTCAAAGTTTTCTTGATGACTTAATATTTTTTGCACCTCATTTTATGTCTAAACTCATCATATTCACCCCTTTTCACATCTCTCAAACTTAGACAATATTTGGTTTCAAAGCGAACCCATTAAGGAAAAGAGCACATGAGCACACTCTGAATCCTTGGTCAGGAATCATTCATTGGTCAAAAGTGTTCCATGTGCATTCCAACAGTGGAAAACATGCTCCTTAAGCCCTTCCCCCCTCCTTGTTTTGAATTGTGCCCTTCTAGAAGCCAAGTCTTCCTTTGACTGCACTCATTCGACCTAAAGGATTGTGCCCTTCTTTAACGCACCCTAAAGGCCTTAAGAACCACCCTTCAACCTTCCATAATGGACCATGCACCCTCTTGTCCCTTTGAGTGTATAAGCATGCTTCTAAGTCGCGAAGCTTCATTCCTCAACCTTTAGACTTCCACCATGCACCCTCCTAAACCTCTTGAGCACATGAGCGCACCCCAAAGGCCTAAAGCCTCCTCATTTAGTCTTTAGGATTGTGCCTTGCACCCTCCTTCTCTCCCCTGAGCACATAATGCACTTGGGAAGACTGGGGCCTCCTCCTTCATACTTTGGACTTGTGCCATGTGCCTTGACTTGATTTCTTGTTCTTATTGAGCGCATGAGCATATGCTCAAGGCTTGAAGCCTCTCCCCTTCAACATTTCAAAGTGTAACCTTATGCCCAAAAGCTCTCATTTATCTTCCCAAGTGAACTATGAACACATGAACATAAAATCTACTTAAAACATGGTAGAATAGGATAATTTCAAGATGATGGTTGCTTTTCATGAGTGATTGTAGTTATAGGTATTCAAGGAGCATCATGGCAAGCACACATGCAGAAGATTGGATGAAGAAGGAAAACAAAGGCAGCATCAAAGAAAAATGAACACATTGAAATGTTGATGATCAAAGCACACTAAAGTCTCCAAGATCAGATACCCTTTGGAGGGTGAAGGCATCAATCATTAGAAGTTGCACGAAGAACAAACACATGAGTGGAAACCATGTCATCATTGAATAAAGTCCATGTCATTAGTCACTATTAGTGCGAGTCATCAAACATAGTGAAGTTTCACATATTCATCACATGATGATGTGGAAGTTATAATGTAATGATATAATCATTTTAAAGAAAAATACGTGGAAGTCCTAGAGTCATGTATGGAAAAAAGATTCATGGAAGTCCAAAGGACATGTGATACCAAGAGTCATATGTAATTCCCAAATTCATTTTGAATTCCAAAGGTCATTAGGAGTTAGAAGGTCAAGAGTCATGTGTTAAACAATATTTTTTCACACCTCCTGCACTTCCCTGTGTCATACCCCGAAGTGCCCAAAACTTGAAAGCTATGCAGTGTACCCGTCCTGATATGCAGTACAAATCCTCTTTGAAGAAATGATGAAAACAAGCCTTGAGCCTTTCTTGATAAAATGATCTCAAAACCTTAATTTATGGGTCAGCATGACTGACACTGCCTACCCATGTTGATGGCAGGTTGCACCATATTAACCTCGCGCTAGCAGCATGACTTTTACTTGGAGACTCGCGTTGATTCCTAAAAGGAAAATTTCCCCAAAGTGGACAAGAAGCTTTGTGATCTAGAGGCTTCCAGAATGACGAGCTGAATGTTGTTCATTGTGGATGTGGTCGAATTATTCCAATATTACCCTTTTATCTTATCCCTATGAGCTTCCTCCTTGAGATGAGGGCCTTCCCCTATCTTTGGTGAGATCTTAACACCCTCTCACTGCCTATATATTCATCCTCTTCCATTCATAAATGGTTGGTCTTAGATTATTTGCACCCTTATGCTAAGATAGTGCTTACATACTATTCATTTTGGCTTGGAGGAGGAGTGATTGGAGAGCTTGAGCTTGGACTTGGAAATTCACTCAAAGAGGGCTACTAACATCAAGGCCTTGGTTATATGCTTCCTCTTTTTTTCATTAATATATACAACTGTTGGTTCACTTTCCATAAATTCTTGTGTCAATGCTTCATTTATATTAATGATCCTTGATATATTAAGTGGATTATATTCGATTATTCTTGTTGCACTTGTATTCTTTGTTGTGTCTTTGACCTCTTGTGTAGGTATTGAAATGCTATGATCAGTAAGGACTGATCTTGAGGAGAAAACGATCAATATCTTCAACAACAAAGTGCATTATAGTATCAGAACAAGGTAGGTCTCCTTCCTCTTCTCTCATTTCGATTATAATTTAGGAAAATGTCTTGTAGATTGTCTCATTTGTTGCTAGACCCACTCAGTGCGCTAGAGGGATTATCTCTATCCGCGAAGAGGATTTACCTAAAAAACATCATGGGGATGTAAAAGGTCATGCCTCATGTTATAAAAGGATCCTCATTTCTCATGTAAAGGAATTTTAACCTTGGATTATCCCACAAGGCATTAGAGAGATATAGTTAGTAATTTTGGGGAGCAAGTAGTGGCTCTAACACTCCACTATTGGAGCTAGTGATGCTCATTATATTTATGTATCTTGGAACTTTTGCTTAATATCAAAGCCCTTAATGCCAACACATTTTCATGCATGGATTATGGATGTTTCTAAGACTAATGTTTGAATGTTATGATTCATATTTTCTTTCACATGTACTGGAATAATTGAACTATTTCGGTGACTTCAGTGCTTAACTTATTGGAAATGTGTTGTAATGTTTATAACAATTCTCACATCTATGTGAATTTTTCGCTTAATGTTAGATGAACCTTTATCATTAGTGTGTGTCTCCATTAGGGTAGTACTATTACATCTCTCTTAGAGGCTCACTTTCTCCCCTCTCCATAGTGAAAGAACCTTGATACATCTGCAATCAAACATTCAGAAGGCACACTCGCTTGCTCATTCAAAAGCACATGTACGCTTCTCTCTCATGCTAAAAGCTGAATCAAAGACATATCTTTAAGTAAACGATAGTCAGGACGTATTCTAGATGGGACTCCTACACCAAATGGTCTAAGGTCTAATTGGGACCTCATATCAGGGAGATCCCCTATATGTTGGTGGTATCTAGCACCATTAACATTCTGGTGCTAGAAGGAGGAAAGCCAATTTTTTATGATTGATAACTCTACACACTCTAACCTTTCATCTTTTGGAAAAGGTCACAACATTATAAGAACCATTCCAATTCCTATTCCCAAATTAGGAGAGTCTTCTCGACCGGGTATGGAGTTGCCATACGAGGTTACTTATGAACAACTCTGGGCACTTTGACTTATAACCCCTTGATTTACAAAAGCTATCGGTTTACTCTCTATTGCTCAAAATGTCCCACATCATTCGAAGAAGAAAGGAATAACCCATACTAGTGTATTAGTTTCGATTGTGGAAGATTCTGGTTTTTCCACTCTTGAAGAGTTAATGGAATCCTCCAAAGACACAGTGTAGCAAGATCCACTTCCACCCATTAACGAAGGGTATGAGAAAGACACTATTCTTTATGATAGATTTTTTAAGTTCAGCGACGATTTATAAAGTCAAGGAGGAGGATCCTTGGATTTTGAAAAGGAGGAGGAACCTAGAGACGAAGACATGGCCGACCAAGACTTAGATTAGATGGCCCAAGGCTCTCTTTCTCTTCTAGATAATCTTCAGAAGATGCCCAAACATCTGGAAAATTTGTTATCAAAGTTTGATCTAAATAATAAGGCAGAGGTAGAAGATCACATCAACGGTCTCTATATGCATATATCGATGTTGGAAGTAAGGTAAAATGATGTTGCTTGTAATCTTTTTCCTTTTACGTTAGAAGGTAGAGCAGCAACATGGTACCATCATCTAGCTGTCAATTCTGTCCATAATTAGAGGGAGTTTAAAAAATAGTTTTTGGAGAAATTTACTAATGACAAGACTATTGGAAGAGCTCAGAAATAGTAAAATGGGGTAAAAGGAGAAAGTGAAAGATTTTAATCAAAAGTTAAATCACATGTTAAATAAGTTTCCCTTGGGCACACAACCACATGATTCAACTACTATTGTTTATTAACAGTTGCCTTTCCCACTAAAATTTTCTCATTCGTGAAAAGAGATACAAAGGAAACATTGGCATTAAACTTTGCAAAAGAAATTGTCGCTGAGAAAGACTTGGGTGCTATTGGAGTTATTACTAATGATGATGAATCAAAATACTCCAAGGAAACTGTCAGGAAGTCTCAACCTTCTTCAAGTAAGGCTAAAGATAAGGACTTGTAATATATCGAGAGACAATAAAAGCACTTACCAATGAAAATTCAGAATTAAAGAGAAGGTCAAGAAAGACTTCTACTAGTAGTAAGCCCCTCAAGTCTTTCCCGTTTCAAAAGAATAAGAATAAAAACAATGATAATCAACCCACCAAGTCTGTTGATCGAGACTTATTCAAGAAAAAAAAAGTAATACAAATATAAACATAAACACAAATATGTAGTAGAAATAAATCTTCATTTAATTAATATCAAAGAACTGAAAGACGCTTACATACAAAATGGAAATAAACTAGCTCGAGTGATGGTAGCTTGTCTCTAAGAAGAGATGTGGCAACTACATGCCTTTGAACTATGTTATAATGAGGCTCAATAGCCTTTTAATATTGAACAACAAAGGGAAACCCTAAACAACTAAAACCCTAATCGTAGGAGATGGAATGCCAAGAGTTTGTGGGCCCCGTTGGGGTTAGTTGGACAACCAAATTCGCAGGGTCGTAACTTGGTCAGATGATCTTTGTTTGGCACATACGATACTTTATGAGAAAGGTATCTCTGAGTAATACAATATTTGTGGTAGGGCTGCAGACCTAAAAAAAATGCCATTTAGGGGGTCAAAACAACTATGGAAGTTCAGGACCCAAAAAAATATGAAAAATAGTAAATTGTGCTATAATAAAGGAAAATGATGAAACCAACTAGAGGTATAGGTGGCATAAGTAGGTGGCCATCAATATCCACCTAGGTCAATCCTCCAACCTTAGGAAGCAATGGTACTCATTGCATGCAAATCCTCCATGAGGTGAGGAAATTTCTATTGAACCTCATCCCTCGTAAGCTACTTGCCTTGGTGAATGAGTTGGACTACTTTGACAACATGATATAGATGGATCCTCTATTGGTGAGTGTTCTTGATATTTGTGTCCATGATCCTATTATTCATGACATGTTTGATACAACTTGGGTTGAGCTCTGTTGGTGTCAGCAGCTCAAAAATTTCTGATGTGTCCAGTAATGGGGGAAAGTATGGACGCGACTGGTCCACATTGAATACTAGGTGTAGGCCAAGGAATGGTGGAATGTTGAGCACAAAAGAATTATCTCCTACAACCTTAGTGATGGTTCAAGGCCCATATTAGAGCAGGAGAAGCTTGCAGTGGGCCCCAGCGAGGTTCTCCTTCTGCAGATGTAACCAAACTTTTTTGCCTCTATGGAACTTGTGTGGTACCTGATGTTGATCATGACATTGTTTGTACTTAGAATTTGCTTTGTCCAATATGTCATGGACTTGTTGGCGGATGTGATGAATGTGCTCAATTAGGCTGGTAGTTTGTTAGCTTTGGAATGAACATGAGTCAAATTTTTCTAAGTAGCTGCAAGTGGTATTGAAACATTAATGGGGTAGAGTGGTTGGAATCCCAACCCCACCTAAAAGGGGTTGTGGCTAGTTGAGTTGTGGAGAGCTTTGTTGTAGCTGTGTTGGACATAGGGGAGGATTTCATCCCATTTGCATGGATGCTTTGAGTTGTACATGTGTATGATGTGAACAATCATCTTGTTAATGACCTCTATTTGGCCATTAGTTTGGCGGTGGAAGGTCGTGGACTTAGTGAGCTTGATATCCCCAAGGACCAGAGGCTTGTCGAGAATGTACTTAGGAACATGTTATCCCGAGCTTAGATAGTGGACTGTGGGATACCAAAGTATACCCATAATCATTCAAAGAATAGTTTCTTAGTGGCTTTTGTTATGATACTCTTCTTGCAAGCTACCAGAATGACCATCTTAGAGAATATGTCGATGGCCATGAAAATATAGTTGTTGCGATGCTTTGTAGAAGGAATGTTTGACATGTAATCCATAAATATGGATTCCCAGGGTTGGATAGGAGTAGGTAGAGGAGTGTATAGACCTTGCTTCTTGATTGTAGGTTTGGTAATTATGTAGGCAGTGTAGGATCTGATGTACTTCCCAACATCCTATTAAAGGTTTTGCCAATAAAAATATTTTTGTAGCACTACCACTATTTTTTCTACCCCAAAATTTCCAGTGACCCGAATAAAGTGCGCCTCCCAAATCATCTTAGCATGCTCATTTGAAGGAACAAATAAGTGTCCTAGGTGCATAATAGTGTGTCATAGAGGTGAAAGTCTAGAACTTTCTTTCCTTCTAAGAGAATCTAGTATGTGGTGTCTAATTTTGGATCACCCTTGTAAATATGCACCATCTCTAACTCTTGTGTCCATAAGAGTCAAGCACAGTGGTCAACACCATAACTGATGTTCGACTGAGGTAGCCTGCAACATTATTGGTGTTTCCCTTCTTGTACTTAATGCTCAAATGGAACTGTTGTAGACATGTGGACCATTTCTGATGGCGATCATTCAACAAATTGCCTTGTGTTTATATGAATTACAGGGGTCGGTGGTTTGTGGATGACCATTTCCTTACCCAGAATGTAATGCTTCCATTGTCAACATGCCTGCAAAATGTAATACATCTCTTTCTCATAGGTGGGACACTTTCAGGCTGTATTTGAAAGTGTCTCACTATGATATGCCACTCAATGCCCCTACTAGGTAAGAACTGCACCAATAGCATAGTCAGAGGCATCTGTCTCAATTTTAAATGGTCATTGCAGGTCTGGTAATGTGAGCACTGGTGTAGAGCAGAGGCGATGCTTCAACTTGAAAAACACCTTTTGTTATTTTTTGAATCAAAATAAGTTTGATTTCTCTCCACCCTTGGTGACTTGACTCAAAGGCCAAGTGATATGAGAGAATCCCAACATTAACAAGACCTAAAAAGTTGCAAGCTCTGTTAGAGTGGTTGGGGCTGGCCAATCCTGAACGACTTGTATCTTGGTTGGGTCCACATGCACACCTTTCTCATCAATGATGTACCCCAGATATTGGACTTGGGTCATACCAATAACACATTTCTCCAAATTGGCACATAATTTGTGTTGTTGTAGGGTTTGGAGAACCTATCGAATATGGTGTAGGTGCTCTTCCCAAGTCTAGGAGAAGATCAAGATGTCGTCCAAATAAAAGACAATGAAAGAGTTTCTAAAGGGCCATAATATGTCTTCCATCAGCCTCATGAAGGTTGTGATGAAATTCGTCAACTTGAAAGGCATGACTAGCCATTAAAAAATGCCTTCTTGGATTTGAAGGTAGTCTTCTACACATAGGAGGGTTCGATTGGTACCTAGTGATAACTAGACTTCAATTCAATCTTACTGAAATATTTGGCTCCTTTGAGATTGTCTAGAAGGTCATCAATTGGTGGGATTGGATACCTACTCCGAACACTGATCTTATTCAATGCTTGATAGTTAATGCAAAGCCTCGACGTTCCATCCTTCTTCTGTACGAACATGATTGGGCTCCCATAAGGTGATGAACTTGGCCTGATGCTCCCTTTCTGCAACAGCTCTTGAATCTTCCTCTTGATTTCATCATTCTCCAAAACATAGTGTCGATGGATAGGTTTATTGGGTAGTAGTGCACCTGGGGTCATATCGATGAAGTGCTTGTCCTGAGAGTGTAGGGTTAGCCCTGTGGGTGAGGTGAAGATGTCTTTGTGCTCCTCCATGACCTTGTCCATATGTTGTTGCCATGCAGAGGAGCCCTGTCTAGAGACTGTGGATGTGGCCATAATCTTCCTCTTTCTTTGAGGGTGAATCACAAGGAATAAAATTTTCCAGGCCTGGGAAATTATCCTACTACATTGTTTAGTAGAGATCAAACAAAATATAGTAGGCAATGCTACCTCTAGGATCCTGTACAATTTCTGACCCAAAGTAATAATGACAAAATGAGGTCTGGATTCATATATAACATGGCACTTCCATATGTATGGTTAACCTAATAAAACATCATAGATTTACAGAGGGGAAACATTTTCATAATACCTCATCTACAAAGGGCTTAATGGTATAAGGTAGGTGACACTACTGGTTGACACATAGATCTCACCCTTGACGGAGCCACTCGATGGTGTACAGTTGTGGGTGCAACTTTATTGGAAGCTTCAATCTCTTAACGACCTTGGTTGATATTAGGCTCTTCTATTTCACACTATCAACAATGAACTGCATCGACAAACCCTTTACCCACTTCTGCGAGAGGAAGAGGTGCTCCCCCTCCTCTGGATCCATAGATCCTTAGGTTCCACCTTTTGAAGCCGGCTCGTGGCTACCATCACAATGAGTTCTGTGTAAATGATCTACTTTCCCTTTTTGGTTCCCTTATTAGGTTCCATCTCAAAATCAGATCATGCATCCATCTTTGAGTCTTTTAGCTCAGCCACCAGTGCCTACTTTGCATGACATTCATTGATGTTATGACTGGGAGTTTTAGGGAAGTCATGCCACTTGTCGATGTCCTTCTTTGCCTTCCCGTTATTCTTGTCTTCCAACTTCAAGGAGTTGTCCGGAGGGTTCGAAACCTAGCTATTCCCTTTGCTCTATGGCTTGGGGGTGCCTTTTTGTTATAGCTCCAAATCTCACTCTTATGGTTTGTGATGCTGTAATCATGGCCTAGGGCAACCCCTCCTTCCAGACCTGGTCCTAAAATTTAAAAAACAGTGTTTTATCCCTTATATGCGACATTGCCCTGAGTTAAACGCGTGTACACGAGGGTCTGTGTATACCCAACCTGCGTGTATGTATTAAAAAACTTAAAAAAATAAATAATTCCTTATTTTCGGGCGGAGATCGCGGGTTTTACCTGCAGATCACCTGTTAGTGCTCGTGGCCCAACTGTTCCCAACCAAATCCTAACTAAAAAACTACTTTGGAGATGGTATAAAAAGACATCAAAGGGAAGAACTAAGAGAGGGAGAAAAGGAGAGCAAGATTATTATGCTGAGATTTTCCCCTTAGACCAGGTCTGAAGTCCTTGGTGCTTTCTGCACTTCCCCCATTTTGCATAGGAAACCCTTGTTTCCATCTGTATTGGTGATCATTCATCTTTTATATCACCATTGAGTAAGACTTGGAAGGAGCTCTTGTTGGAGGCTTGAGGCTGGAACGAATCCGGGAGGAAGCTTTGCTTGGAGCCTACTGAAGGTGTTTCAGGTGAAATCTTTCCGTTATATGTACTTTACTTGCCTTTATATAAAGAAACATGTCTTGGTTCCCGAAACAATCTTTCTTTGTGCTTATGAGATTCTTGTCTTGAATTCTTATGCAAGTAGTTACTTAAAGATTTTTATAACTAACTTTATAGCATGAAGATGGTTTGTGTATAAGTATTTGTCTATGTACTGCTGTGTTCTTTGATTTGTTTGTTTTACAGGTCAAAGGAGAAGAAGGGAACTCCAAGAAGGGTTTGGACCCTAAAGGCCTTCTCGAACGTAGGACCTTAGGTACGTACCCTCAACATTAGAATTTGCTTACAGTAAAGATAATGGCTGTGTGTGTGTTTCTTTGAATAAGCAATTTTCAGTCTGGTAGAGTCTTAACCCAAAGGACCCTAGGGGTACTTTCCCCTCAACCGGAATTGGCGACTCCACTAGGGAACAACACTCTTGTTGTTCCTAGTTTGGGTAGTCTTCAAGCCAATCAAGGCTCAGCCCCTATGTTTGCTGGCTCTGACTGTCTGATCTGTTCTTGAACTCTAAGCTTTTCCAGTTTTTTCAGTTTGTATTTTTTATTTTTCTTGAAAATCTTCAGATACGCTGTTTTGCTGGATTACAGAAGCGTATATACGCAAGTTTAACTAAGTGAACCCGCGTATACGCAAGTTTCCTCAGTTACAGTCGCGTGTACACGCACTCTGCATATCACTGCAGGCGCGTATATTATATAATTTTCAAGATTTATAAATTTTCTTTTTGCTGAATGTTTGTCTGGTGGTTTGGGTCAGTTTGAAGCAGTCATTTTCCAGTAACAGTCCTCTATTTAACAGGGGGCATCTTGCTCTGAACTCTCTCTAATTATAAGGAGTATTAGTCTTGTTTTCGTTGATTGCAAGCGTCATTGTTTTTTGACACACAAGATTTCTGGTTAAGAATCTTGACTGCTCTGTTTTGGCAGAGTAGCAAGATTGGATTCAATCTTTGTGTCCATTTTGATTTGGTGACCCTTTTGTTTGCTTAACGAAACCATTTTTGTGACCATTTTCTACTTCATTTCGGGAAAGTTGTTTGTTATCACTTTCTTGAGACTTGTCTTTTGATCTTTTGGACTTTCATTGCTGCTTTTGATTGTCAAGAGCGATTTCAAACACATTTATTTTTGTTGGGTTTTCATCATTTGAAAGGTGTCAATTCGCAAAAGTGTTTGGTTGCCTATTCTTCAATCATTAGTGTCAGTATTTTTGAGAGCATTCTTTGAAAAAGACTTCTTTGCTTGTTGTTTGAAAGAAAATCTTTTGAAAGTTTTAAGTTTCGCCTTCTTAAACTTGCTTTTCATTTGATTTCCTTTTTTGCGAAGTGAAAGTGATTTATGTTTATCTTAGAACTTGTTTTTATTGTTTGGACGAAATGATTGGTAGCACATCATATTCTATCTAAGCATTAATGGCAAGACAAATTTGATAAGTGAGCAACTTTCCTTCTTTATTTGCAGAGTAGTCTTAAAATCTTGCATTCACATATAGTTGTTGCATTAGGATAGATTTGCATCCCTTTTTATGCATACATAGCTTTGTTAGCTTTTGTGAGTGTGGAGTTTGAAAAGAAAGCAAAAAACTTTGTTTTATTAGAAGTACCTTTGAACCTCATAGAAATTGCTCTTCATCGAAAACAAAAAGTGCATATCCATGTAGCTAAGTTTTATTAATTTCTTTTTGCATCCAAAAAACACCACAAGTTTCATCGCCATTACCTTGTGACTTAAAGAACAGCCTAATAAAATCAAGCGCTAATTAAAATCCACTAGAACTTTTTGTTTTAGTCAGTTACACCAACAAGTTTAGGATTTTAGGGCCTTGGATTAGGCGAGTGGAGAGTTAACTCTCCAAGGCCACATAAAACGTCAAACGTAAGAGTCTGAGTAATGAGAGAAAATCCAATAGCGTTAGGAAGAACAGGAAAGCTCCGGATCTGGGAGTTAAGCACGAGGGTCTGTGAAGACAGGGAAGAGAGATACCCCCTCTCCTACTTGTCCAAACTTACCTCACGACTGTTCCGCCTGCCTTCTGCGACGAGTTGGTATCCATAGTTGCTTCTCCTAGGGAACTACACAGGTGGCTGTGGAGGGGAATCCTGTAGCACCTGAGGTTGACGTTGTATCACTCTCGACAGTACTACTGGAGGGCACCCTTGCGAAGCTTGGGGGCTTGCACCAGCGCAGGCTGTTGTTAGGAGGTCAGCGTAACTTCCTCTGTTACCTTCGCTGATAGGGCTGGGCCGTCATTATCCCAGACTATCTTCGGAAGGCCCCTGACTCCACTTTCTTGTATTTTGGTGTCCGATCCTCACCACCCGGAGCAGAAATACTTGGAAGTTGTTTGACTGGATGTATCTTTAGGGACTTTATAGTGAGTGCTCTTTGCTCCTTGTATATAGTTGGCTTTAGGTATTTTTGTCTAGTCACCTTTGGACTTTGTGGTCTGAGTGACTGGCTTTCCACTCTACCTATCTTGAAAGGCTTTTGGTCGTTCTTTCAGAAGTTATGGAGTTGCCTCCTCAAGGGCAAAGGTTTTGGTTGCTTACCCATATTCTTTGAAGAGTTATTTCTATATTCCCGCAAGGGAAAGGGTCTTTGGATCAGTTAGATATGGCTAATATTCATGTGGAAACCAACCAAGGTACCCTCCCAAAAGGGGATCCTTGTGATTTTCCTTTCTTTGGAAACGTTGGTACTCCCTTGATGGCCACTTTGAATATTCCTGGGTTGAATGTTGGACTACCCGTTTGGCTGTGGTCCACTCTGAATATTCCAAATGCTCTTGAAGCCTCTCAGTTGATTGCTTTATTTCAAGGGCATCACATGGGTGCTAATTGTTCATCTTCTTTCAAAGAGAAATTTGGGATTCCTTCTTCACCTCCTTCTTGTAACAAGAAATATAAAAAGAGGAGAAAGAGGAAGTCAAAGAAGAAGAATAATTCTAGCACTTCATCTTCAACCTCTGCGAGTCATGTTGGAGATGAGTCTTCAGCCGCTGCAAGTCATGCTGGGGGCATGAGTCTAGTCATTGCAGGTCACACTAGCACTTCATCCTCAACCTCTGCCAGTCATGTTGGAGATGAGTCTTCAGCCATGGCAAGTCATGCTGGGGGCATGAGTCTAGTCACTGCGAGTCATACTAGCAAAGAGTCACCGACCTCTGCAAGTCATGTTCAGGACTCTCCGCAAACCACTGCTAGTCATGTTGGCGGAATGGAGGTTGATAAGAAACCCAGACGTAGAAGTTTTAAACCTAAGTTCCCTTGTAAGATATGCAAGGGAGACAATCTTACTCATTTATGCCCTGGTATTCCAGAGGTTCAAAGGATATGGTCTGAGTCTGAAAGTACTTCTACTCCTAAACCTGATATGGTTTCTCATCAATCCCATCAACCATCGGTTGAAAATGTGGTAGGGCCAGTGCAATCGCTGGCCGATTATACTCCTCTTTTGGGGGGTGAAGTGCCTAACAAAAGAGTTTGTTTGATCTCTAGTACAGAGTCTTCTAGTATAGGGGGCATTCCGGTTTCTTCGAATGTTCCCCCTCCAAGTGCTAAGAGTGTTTCCTTTGATTGGGATAGCCTTGTTGAGCCTCGTCTTCCTTCCGCTGCACCTTTTCAAATAAAGGTCAGGGTTAATTCCACAAATGTCTATCGATGTATGGTGGATGAAGGATCCTCTGCAAGTATTATATCCTCTTTGACTTGGAAAGCTTTGGGTTCCCCAAAGTTGTTGACAGCTCAGAGTCAGTTGTTAGCCTATGATAGAAGGCCTGGTGAATCTATGGGTGTTCTTCCTCAAGTGCCTATCACTTTAGGTGGGAAGACTGTTTTAATCGATATGATGGTGGTTGATAGCCCTTTAGACTTTAATATGCTACTTGGGCGTGATTATGTCTATGCTATGAATGTTGTGGTGTCTTCACTCTTTCGAGTAATGTGCTTTCCTCATAACGAGAATATTGTCACGATCGATCAGCGTGCATCTGATAATCACCACCCTAATTCGACTTTACTGTAGAATGCCCCTTGGTTTGTTCCAAGTGTTCAAGTAGACTCTACCCCGCCACGGGTGAATTATGTGGCATTGAGTCCTCAATGTTCAATTGCTTCTGAGAAGGATCCTTTGACTTATTATTCTCCTTCTTGGGACTTGCTCCCGGCAGTTGACCGAGAGATTCATCCTATAGGGACATGGGACCCTTTAATTCCCTCTTTTGATCCTTGTAGTTCTCATGATTTCTTAGAACTTGTTTTTCCTCCACAGGAGGAACTCTTTGAAGCCATGAGTTATGACTACCAAAGGAGTCCTTGGTCCGATCCCTGCAAGGGGTTTGTCCAGAAGAACTATTATGCGTAAGCTGCAAGGTTGCGTGGTCCCCTGTACCATATTGTACATATGAGGTACGCATTTTCAAGTTTTGTATTCTATAACACAAAGATTTTATATGAAGTTTATATGTGGGATGTATTAACTTCATGTCTAGTGTTCCTATTTATTTTTACAATACTTGGAAGATTTCTCTTTTGGAAGTTTATGGTTGGTCCGTTTTGACAGGTATTGGTTCTCGAAACTGGCATATTGGTTAGGTTTTTCCACCTGCATTGTGCATTTATCAGTTTCCTTTCCCATTTTGCCTTAGGATCGACCCCACCAAGTTATGGTGCCGAACCTTCTCATTGTTTAGAAGTATCATGACTTGTGTGGTAGAGCCTACCTTATCATGGGTGCCCTAGTTAGTACCTTTTTGTCGCTTGGCACTCATGCTGATTTTTCATCCCTAGGCTTGGGAGTCCTCTGTAGACCCGCCATGACTTATGCGTTGAAGACTCATTCCTCTTAGCTTCTCCGCTTTGTTCTGGCCTTATACCCTAGAGGCTCCTTTGTGTTGAGTTGTACTACTGCATTGCATGTTGACCACCTGCACCTTTTGGCCTAGAGCCGGCTTCACTTGGACTCATGTTTAAGCCAACTTTTGACCATGATGTCTGTAAAATGAACCTTGCATACCTTTGACTTCTGCAGCTTGACATACCCTGATCCGTGGAAGGAACATACCTTTGAGTGTCACTGACCAGTTTTCACCTCCCTGCATTGAGCATAGGAACGTTCCCTTCCCATGAACTAGATGATTTGTTTCACCGACACTCGTTCTTTTCACTGTACCATAGCATTCTTTTATTCTTTTTCTGGCTTAACAGAAAAAGACAAAAAAATAAATATTCCAAAAAAGAGCGGGAACAGGGACATTATTTCCATTTATTGTTGGCAGCTAGAGTCAGTCGTGTCGCCCTTGAACAAAGCACTCAAAACAAAGTCTCCTCCACATGGGTGGGATTTAGTTTGACTTAGGTATGCTATAACCTTGTTATTGAGTCAGTTCTCCCCCGATTGGTTATCTCTTCCAATCATATGGAGGGTTCGTTCGTGCCTCCTGCATGGCGAACTTATACAGAATCATCATATGCTGCCACATAGTCACATTGAGTCGTGCTTTTGTTCAAGGGAAGTTAGCCTGAGTCGGCCTCTCTGCGGTGTCTCTTGACTAATTTTTCAGTCGGCCATCCCTGGTTGTTGGTATCATGTCTATCATCACATCAGCTATATTGGTCCTTTACTCGTGCTGGTTTGAGAAGGTCCCCATTGACTTCTTGCTGGGGGGTCTTGTCCTTATCGACGACGACACCTTGCTCTGAGGATAGGCCTAGAGCCGCACCCTGGCCCTATTTTCATTATTGATAGGTCACCTTGTGCTCAGCATCGATCAGTATCATGGGTCTTTGACTGAGTGGTTTCCCTTGTGTTCGACATCATCCTACATTATCACACATTGGGATTCGTGCAGTACCTTGGTTTCCATTTGACCCTATTGGTGGATACCTCTCCTCCGTGTCAGCTTTCATTATTGGTTGGTTCAGAGGGTTTCTGCCGTGCGCTAGCCACATCTTGTGTACGCCGGAAACGTACTTCGGTTGGGTTACTACATCTTTTTCGTCCGATTCCTTCCACATTATTGGCTTACGGGTTACACTCGCGCTAGATTGATGGAGGATGCCTTAATGCCTTCCTTCTAGTGGATCTTTCCCTATCGACTCCGACTCATTGCTCTGGGGCAAAGATCTAGAGTCCATTTGGCAGTACCTTGGGGTTTGCAGTCATTAGTGGCAGATCCTTCGCTATCGACAGTGGGAAACCATCATTTTCTCCTGATCGATAGATTCTTAGAGGTGTTCGACTTCAGCTCATCTATTCACACTTGTTAGATTGTACTGGGTACCTTGACGCTCATTATCATTATCGGTGAGTAGTCTCGCGTTTGTTAACGGTATACATCAATGACCGGTAATCAAACGATTTCTCACATGGTCAACTTCAGATCATTTATTCCCATGGTGTAGAAATGTACCACGGCGATCGGTGAAGACCTCAGGTTGTATCAACATTCATTGGTTCACTTGACAGTTGCTTCTGTTGCTGCTAGTTGATACCACTCCACCTTATATGTTGCAGTCAGTCATGGCGACATTCTATATGCTGGCACCTGAGTTTTCAGTGTAGTACCATCCTATTCCATCATGTTTAGTTGGTACCTTTTGGGATCAGTCTTTGATATCAGTGATCTGTTGCATCTTTCAGCATCATTGACACTCTTATATGTGATATTCAGACATGTACTTGCTCCTTATGATCATATGATCCATTATGTATCTTCCAGTCATTTATACTTGTATACATAGTGGATCCGCTTGTACTTGATATGCAGACATGCTTTACTTATTCTGAGCATGGGTATGCCTGCCTTAGACAGTGTTTTTTTCTAATCTCCTTTTGGTGGCTTGGCAGGCTGAATTCTGGTGAAGTCCTCCTCGGTTTCTCGACAGACTTCCTTTCCATGTACTTACATAATATATTTCGTCCATCATGTTCCCCTTCTGACCTCATATATTAGGGGGCATCTGTTATAGCTCCAAATCTCACTCTTATGGTTTGTGATGCTGCACTCATGGCCTAGGGCAACCCCTCCTTCCAGACCTGGTCCTAAAATTTAAAAAACAGTGTTTTATCCCTTATACGTGACATTGTCCTGAGTTAAACGCGTGTACACGCGGGTCTGTGTATACCCAACCCGCGTGTATGTATTAAAACACTTAAAAAAATAAATAATTCCTTATTTTCGGGTGAAGATCGCGGGTTTTACCTGCTGATCACCTGTTAGTGCCCGTGGCCCAACTGTTCCCAACCAACTCCTAACTAAAAAACTACTTTGGAGATGGTATAAAAAGACATCAAAGGGAAGGGCTAAGAGAGGGAGAAAAGGAGAGCAAGATTATTATGCTGAGATTGTCCCCTTAGACCCGGTCTGAAGTCCTTGGTGCTTTCTGCACTTCCCCCATTTTGCATAGGAAACCCTTGTTTCCATGTGTATTGGTGATCATTCATATTTTATATCACCATTGAGTAAGACTTGGAAGGAGTTCTTGTTGGAGGCTTGAGGCTGGAACGAATCCGGGAGGAAGCTTTGCTTGGAGCCTGTTGAAGGTGTTTCGGGTGAAATCTTTCCGTTATATGTACTTTACTTGCCTTTATATAAAGAAACACGTCTTGGTTCCCGAAACAATCTTTCTTTGTGCTTATGAGATTCTTGTATTGAATTCTTATGCAAGTAGTTACTTAAAGATTTTTATAACTAACTTTATAGCATGAAGATGGTTTGTGTATAAGTATTTGTCTATGTACTGCTGTGTTCTTTGATTTGTTTGTTTTACAGGTCAAAGGAGAAGAAGGGAACTCCAAGAAGGGTTTGGACCCTAAAGGCCTTCTCGAACGTAGGACCTTAGGTACGTACCCTCAAAATTAGAATTTGCTTACAGTAAAGATAATGGCTCTGTGTGTTTTTCTTTGAATAAGTAATTTTCAGTCTGGTAGAGTCTTAACCCAAATGACCCTAGGGGTACTTTCCGCTCAACCAGAATTGGCGACTCCACTGGGGAACAACACTCTTGTTGTTCCTAGTTTGGGTAGTCTTCAAGCCAATCAAGGCTCAGCCCCTATGTTTGCTGGCTCTGACTATCTGATATGTTCTTTAACTCTAAGCTTTTCCAGTTTTTTCAGTCTGTATTTTTTATTTTTCTTGAAAATCTTCAGATACGCTGTTTTGCTGGATTACAGAAGCATATATATGCAAGTTTAACTAAGTGAACCCGCGTATACGTAGGTTTACTCAGTTACAGTCTCTTGTACACGCACTCTGCATATCACTGCAGGCACGTATATTATATAATTTTCAAGATTTATAAATTTTCTTTTTGCTGAATGTTTGTCTGGTGGTTTGGGTCAGTTTGAAGCAGTCATTTTCTAGTAACAGTCCTCTGTTTAACAGGGGGCATCTTGTTCTAAACTCTCTCTAATTATAAGGAGTATTAGTCTTGTTTTCGTTGATTGCAAGCGTCATTGTTTTTTGACACACAAGATTTCTGGTTAAGAATCTTGACTGCTCTGTTTTGGCAGAGTAGGAAGATTGGATTCAATCTTTGTGTTCATTTTGATTTGGTGACCCTTTTGTTTGCTTAACGAAACCATTTTTGTGACCATTTGCTCCTTCGTTTCGGGAAAGTTGTTTGTTATCACTTTCTTGAGACTTGTCTTTTGATCTTTTGGACTTTCATTGCTGCTTTTGATTGTCAAGAGCGATTTCAAACACATTTATTTTTGTTGGGTTTTCATCATTTGAAAGGTGTCAATTCGCAAAAGTGTTTGGTTGCCTATTCTTCAATCATTAGTGTCAGTATTTTTGAGAGCATTCTTTGAAAAAGACTTCTTTGCTTGTTGTTTGAAAGAAAATCTTTTGAAAGTTTTAAGTTTCGCCTTCTTAAACTTGCTTTTCATTTGATTTCGTTTTTTGCGAGGTGAAAGTGCTTTATGTTTATCTTAGAACTTGTTTTTATTGTTTGGACGAAATGATTGGTAGCACATCATATTCTATCTAAGCATTTTAGTGGCAAGACAAATTTGATAAGTGAGCAACTTTCCTTCTTTGTTTGCAGAGTAGTCTTAAAATCTTGCATTCACATATAGTTGTTGCATTAGGATAGATTTGCATCCCTTTTTATGCATACATAGCTTTGTTAGCTTTTGTGAGTGTGGAGTTTGAAAAGAAAGCAAAAAACTTTGTTTTATTAGAAGTACCTCTGAACCTCATAGAAATTGCTCTTCATCGAAAACAAAAAGTGCATATGCATGTAGCTAAGTTTTATTAATTTCTTTTTGCGTCCAAAAAACACCACAAGTTTCATCGCCATTACCTTGTGACTTAAAGAACAGCCTAATAAAATCAAGCGCTAATTAAAATCCACTAGAACTTTTTGTTTTAGTCAGTTACACCAACAAGTTTAGGATTTTAGGGCCTTGGATTAGGCGAGTGGAGAGTTAACTCTCCAAGGCCACATAAAACGTCAAACGTAAGAGTCTGAGTAATGAGAGAAAATCCAATAGCGTTAGGAAGACCAGGAAAGCTCCGGATCTGGGAGTTAAGCACGAGGGTCTGTGAAGACAGGGAAGAGAGATACCCCCTCTCCTACTTGTCCGAACTTACCTCACAACTGTTCCGCCTGGCTTCTGCGACGAGTTGGTATCCATAGTTGCTTCTCCTAGGGAACTACATAGGTGGCTACGGAGGGGAATCCCGTAGAACCTGAGGTTGACGTTGTATCACTCTCGACAGTACTACTGGAGGGCACCCTTGCGAAGCTTGGGGGCTTGCACTGGCGCAGGCTGTTGTTAGGAGGTCAGCGTAACTTCCTTTGTTACCTTCGCTGATAGGGCTGGGCTGTCATTATCCCAGACTATCTTCGGAAGGCCCCTGACTCCACTTTCTTGTATTTTGGTGTCCGGTCCTCACCACCCGAAGCGGAAATACTTGGAAGTTGTTTGACTGGCTGTATCTTTAGGGACTTTATAGTGAGTGCTCTTTGCTCCTTGTATATAGTTGGCTTTAGGTATTTTTGTCTAGTCACCTTTGGACTTTGTGGTCTGAGTGACTGGCTTTCCACTCTACCGATCTTGAAAGGCTTTTGGTCGTTCTTTCAGAAGTTGTGGAGTTGCCTCCTCAAGGGCAAAGGTTTTTGTTGCTTACCCATATTCTTTGAAGAGTTATTTCTATATTCCCGCAAGGGAAAGGGTCTTTGGATCAGTTAGATATGGCTAATATTCATGTGGAAACCAACCAAGGTACCCTCCCAAAAGGGGATCCTTGTGATTTTCCTTTCTTTGGAAACGTTGGTACTCCCTTGATGGCCACTTTGAATATTCCTGGGTTGAATGTTGGACTACCCGTTTGGGTGTGGTCCACTCCGAATATTCCAAATGCTCTTGAAGCCTCTCAGTTGATTGCTTTATTTCAAGGGCATCACATGGGTGCTAATTGTTCATCTTCTTTCAAAGAGAAATCTGGAATTCCTTCTTCGCCTCCTTCTTGAAACAAGAAATCTAAAAAGAGGAGAAAGAGGAAGTCAAACAAGAAGAATAATTCTAGCACTTCATCTTCAACCTCTGCGAGTCATGTTGGAGATGAGTCTTCAGCCGCTGCAAGTCATGCTGGGGGCATGAGTCTAGTCACTGCAGGTCACACTAGCACTTCATCCTCAACCTCTGCCAGTCATGTTGGAGATGAGTCTTCAGCCACTGCAAGTAATGCTGGGGGCATGAGTCTAGTCACTGCAAGTCATACTAGCAAAGAGTCACCGACCTCTGCAAGTCATGTTTAGGACTCTCCGCAAACCACTGCTAGTCATGTTGGTGGAATGGAGGTTGATAAGAAACCTGGACGTAGAAGTTTTAAACCTAAGTTCCCTTGTAAGATATGCAAGGGAGACCATCTTACTCATTTATGCCCTGGTATTCCAGAGGTTCAAAGGATATGGCTTGAGTCTGAAATTACTTCTACTCCTAAACCTGATATGGTTTCTCATCAATCCCATCAACCATCGGTTGAAAATGTGGTAGGGCCAGTGCAATCGCTGGCCGATTACACTCCTCTTTTGGGGGGTGAAGTGCCTAACAAAAGAGTTTGTTTGATCTCTAGTACAGAGTCTTCTAGTATAGGGGGCATTCCGGTTTCTTCGAATGTTCCCCCTCCAAGTGCTAAGAGTGTTTCCTTTGATTGGGATAGCCTTGTTGAGCCTCGTCTTCCTTTCGCTGCACCTTTTCAAATAAAGGTCAGGGTTAATTCCACAAATGTCTATCGATGTATGGTGGATGAAGGATCCTCTGCAAGTATTATATCCTCTTTGACTTGGAAAGCTTTGGGTTCCCCAAAGTTGTTGACAGCTCAGAGTCAGTTGTTAGCCTATGATAGAAGGCCTGGTGAATCTATGGGTGTTCTTCCTCAAGTGCCTATCACTTTAGGTGGGAAGACTGTTTTAATCGATATGATGGTGGTTGATAGCCCTTTAGACTTTAATATGCTACTTGGGCGTGATTATGTCTATGCTATGAATGCTGTGGTGTCTTCACTCTTTCGAGTAATGTGCTTTCCTCATAACGGGAATATTGTCACTATCGATCAGCTTGCATCTGATAATCACCACCCTAATTCGACTTTACTGCAGAATGCCCCTTGGTTTGTTCCAAGTGTTCAAGTAGACTCTACCCCGCCACGGGTGAATTATGTGGCATTGAGTCCTCAATGTTCAATTGCTTCTAAGAAGGATCCTTTGACTTATTATTCTCCTTCTTGGGACTTGGTCCCGACAGTTGACCGAGAGATTCATCCTATAGGGACATGGGACCCTTTAATTCCCTCTTTTGATCCTTGTAGTTCTCATGATTTCTTAGAACTTGTTTTTCCTTCACAGGAGGAACTCTTTGAAGCCATGAGTTATGACTACCAAAGGAGTCCTTGGTCCGATCCCTGCAAGGGGTTTGTCCAGAAGAACTATTATGCGTAAGCTGCAAGGCTGCGTGGTCCCCTGTACCATATTGTACATATGAGGTACGCATTTTCAAGTTTTGTATTCTATAACACAAAGATTTTATATGAAGTTTATATGTGGGATGTATTAACTTCGTGTCTAGTGTTCCTATTTATGTTTACAGAACTTGGAAGATTTCTCTTTTGGAAGTTTATGGTTGGTTCGTTCTGACAGGTATTGGTTCTCGAAACTGGCATATAGGTTAGGTTTTTCCACCTGCATTGTGCATTTATCAGTTTCCTTTCCCATTTTGCCTTAGGATCGACCCCACCAAGTTATGGTGCAGAACCTTCTCATTGCTTAGAAGTATCATGACTTGTGTGGTAGAGCCTACCTTATCATGGGTGCCCTAGTTAGTACCTTTTTGTCGCTTGGCACTCATGCTGATTTTTCATCCCTAGGCTCGGGAGTCCTTTGTAGTCCCGCCATGACTTATGCGTTGAAGACTCATTCCTCTTAGCTTCTCCGCTTTTTACTGGCCTTATACCCTAGAGGCTCCTTTGTGTTGAGTTGTACTACTGCATTGCATGTTGACCACCTGCACCTTTTGGCCTAGAGCCGGCTTCACTTGGACTCGTGTTTAAGCCAACTTTTGACCATGACGTCTGCAAAATCAACCTTGCATACCTTTGACTTCTGCAGCTTGACATACCCTGATCCGTGGAAGGAACATACCTTTGAGTGTCACTGACCAGTTTTCACCTCCCTGCATTGAGCATAGGAACGTTCCCTTCCCAGGAACTAGATCATCTGTTTCACCGACACTCGTTCTTTCACTGTACCATAGCATTCTTTTATTATTTTTCCGGCTTAACAGAAAAAGACAAAAAAATTAAATATTCCAAAAAAGAGCGGGAACAGGGACATTATTTCCATTTATTGTTGGCAGCTAGAGTCAGTCGTGTCGCCCTTGAACAAAGCACTCAAAACAAAGTCTCCTCCGCATGGGTGGGATTTAGTTTGACTTAGGTATGCCATAACCTTGTTATTGAGTCAGTTCTCCCCCGATTGGTTATCTCTTCCAATCATATGGAGGGTTCGTTCGTGCCTCCTGCATGGCGAACTTATACAGAGTCATCATATGCTGCCACATAGTCACATTGAGTCGTGCTTTTGTTCAAGGGAAGTTAGCCTGAGTCGGCCTCTCTGCGGTGTCTCTTGACTCATTTTTCAGTCGGCCATCCCTGGTTGTCGGTATCATGTCTATCATCACATCAGCTATATTGGTCCTTTACTCGTGCTGGTTTGAGAAGGTCCCCATTGACTTCTTGCTGGCGGGTCTTGTCCTTATCGACGACGACACCTTGCTCTGAGGACAGGCCTAGAGCCGCACCCTGGCCCTATTTTCATTATTGATAGGTCACCTTGTGCTCAGCATCGATCAGTATCATGGGTCTTTGACTGAGTGGTTTCCCTTGTGTTCGACATCAGCATACATTATCACACATTGGGATTCGTGCAGTACCTTGGTTTCCATTTGACCCTATTGGTGGATACCTCGCCTCTGTGTCAGCTTTCATTATTGGTTGGTTCAGAGGGTTTCTGCCGTGCGCTAGCCACATCTTGTGTACGCCGGAAACGTACTTCGGTTGGGTTACTACATCTTTTTCGTCCGATTCCTTCCACATTATTGGCCTACGGGTTACACTCGCGCTAGATTGATGGAGGATGCCTTAATGCCTTCCTTCTAGTGGATCTTTCCCTATCGACTCTGACTCATTGCTCTGGGCAAAGATCTAGAGTCCATTTGGCAGTACCTTGGGGTTTGCAGTCATTAGTGGCAGATCCTTCGCTATCGACAGTGGGAAACCATCATTGTCTCCTGATCGATAGATTCTTACAGGTGTTCGACTTCAGCTCATCTATTCACACTTGTTAGATTGTACTGGGTACCTTGACGCTCATTATCATTATCGGTGAGTAGTCTCGCGTTTGTTAATGGTATACATCAATGACCGGTAATCAAACGATTTCTCACATGGTCGACTTCAGATCATTTATTCCCATGGTGTAGAAATGTACCACGGCGGTCGGTGAAGACCTCAGGTTGTATCAGCATTCATTGGTTCACTTGACAGTTGCTTCTGTTGCTGCTAGTTGATACCACTCCACCTTATATGTTGCAGTCAGTCATGGCGACATTTTATATGCTGGCACCTGAGTTTGCAGTGTAGTACCATCCTATTCCATCATGTTCAGTTGGTACCTTTTGGGATCAGTCTTTGATATCAGTGATCCGTTGCATCTTTCAGCATCATTGACAGTCTTATATGTGATATTCAGACATGTACTTGCTCCTTATGATCAGATGATCCATTATGTATCTTCCAGTCATTTATACTTGTATACTTAGTGGATCCGCTTGTACTTGATATGCGGACATGCTTTACTTATTCTGAGCATGGGTATGCCCGCCTCAGACAGTGTTTCTTTCTGATCTCCTTTTGGTGGCTTGGCAGGCTGAATTCTGGTGAAGTCCTCCTCGGTTTCTCGACAGACTTCCTTTCCATGTACTTACATAATATATTTCGGCCATCATGTTCCCCTTCTGACCTCATATATTAGGGGGCATCTGTTATAGCTCCAAATCTCACTCTTATGGTTTGTGATGCTGCACTCATGGCCTAGGGCAACCCCTCCTTCCAGACCTGGTCCTAAAATTTAAAAAACAGTGTTTTATCCCTTATACGCGACATTGCCCTGAGTTAAAAGCGTGTACACGCGGGTCTGTGTATACCCAACCCGCGTGTATGTATTAAAACACTTAAAAAAATAAATAATTCCTTATTTTTGGGCGGAGATCGCGGGTTTTCCCTGCTGATCACCTGTTAGTGCCCGTGGCCCAACTGTTCCCAACCAACTCCTAACTAAAAAACTACTTTGGAGATGGTATAAAAAGACATCAAAGGGAAGGCCTAAGAGAGGGAGAAAAGGAGAGCAAGATTATTATGCTGAGATTTTCCCCTTAGACCAGGTCTGAAGTCCTTGGTGCTTTCTGCACTTCCCCCATTTTGCATAGGAAACCCTTGTTTCCATGTGTATTGGTGATCATTCATCTTTTATATCACCATTGAGTAAGACTTGGAAGGAGCTCTTGTTGGAGGCTTGAGGCTGGAACGAATCCGGGAGGAAGCTTTGCTTGGAGCCTGCTGAAGGTGTTTCAGGTGAAATCTTTCCGTTATATGTACTTTACTTGCCTTTATATAAAGAAACACGTCTTGGTTCCCGAAACAATCTTTCTTTGTGCTTATGAGATTCTTGTCTTGAATTCTTATGCAAGTAGTTACTTAAAGATTTTTATAACTAACTTTATAGCATGAAGATGGTTTGTGTATAAGTATTTGTCTATGTACTGCTGTGTTCTTTGATTTGTTTGTTTTACAGGTCAAAGGAGAAGAAGGGAACTCCAAGAAGGGTTTGGACCCTAAAGGCCTTCTCGAACGTAGGACCTTAGGTACGTACCCTCAACATTAGAATTTGCTTACAGTAAAGATAATGGCTGTGTGTGTGTTTCTTTGAATAAGCAATTTTCAGTCTGGTAGAGTCTTAACCCAAAGGACCCTAGGGGTACTTTCCCCTCAACCAGAATTGGCGACTCCACTAGGGAACAACACTCTTGTTGTTCCTAGTTTGGGTAGTCTTCAAGCCAATCAAGGCTCAGCCCCTCTGTTTGCTGGCTCTGACTGTCTGATCTGTTCTTGAACTCTAAGCTTTTCCAGTTTTTTCAGTCTGTATTTTTTATTTTTCTTGAAAATCTTCAGATACGTTGTTTTGCTGGATTACAGAAGCGTATATACGCAAGTTTAACTAAGTGAACCCGCATATACGCAGGTTTCCTCAGTTACAGTCGCGTGTACACGCACTCTGCATATCACTGCAGCCACGTATATTATATAATTTTCATGATTTATAAATTTTCTTTTTGCTGAATGTTTGTCTGGTGGTTTGGGTCAGTTTGAAGAAGTCATTTTCCAGTAACAGTCCTCTGTTTAACAAGGGGCATCTTGTTCTGAACTCTCTCTAATTATAAGGAGTATTAGTCTTGTTTTCGTTGATTGCAAGCGTCATTATTTTTTGACACACAAGATTTCTGGTTAAGAATCTTGACTGCTCTGTTTTGGCAGAGTAGGAAGATTGGATTCAATCTTTGTGTTCATTTTGATTTGGTGACCCTTTTGTTTGCTTAACGAAACCATTTTTGTGACCATTTGCTCCTTCTTTTTGGGAAAGTTGGTTGTTATCACTTTCTTGAGACTTGTCTTTTGATCTTTTGGACTTTCATTGCTGCTTTTGATTGTCAAGAGCGATTTCAAACACATTTATTTTTGTTGGGTTTTCATCATTTGAAAGGTGTCAATTCGCAAAAGTGTTTGGTTGCCTATTCTTCAATCATTAGTGTCAGTATTTTTGAGAGCATTCTTTGAAAAAGACTTCTTTGCTTGTTGTTTGAAAGAAAATATTTTGAAATTTTTAAGTTTCGCCTTCTTAAACTTGCTTTTCATTTGATTTCCTTTTTTGCGAAGTGAAAGTGCTTTATGTTTATCTTAGAACTTGTTTTTATTGTTTGGACGAAATGATTGGTAGCACATCATATTCTATCTAAGCATTTTAGTGGCAAGACAAATTTGATAAGTGAGCAACTTTCCTTCTTTGTTTGCAGAGTAGTCTTAAAATCTTGCATTCACATATAGTTGTTGCATTAGGATAGATTTTCATCCCTTTTTATGCATACATAGCTTTGTTATCTTTTGTGAGTGTGGAGTTTGAAAAGAAAGCAAAAAACTTTGTTTTATTAGAAGTACCTCTGAACCTCATAGAAATTTCTCTTCATCGAAAACAAAAAGTGCGTATGCATATAGCTAAGTTTTATTAATTTATTTTTGCGTCCAAAAAACACCACAAGTTTCATCGCCATTACCTTGTGACTTAAAGAACAGCCTAATAAAATCAAGCGCTAATTAAAATCCACTAGAACTTTTTGTTTTAGTCAGTTACACCAACAAGTTTAGGATTTTAGGGTCTTGGATTAGGCGAGTGGAGAGTTAACTCTCCAAGGCCACATAAAATGTCAAACGTAAGAGTCTGAGTAACGAGAGAAAATCCAATAGCGTTAGGAAGACCAGGAAAGCTCCGGATCTGGGAGTTAAGCACGAGGGTCTGTGAAGACAGGGAAGAGAGATACCCCCTCTCCTACTTGTCCGAACTTACCTCACGACTGTTCCGCCTGGCTTCTGCGACGAGTTGGTATCCATAGTTGCTTCTCCTAGGGAACTACACAGGTGGCTGCGGAGGGGAATCCCGTAGCACTTAAGGTTGACGTTGTATCATTCTCGACAGTACTACTGGAGGGCACCCTTGCGAAGCTTGGGGACTTGCACCGGTGCAGGCTGTTGTTAGGAGGTCAGCGTAACTTCTTCTGTTACCTTCGCTGATAGGGCTGGGCCGTCATTATCCCAGACTATCTTCGGAAGGCCCCTGACTCCACTTTCTTGTATTTTGGTGTCCGGTCCTCACCACCCGGAGCGGAAATACTTGGAAGTTGTTTGACTGGCTGTATCTTTAGGGACTTTATAGTGAGTGCTCTTTGCTCCTTGTATATAGTTGGCTTTAGGTATTTTTGTCTAGTCACCTTTGGACTTTGTGGTCTGAGTGACTGGCTTTCCACTCTACCGATCTTGAAAGGCTTTTGGTCGTTCTTTCATAAGTTGTGGAGTTGCCTCCTCAAGGGCAAAGGTTTTGGTTGCTTACCCATATTCTTTGAAGATTTATTTCTATATTCCCGCAAGGGAAAGGGTCTTTGGATCAGTTAGATATGGCTAATATTCATGTGGAAACCAACCAAGGTACCCTCCCAAAAGGGGATCCTTGTGCTTTTCCTTTCTTTGGAAACGTTGGTACTCCCTTGATGGCCACTTTGAATATTCCTGGGTTGAATGTTGGACTACCCGTTTGGCTGTGGTCCACTCCGAATATTCCAAATGCTCTTGAAGCCTCTCAGTTGATTGCTTTATTTCAAGGGCATCACATGGGTGCTAATTGTTCATCTTCTTTCAAAGAGAAATCTGGGATTCCTTCTTCGCCTCCTTCTTGTAACAAGAAATCTAAAAATAGGAGAAAGAGGAAGTCAAAGAAGAAGAATAATTCTAGCACTTCATCTTCAACCTCTGTGAGTCATGTTGGAGATGAGTCTTCAGCCGCTGCAAGTCATGCTGGGGGCATGAGTCTAGTCACTGCAGGTCACACTAGCACTTCATCCTCAACCTCTGCCAGTCATGTTGGAGATGAGTCTTCAGCCGCTGCAAGTCATGCTGGGGGCATGAGTCTAGTCACTGGGAGTCATACTAGCAAAGAGTCACCGACCTCTGCAAGTCATGTTCAGGACTCTCTGCAAACCACTGCTAGTCATGTTGGCAGAATGGAGGTTGATAAGAAACCCGGACGTAGAAGTTTTAAACCTAAGTTCCCTTGTAAGATATGCAAGGGAGACCATCTTACTCATTTATGCCCTGGTATTCCAGAGGTTCAAAGGATATGGTCTGAGTCTGAAAGTACTTCTACTCCTAAACCTGATATGGTTTCTCATCAATCCCATCAACCATCGGTTGAAAATGTGGTAGGGCCAGTGCAATCGCTGGCCGATTACACTCCTCTTTTGGGGGGTGAAGTGCCTAACAAAAGAGTTTGTTTGATCTCTAGTACAGAGTCTTCTAGTATAGGGGGCATTCCGGTTTCTTCGAATGTTCCCCCTCCAAGTGCTAAGAGTGTTTCCTTTGATTGGGATAGCCTTGTTGAGCCTCGTCTTCCTTCCGCTACACCTTTTCAAATAAAGGTCAGGGTTAATTCCACAAATGTCTATCGATGTATGGTGGATGAAGGATCCTCTGCAAGTATTATATCCTCTTTGACTTGGAAAGCTTTGGGTTCCCCAAAGTTGTTGACAGCTCAGAGTCAGTTGTTAGCCTATGATAGAAGGCCTGGTGAATCTATGGGTGTTCTTCCTCAAGTGCCTATCACTTTAGGTGGGAAGACTGTTTTAATCGATATGATGGTGGTTGATAGCCCTTTAGACTTTAATATGCTACTTGGACGTGATTATGTCTATGCTATGAATGTTGTGGTGTCTTCACTCTTTCGAGTAATGTGCTTTCCTCATAACAGGAATATTGTCACGATCGATCAGCTTGCATCTGATAATCACCACCCTAATTCGACTTTACTGCAAAATGCCCCTTGGTTTGTTCCAAGTGTTCAAGTAGACTCTACCCCGCCACGGGTGAATTATGTGGCATTGAATCCTCAATGTTCAATTGCTTCTGAGAAGGATCCTTTGACTTATTATTCTCCTTCTTGGGACTTGGTCCCGGCAGTTGACCGAGAGATTCATCCTATAGGGACATGGGACCCTTTAATTCCCTCTTTTGATCCTTGTAGTTCTCATGATTTCTTAGAACTTGTTTTGCCTTCACAGGAGGAACTCTTTGAAGCCATGAGTTATGACTACCAAAGGAGTCCTTGGTCCGATCCCTGCAAGGGGTTTGTCAAGAAGAACTATTATGCGTAAGCTGCAAGGCTGCGTGGTCCCCTGTACCATATTGTACATATGAGGTACGCATTTTCAAGTTTTGTATTCTATAACACAAAGATTTTATATGAAGTTTATATGTGGGATGCATTAACTTCGTGTCTAGTGTTCCTATTTATGTTTACAGAACTTGGAAGATTTCTCTTTTGGAAGTTTATGGTTGGTCCGTTCTGACAGGTATTGGTTCTCGAAACTGGCATATAGGTTAGGTTTTTCCACCTGCATTGTGCATTTATCAGTTTCCTTTCCCATTTTGCCTTAGGATCGACCCCACCAAGTTATGGTGTCGAACCTTCTCATTGCTTAGAAGTATCATGACTTGTGTGGTAGAGCCTACCTTATCATGGGTGCCCTAGTTAGTACTTTTTTGTCGCTTGGCACTCATGCTGATTTTTCATCCCTAGGCTCGGGAGTCCTCTGTAGTCCTGCCATGACTTATGCGTTGAAGACTCATTCCTCTTAGCTTCTCCGCTTTGTTCTGGCCTTATACCCTAGAGGCTCCTTTGTGTTGAGTTGTACTACTGCATTGCATGTTGACCACCTGCACCTTTTGGCCTAGAGCCGGCTTCACTTGGACTCGTGTTTAAGCCAACTTTTGACCATGATGTCTGCAAAATCAACCTTGCATACCTTTGACTTCTGCAGCTTGACATACCCTGATTCGTGAAAGGAACATACCTTTGAGTGTCACTGATCAGTTTTCACCTCCCTGCATTGAGCATAGGAACATTCCCTTCCCAGGAACTAGATCATCTGTTTCACCGACACTCGTTCTTTTCACTGTACCATAGAATTCTTTTATTCTTTTTGCAGCTTAACAGAAAAAGACAAAAAAATTAAATATTCCAAAAAAGAGCGAGAACAGGGACATTATTTCCATTTATTGTTGGCAGCTAGAGTCAGTCGTGTCGCCCTTGAACAAAGCACTCAAAACAAAGTCTCCTCGGCATGGGTGGGATTTAGTTTGACTTAGGTATGCTATAACCTTGTTATTGAGTCAGTTCTCCCCCGATTGGTTATCTCTTCCAATCATATGGAGGGTTCGTTCGTGCCTCCTGCATGGCGAACTTATACAGAGTCATCATATGCTGCCACATAGTCACATTGAGTCGTGCTTTTGTTCAAGGGAAGTTAGCCTGAGTCGGCCTCTCTGCGGTGTCTCTTGACTCATTTTTCAGTTGGCCATCCCTGGTTGTCGGTATCATGTCTATCATCACATCAGCTATATTGGTCCTTTACTCGTGCCGGTTTGAGAAGGTCCCCATTGACTTCTTGCTGGCGGGTCTTGTCCTTATCGACGACGACACTTGCTCTGAGGACAGGCCTAGAGCCGCACCCTGGCCCTATTTTCATTATTGATAGGTCACCTTGTGCTCAGCATCGATCAGTATCATGGGTCTTTGACTGAGTGGTTTCCCTTGTGTTCGACATCAGCATACATTATCACACATTGGGATTCGTGCAGTACCTTGGTTTCCATTTGACCCTATTGGTGGATACCTCGCCTCTGTGTCAGCTTTCATTATTGGTTGGTTCAGAGGGTTTCTGCCGTGCGCTAGCCACATCTTGTGTACGCCGGAAACGTACTTCGGTTGGGTTACTACATCTTTTTCGTCCGATTCCTTCCACATTATTGGCCTACGGGTTACACTCACGCTAGATTGATGGAGGATGCCTTAATGCCTTCCTTCTAGTGGATCTTTCCCTATCGACTCCGACTCATTGCTCTGGGGCAAAGATCTAGAGTCCATTTGGCAGTACCTTGGGGTTTGCAGTCATTAGTGGCAGATCCTTCGCTATCGACAGTGGGAAACCATCATTGTCTCCTGATCGATAGATTCTTACAGGTGTTCGACTTCAGCTCATCTATTCACACTTGTTAGATTGTACTGGGTACCTTGACGCTCATTATCATTATCGGTGAGTAGTCTCGCGTTTGTTAAAGGTATACATCAATGACCGGTAATCAAACGATTTCTCACATGGTCGACTTCAGATCATTTATTCCCATGGTGTAGAAATGTACCACAGCGGTCGGTGAAGACCTCAGGTTGTATCAGCATTCATTGGTTCACTTGACAGTTGCTTCTGTTGCTGCTAGTTGATACCACTCCACCTTATATGTTGCAGTCAGTCATGGCGACATTCTATATGTTGGCACCTGAGTTTGCAGTGTAGTACCATCCTATTCCATCATGTTCAGTTGGTACCTTTTGGGATCAGTCTTTGATATCAGTGATCCGTTGCATCTTTCAGCATCATTGACAGTCTTATATGTGATATTCAGACATGTACTTGCTCCTTATGATCAGATGATCCATTATGTATCTTCCAGTCATTTATACTTGTATACTTAGTGGATCCGCTTGTACTTGATATGCGGACATGCTTTACTTATTCTGAGCATGGGTATGCCCGCCTCAGACAGTGTTTCTTTCTGATCTCCTTTTGGTGGCTTGGCAGGCTGAATTCTGGTGAAGTCCTCCTCGGTTTCTCGACAGACTTCCTTTCCATGTACTTACATAATATATTTCGGCCATCATGTTCCCCTTCTGACCTCATATATTAGGGGGCATCTGTTATAGCTCCAAATCTCACTCTTATGGTTTGTGATGCTGCACTCATGGCCTAGGGCAACCCCTCCTTCCAGACCTGGTCCTAAAATTTAAAAAACAGTGTTTTATCCCTTATACGCGACATTGCCCTGAGTTAAACGCGTGTACACGCGGGTCTGTGTATACCCAACCCGCGTGTATGTATTAAAACACTTAAAAAAATAAATAATTCCTTATTTTCGGGCGGAGATCGCGGGTTTTACCTGCTGATCACCTGTTAGTGCCCGTGGCCCAACTGTTCCCAACCAACTCCTAACTAAAAAACTACTTTGGAGATGGTATAAAAAGACATCAAAGGGAAGGCCTAAGAGAGGGAGAAAAGGAGAGCAAGATTATTATGCTGAGATTTTCCCCTTAGACCAGGTCTGAAGTCCTTGGTGCTTTCTGCACTTCCCCCATTTTGCATAGGAAACCCTTGTTTCCATGTGTATTGGTGATCATTCATCTTTTATATCACCATTGAGTAAGACTTGGAAGGAGCTCTTGTTGGAGGCTTGAGGCTGGAACGAATCCGGGAGGAAGCTTTGCTTGGAGCCTGCTGAAGGTGTTTCAGGTGAAATCTTTCCGTTATATGTACTTTACTTGCCTTTATATAAAGAAACACGTCTTGGTTCCCGAAACAATCTTTCTTTGTGCTTATGAGATTCTTGTCTTGAATTCTTATGCAAGTAGTTACTTAAAGATTTTTATAACTAACTTTATAGCATGAAGATGGTTTGTGTATAAGTATTTGTCTATGTACTACTGTGTTCTTTGATTTGTTTGTTTTACAGGTCAAAGGAGAAGAAGGGAACTCCAAGAAGGGTTTGGGCCCTAAAGGCCTTCTCGAACGTAGGACCTTAGGTACGTACCCTCAACATTAGAATTTGCTTACAGTAAAGATAATGGTTGTGTGTGTGTTTCTTTGAATAAGCAATTTTCAGTCTGGTAGAGTCTTAACCCAAAGGACCCTAGGGGTACTTTCCCCTCAACCAGAATTGGCGACTCCACTGGGGAGAAACACTCTTGTTGTTCCTAGTTTGGGTAGTCTTCAAGCCAATCAAGGCTCAGCCCCTATGTTTGCTGGCTCTGACTGTCTGATCTGTTCTTGAAATCTAAGCTTTTCCAGTTTTTTCAGTCTGTATTTTTTATTTTTCTTGAAAATCTTCAGATACGATGTTTTGCTGGATTACAAAAGCGTATATACGCAAGTTTAACTAAGTGAA